>OX411310.1:29974845-30574845 GCA_948150685.1 Rhaphigaster nebulosa
TTAAATAATGACTATGTAATTAGTTATTATTAATTAAAAAAGTGGGATTAAATTGGTTTTTATATCTCTTAATCTATATAGATTAATTATATTAAATTTTAATTGTAGTTTTGAAGACGGGAATCCAATTCATAAACATTAAATAATAATAACTTGTGTAAAAGCGATTAGAAGTTTTCTTTTTGGGGAGGTCTACAAATATCTACAACAAAAATAGTAATTTTTGAATATTTGGAAATTTTAACAAACTTATTAAGGATCCTGGGATAATTTCAATTCAATATGTTTTTTGGTGCATTTTTCTCCCGTTTCGGCGCTTTCCACCGACGCACGTTCAAACGCTCGGGTTCAATGTAGGAACAGTATGTCAAGATCATGGTAGTTCGAGGTCAGCTTGCCCTCTTGGATCAGCCTGGCGTACCTTCCAAGGACGAAAGGTGATCGGTAAAGTTCGGAAAACGGTCACCTATCCAAGTACTTAGCACGCTAAGCACTGTGTGCATGTCGAAGTATATGTTGAATCCACGCCAGCACCTTTGGCTATCCTCTCTAATCACATAATTATGTGACATTAAAGAGTAATCAAGAATACACCACTCAACAGCTCGATCGGCGGACCGAAGCGAGGGGCACTCCAACAAGCAGTGAATGGGAGCCGATTAGGGCAACTATTCACACAGTTCGGTCAAGCGTGCTCCTATCGTCCTTCGGGCCTTTCTAAATATTTCTCTACCGGGCCTCACCTGATTTTTCTACAGGTCACCGTATTAGCAGGTGGAATAAATAACCATACTGGATCTTAAATTAATTTAATACTATTTATATTTTATTAATATATTTTTATGAATCTTAGATGATGTTTTTAATGTACAAATTGTCTAATCTTAACAAATAAATACAGAATCCGGTAGTGAAATGGCACTGGGTTTGAATCAAGTCCAAATGACGAAAATTTGGACCAAATATTGTCTTGCAGATATCGAATCTATGTATTGAGACAATCTCAAATCCGAAATTTCAACCATTTTTACCGAGTATTTTTTGAGATAATATATATTCAAGGTTAAAATAACAAATATATCAATTGCTAGATTTTGGATACAGTTTTTATCTATTTGAATGTGTTTTACATTCCCATAATTTTCTATAAAAATGTCGATATATTTTTCATAACTAAATATTTGATTAGGGATGTATAATAATAATTTAATTATTTAGTTTTATTCAAATTAATAAACTAAAACAATTGAATTTCGTATACATATATTGAAAAGTATAATGTCATAACTTAAACATCAGAATATATCTGTAAGTCTAAAATTAACAAAAAAACAAAACAGTTTAACCATCCCTAATAAGTTAATTCCTCTTTGTAATGGGTTAAAAGCTAATAATATAATTTATTAAAAAATAACTTTGATATAATTATATATTATATTATTATTATATTAGGCCTAAAAAACTTTGCTAAATGAAGGTCTACTTTTTTATAGCAGTTTTCATGTCATGGAAAGGATTTAGATCAAATCATCCCAAAATCCCATTTTCTAATTTTTTAGTTTTTTTGCAAATATCTCAAAACGCACCAGGAAATTGTCCATAAATCGGGATTCCTTTGAACGATCTAAACCAAATTTGGATCCTCTGTAAAGGTACTAAATCTACGCGGTTTGCTTTAACTGTCCAATGTTTTTCAGAACGGATGTTATCCGAAAAAAACCTAAATTTTGTTTTTATTTTGTAATCACATTTTTTTACATAGACCTTCTAGATAATGTAATAGCTGTTCATATTTATATAAATAAGAAACTTTCTTCTTTCCAACGAGTTCAAGAAAATCGAAATCGGATATACTGAAGAGGAAACATAATTTCGTACCTTACAAATTTTGAACCCCCTCGAAAGTGAAAAAAATTATTTTTTGTTTTCGATAACTTTTTTCAACATCAATGTTTTTCGATGCGCTGAATCAAAATCTTCCATAAGTTTTGGTGTGAAAAAATCTGTAAGGCTAGTTTACCCAATAATCTAAACATTTTTTTCAATTTATTTGACCAAAAAGCATTAATTTATTAATGTTTGTATTTTTCATTTAATATATACTTTGAAAAAACAATGTTTTGAGGCAAAAACCACGTCAGCATGTTTTTTTTTCGGCTCCTCAGGCCCACTGGAACGAACGCCGAAACGCGTATCCAATTATTTTGGATGCAGAATTACCATATAAAATTTGGTTAAAATCGATGACTCATTAACTATGCCCCTTCCTTTGTGAGTGACAGATAAATGCTCAATATAAATAAGTCGTTTGACTCTACTGTAGGCAATTAATTTACAGAAACTTAAAATTTGAGTTTATTATTTCGACTAGAATATGATAAAGATGAAAACATCTTTTTCCTCATATTATACTTTCTTCAACTGTGCAAATGTTTCAGCCAATAGAACTTCTTCAATAGGCAGAGGAAAATTGCCTATGGAGCCCATTTCCTTTGAAGTACCTGTAACTTCTTGCGCTGAGACGTGCTCAGTTAACAGATGCCCCAGTCAATAACAAGAGGATGGAAAAACCAAGATGCTTGCGTGAATAAATTACTGAAGATCTTCACAAACGAGAAAACGTGATTTGAGCACATCCTTGATCGTTACTCAATATTGAAGGTTGTAATTAACTTTTTTTTATGATATTTATCCTGCACTCAGGAAACAATACCATTTTACTTTCTAACCATTCAGCTAACTAAGCTGTAATAATTATTAAAAAAAAAACTACAGTAATTTAGAGAATTCACCATTAATCGACGTGTATAAATGAATTGGAAATGTAATCGAATTTTCTCTCGGTAAGATTTAGTGAGGAAAATCCTTTTAAATCGATAAGGATGAGGGGGATTAGAAGCCAAGTGGTCTAGGTAATAAAATGTAAATACTGAGTTAATTTCATTTAAAGTGTTTTTTCTCCGAAAATTCTAGATGCATAAAATGCGTAAGTTGTTTTATATGTGAGCTTGTTTATTATTGGCTTGCCAATACTTTAAGATTACATTTAGAACTTTAAAAGAATAATTTATATTTGCAGCGTCGTACTTTGGCACAGGGCTGTAGTAATAAATTAAAAAAATGATAAGTAATTACTTTTGATAATTATAAAATATTTTATGCTTGGATTTTTTTATCACTAAGTACAGTTATATATTTCTACGTCAGAGGTAAATATTTCTGTCGTAAATAAAATTTACAAAGTTTTATAAGAGAGTGGATAGTAGGCTTTATATTTGATGTGTTGCATACTTTATTACCATATTGACTTATTTACGATACTCATACTCGAAAGATATGGCCAGAATAATTCAAACACGAAAAAATCGTAATTTATGGAATGAAAGTTATATCAAACAGAAAAGTTTTAATTGGTTTGTTCTCGCAATGAATTAGCAATGGAAGAAAGGTGGGATGCTTATTGGTAAACGGTTTAGGGATTTTACCAGTAATTCGGGTGAGTAATTGTTTTTTCTATTATAGATGGGAATAAATTTAAGATTGGACTGTTGGAGATATTTATTTGGTCATTTAAGAAAAAATCTGGATTTTAGAACTGAAGATGATTGTTTAACATTCGAAACTAGTTTTCAATAAAAACAAACATAATAATAATAAAAGCATATTTCAAAAATATTTTCCTCGAAATATTTTCCACAACTTCTGATTCATATTTGCCGAATTTTCTTGTTAATAAATAATTTTCGAAGAACAGTACTAGGGTAATGTGGGTTAAGTGTTTATTCGGGGTAAGTGCTTAATCGCGTCTTGCTAAATTCAAAACATCAACAGGTAAAAGCTGCCCTTTACAGATCCTGAAGTCTAAACACTGATGTATCAGATATCAGCTAAGGATGTTCGCTAAGGTATGACGACTTGTAAAGATATTAGGCCCAACCTGTAGATAAAGTTGGATTTTTCAATATCTGCTACATAGCTGTATCCTTGTTTATCTACTAGTAGGACTGTTTTACTTTTTTTTTTTTTTTTTGTCATGGAGGCAATGCTTAACATAACTCCCCTGCCTCTTTGGATACAAAAAAGATGCTGTAACAAGTGCACTTATTAGCGTACCTGGAATTATAAAGCAGGAAACTATCAAGTAATCATTTTAAAATCCTTAATGTGTTTAAGGAAAGAGAGTGAATGAGCTCATGAAGTCCTGAAAAGGCTCCAAAGCAAGTATCCTAGACAAGGAAATATGGAAAGAAAGAGGATAACTTGTACCGATGATGGTTTAGTTAAGGAAACTGAATCAGTGAAAACAAAGAAGAAGGGGAACACTGGGTTTCGAAACCTGGCATGAAATTATCAGAATTTTTCATCAATTGGTCAAAGAAAATGGCTACATTCTTCCCAAACTTGACAAAGAATGAGTTGAGAACAATAACGGTTCTCCTCATGGGCCACTGTCCGCTAAAATTAGTGGAAGATTCCACCTGCCGTTCATGCTTTGAGGAAGATGAAAAAAGGTCTGACCACATTATGTGTGTATGTGAAACTTACCTTAACTCCTACAGACTGCAGTGCTTAAAACAGGCAATAATTGAACCTGAAAAGATCATTAGATCTATTCAAGGCAGAAGGATATCTCTCCGAAAATCCAAACCGGTCGTAGTGAGGAAGGGTTAAGCATCCCACAATATAATTATATCTCTTAAGGCAGAGGCCAGTTCGTACTAGGTAATATTAAATTTAATTATCAATCTCATGAAATTTGACATGATTGAAACATTCTCTTTAATGTAATATTTAAACATAGTCGTTGAAGGATCATTTTTAAAAACAGAAGAAAAGTCTAGCTTCAAAAATAAAGATTTTAAAATAATTTAAAGTTGAACTTTGTTAAATCTAGTGCGCACTTACCCCAAATTACCTTGCATGTATTGTATAATAACAAAAAAAAATTTTAAAAATGCATATGTAATTAAAAATTATAAAATTGTAACTATTTACTAGAAAATGATAATTATTTTTAAGAACTTTTTAATAAAAATATATGCTTTATTTACATTAATATCCACCATCATACTCTTTATTATATTCCGATTTTTTAAAACTTTTTACGTCTGTAAATTTTGTCAATATTTGTGTCCTTTCGTTCACTTTGGTCAAGCTCCTTTAAATATACCACCGGTTTACACACCAGATTTATGAGCAACTCTAAATTTAGTTATATCTTTTATTAATTCAGTTAAAATCATCTATTATACTTGGTTTAATATTCTACAATACCAACTGCAATATGATACGAATAGGTAACATCCCTCCGGGTGAACAGCTTTATGTAATTTGTTCAATGTACCATGAATCTTAAGTGACATAATTTACAAGTTGATTAGGAACATTACTGTTCAAAGAGTATCAACAAACTCAGAGTTAATAGAATTGCTAGTAATCATCAATCTTAGATGGAAATATAAATTATTCAACAATTAGCTAGAAAATAATTAAAATGCAACTCACTGGCATTATTCACACCAAGGAATACAATTAACAACAAATCAGATTTCCTACTGGTAGATTTTCATTGAACTGCTGTAACTGTAATTGTTTCTTTAAAGTCTACAACGATATAATTTACATTGAACTGTACAATTATTTATTAAAACGGTTATTAATTTAATTTAATAATAATAAAATTTATAAAAATAAAATAACTGATTGCAGTAGATTAGAAGTTAATTCTATCCGCATACCAGAATCAATAGAGAGCCTTTCAGTTGTATCACAATATCTGAATGATACAGAAAGTTATAGTTTAATATGACAAGTTCGTTTCTATGATTTAAATTTAATGCATCTCCGGGATTAACTTGGTAAACCTGTGAGAAGAATTAACCTTCTGTATCAGTTAAATGAGCTACGGATTGATGTTAACTTCATTGATAAAACTCTCATGTCGCCTATTTTTTAAAATTTAAGAAATAAAGTTTCATTCATTGATAAATTCATTCAATAATTTACAACGATAAATAAGCAATTATTATATTGAATATAACATCTTCTGGATCAACTTAGCAAACGTTTGAAAAAAATAAAGCTTCAACATAACTAACAAGCGCTAAGAATTGATGTTTTTAACTTTGAAGAATTGAAACATTCATTCAGGAGTATATGATATGCGCGAACGAAAGCTTATTTTGTTATTATTATTTAAAATGTAATATTTTTAATGGACATAGTTCTAAATTTATACGACATGATTTCTTTTCGATGTGTTAAAACGTATTTAAAACGTGAAATAATTCCACAGAAAATCGTATGAATCATTTTTACTTCCTTCTACGAAGTAAAGGAAGTATTGTAAACGCGAAAATTTTCGGTTTTCAGATTTCAACGGAAATATCCATTTTGACCATCCTCGAATCCATATTGACTAGTTTCGTCGTGGCGTCTGTACGTACGTTCGTTCGTATTTCGCATAACTCAAAAACGGTTAGCCGTAGAAAGTTGAAATTTTGTATTTAGGGTTGTTGTAAAATCTAGTTGCGAACCTCCCTTTTTGGTCACTGCTTAATCACCGGAAATGGTACTTTAATTGTAGGTCATAATTGATTTCCATCAAAAATTGCATTAAAATACTTTGCAAAACTTCTCAAATTTGGTATTTATAACTTGTGTATTGATTTAAATAACATACTAGATTTTGGTCTAAATTGGAAAACCGGAAGCGGTACTTTACTTGAAGGTCATATTAGACTTTCATCAAAAATTATATTAAAATATTATGTAAAACATCTCAAATTTGGTAAATAGGACTTTTATATTGATGTGAATGTATTTATTATATTTTTGTTAAAATTGGTGAGCCGAAAACGGTACTTTACTTGAAGGTCATAATAAGCTTACATCAAAAATTATATTTAAACTAAATACATAAATCATATGTTTCGATAATAAAGGTTACAAACGCAATTTGGTTTCCAATCCAATTAAACATTTTTATTACTTGTTTTAAGTGTTAAAATTTAGTGTAAAATACTGGTTTTCCTACCTATTTGTGCGTGCGTGTCAATAGATGGATGTCGCGACGCCGAGTGTTGTTTTTGAGATACTGTGATCTTCGGAAACTAGTAACCAAATTCAGGATCACTTTTTGAGCCACCGATTTATAGTTTAATAGGCGTACAAGGAAGTCATGTCTTGTCCACATCAGATATTTTGTTACTACTTTAATTGTTATTTTTTTAAATTTTTTTGATCGTGAAGATGTTCATTTATATTTCTATATTTTCCAAATAAATGAGATATGCATTCTAAAAACTTCACGGGTGATAATAAGAACATTTTGAATTGCCTCCCATATAATCTTCATTCATGTATTCCCTCAACGAAATCATGCTTAACAAGGAATTAAATTTCATAAATTACATTTTTTTAATCCATATACTGGTAATATTTAGTTCATTCTTCAAATGATTAGATATGTACATTTTACACAATTTTTTCGAGCGTAGGCTCTTCTTGCTTTAAATAAGACAAAATAAAGTTAAGTTATGTATAAAATCAGTTTGTTTGTTTCATTCGCACCTGACATTAAAGAGTCCTTAATGACGTCAGGTATTTACCAATATGTTTGGCAAAAGGTGTTACCGCAAGTAGAACTGCGCGTTTAAGATAATTTTCTAAAAATTATGAAATCCGTTGGGACTGATGAAATGGAATGATAAGTGAAAAATGTTAACTCGTGGATTCCAACGCAATCGGGCGCGTTTCGTAAAAAATGATACATCTCAAATGTCGTACAATCTTTTTTTTTTTTAATTCATAAATAAAGGCTCTTTTATTGCTATTTTGTTATAATTTTACCTTCAAATATTTATTTTCAATACTCATAAGAATTAACAATCGGCTAACCGCTTTTTCCAGAAATTATAGCATGTTAAACAAGAGGAAGGGCAATGACCAGTAGGGTTGGAATATCGATATTTTACACCGATATATCGGTGACATTTTAAACTTTATTATTTTATTTTAATTAGAAATTTCCTTTATTCTTTATCATATTTTTAATTTTATCCGTGAACTGTACTTTACATTATAGCTTAATTATTTAATCAATCTAGGACGTTGTCTTTGAGCTGTTGTAACTTCCTCACTGTTATAACTCATAGGCGTCACTAACGGTCAGTTACCTGTTGTACATTGTTGTTGTTATTGTTTGTGTGGTGATTAAAGTGAAAATAGAAACTAAAATGTCACCGCAAAAAAGTGAAGTATGGAAACATTTTAAATCAAAAGACAGTAAAAGTGCGGAGTGCAAATATTGTCACAAATAATTTCGGAGATCGAGAAACACAACAAACCTACTGTCACATCTCAAAGCTTTCCATTCACACGTTTTTTGGTCTCCATCAGGGTCAGGTATTTCTGCAACACCATCTACTTCTAAATCAGAAGCAAATGAAACAGTTCCTCCGTCAAAAGCTTCTTACATAAGAAGTAGTTTCCAAAATATCTTCATAGAAGAGGGAGGCGAACGACGAAGAAAAATTAATGATGCTATTTTATATTTTATCTGTAAGGATACTCTGCCTTTCTGCACTGGAAAGAATACAATGAAAAGTTTTACAAAGGGGAAATGTCCCAAAATTTGAAAACAAAATCAAAGCAGCATAAGACAAATTCCAAAAATCCTGATAGTAATAAAGAAATATAAGACAAAATCGATATGAAATCATTACATAGACATAATAAATAAAATAGATATATAATGAAAGAACTAATAATTGTAATGAAAATAGTAAATTTAAAATAAAAATAAGATCTAGAAGAATTACAAAAAGAAAAGAGAACAATACCATAAGTATTGCTAGATAGTGAAAACAAATTATTATTAACAAGAATAATTTTTTATAATTGCCAAACAATAATTAGTAGATAAGATTGTAACACATATACTGTTAATTAATCCTATGTAAAGACAAACAGGTTATAGTATATATGGTTATTTTACTGAAATATATATTAGATGAATTACATGTTTATAGATAAATGTTTTGAGAATGCTCAATGTATGCATGGGAACTTAATAAAATACAATTATTTTTTAGAAAAGTAAAACAAGGTTTTATTATTGAAAAATTTGTACAATAATATAATACATGAAATATGGCAAAAAAACCTTCAAGATAAAAATGTATTATAATACTTTTTTTTTACCAAAGTATTATTCTTTTCTATCCTTTTTTATAATGATTCATGGATAATAAAAATATTGTTATATAAATAATAATTATATTATTTCATAACCTTCTCATAAATTTCATAACGCTTTTTCGTCCATTTCCCTTCGATATATCGATATTTTTCTGCAGATTATCGGTGGATATCGATATTTGGTTTCGCGATATATCAAAATATCGAATATCGATATTTTTCTTTCGATGTTCCAGCCCTAGTGACCAGTAAGCAGCAACCAGGAAGACCTGGGCTTGATTCAGGTTCTACTGGTCAGGAACGTACGCAGAATTTTTTTCGGGACGGAGATTTGATAAGAAGAAGTAATCACAAGATAACAAGTGTCTATAATCGCCAAATACCATTCAGTGCATTGTTATTTCGATTTGCCAATTGATTTTTTTTTGTTGTTATGTATAATATAAATATTACTCAAAATACAAAAGTTATGTTGGTGGAGATCTTCATATATGTATATATGAAGACAATCATATATCTTGGTGGGAGAGGATATAACCCCCTGATCCTCCCCTTTGCGTATATCACTGCCACAATGTTACAGAAGATCTCTCACCCTTCTCCTTTTTATTCGCCTCCTTGTCTCGATGGGTGATAGAATATAGTGGTATATCAATTTCATTAAAATCATTGAATCAATGAAGAACTGAATATTGACTTACAGATGATTCATGAGTGAACACGAGACGAGACTGACGGTTTAAATATTATTTTACTCTAATTAATTTAAAAATGTTCAAGCGACATATACCGGTATATCCGGGAGACATCTCCAGGAATCCTTCCTGCGCATTCTTACAGGATTTTATACGGCCTGGGATTTTCTCAGGGTTAGCCTGGACTCGGTGCATGGTTGTGTCATGTTCCTGCTCACGAGGAAAAGAATAGTGATCTTGGAAATAACTTACTTCCGGCTCTTGTCTTGAAAATCTCTCACCGTCCAGCCAAGGTTATAAAGTTGTAGGCACTTGGTCAGAAAATTGTTTAAAAACCTTGATCTGAGCTTTAAATACTGCATGTTTAAAACGATCTCACTAATTTTTCCACGTTTTATTGTTTAATCACAAACCACAATAAACTAAACTGTAAATTTCATAGATTCATTGTTGAAATTGACTTCCAAGTAATATGTTTATTTTATAAATCATATTAATAACGATTATAACGTTTCGGGGACAATATCTCTATCTTCAGACATAATTTTCTCTTTAAAATAGTCATAAATCATAAAAATGTTGTCAATAAAACCATATTACAAATATCGTATTGATGATTAAATAAAATGATGTACTACAATATTCTGCACGAGTATGTTTTCTCATCTCTGCCAGAACATAACAGAGTATAGAATATAGAATAAACAGAATTTGCGTTCGAACAATCGAAACGGAATTTGTATTAGGGATTTATTGACAACATATTTATAATTTATGACTATTTTTAAGAAAAAAATATGTCTGAAGATGTATATATCTATATGTCTCCAAAACGTTACAATTGTTATTTATATGATTTATAGAATAAATACATTATTTGGAAGCCAATTTCAGTAATTAATCTATTAAATTTTCATGAAAACTTCCCAATAAAGATAAAAATTAGAATAATAAACCGTAAACTCATTTATTTTTTATTTTCTCGCCCCAGTTGTTCTCATACAATGAATAAGACTTTATCTGCCTCTAACTAGATGATTTTTTTTCTCAAAAGCATTTGAGTTTCTCTGGACTCTGAAGTAACCACTACATACCCATAAAAAATTATCGAAAACAAATCGGTAGTGTTTGATAATCAGTTGTTCTTTTAGATCAGGAAAAGAAAATACATTTTTTTTAAAAACGCTTATTTGCGCTAGAGGGGTCCTTATGTGTAAATTAAGCTGGATCACGAAAATAATTCTTTTATCAGATTGGTATTATAAACATGCATGTAAAGAATTAATGTCTAAGTATTTTTATTTATGTATGCGTGTATTATATATATATATATATATATATATATATATATATATATATATATATATATATATATATATATATATATATATATACACACAGTGGAGCGTCAATTATCCGAACGTCAGTTATCAGAACGTTCAATTATCGGAACGGTTTTTTTTGTTTTTTTTTATGTATGTAATTTTAATTAATTTGATCATGACATTTTATATGCCACAGCATTAATTTTGATAAAGCTTTGAATAGATTTAATACACTTTGATTATTTTTTTGCATACACGTAAATACATATTTTTGTTCATTTCATTATGTACATGTGACTAAGTTAAACAATTTATATGTACTTTATGACACTGGTTTTTTCACTATACACATACATACTATATTTATATAAATAAACAAACATGTTTTTTTTATTAAGTTGTTGTTTTAGATCTTCCTTTTCCTTATTATATATAAAAAGATAAATAAATAAAAAATAAATTAATTTATATATATATATATATATATATATATATATATATATATATATATTATATTATATTATATGGTGTGCCTGTGATCCTATATTTCTGAATGGCATGACCAATTAATATCATATTCGCACAATATAATTGTGTATTCGAGAGGATGGTTAATAGCTATGCTAGAATTCGACAGGTAGCGTTTTAGTCAAGTTATAAAAAAAAATCTAGGACAAGTTATGTTCGAGTATTAAATACATAATTAACTAAATACAATGTGTTTTAACCCGGTCACCGGTCAATCGTCTTACATTAGAATATAAATCAGATATAGAATATTCATCATATTCTAAAATTATTATTGGCAAAATGGATAGCATATGTGAATATTTTCATTCATATTTTAATTTAAAAATGAAACAGCTGAAATGTGTTGCGCAGCAGAGAACGTTGCATTGCCTACATTGGATCACAACCTGATCCATTTAAACTTTTCATATCTGCACCCTGTTCCATAATAAAGTACTAAAGTACAAGTACAAGTTTGCTATGACTTCTGCATCTATGACACACTGTGCTAGTGCACGCTAACATTTAAAATACTCGTAGCTATATTAAAAACGGTAAATTAAAAAAAAGAAAATTGAATAAAATTATTTATATGGGTTAATGTAACCTGTAATTTCTAAAAACGAATCTTTCCACACGTACTTTTCTCACTTGTACATGTACTTTATTAGTTAGAAAATTAGAAAATCGATAAATGACATGTAAGTTAAGACCATCTTAGTTAAGGCCGGGTGAAGCCGGATATATAGGGAATATATATATATATATATATATATATATATATATATATATATTGCTCTTCCCCTCCTTCCGTAGACAGTATTTCCTAGGCAAGTTATTACCAACCAGTGCCCTTCCTATGACTACAATCTCCTCCAATTCAACTCTATTCTTTGCCAGTCCACAAGATCTCGGCCTTCTGACCTTTAAACACCTTTCCATTGATCTGCATCATTCCAACATTCCTTTATTGCCCGTTCCACTACTGTCTGGAATTCTCTCCCTCCTAAAATCCGACATGCCCCTTCCTTAGCCACTTTTAAAACACTCCTTTTCCAATTCCTACTCTCAGCCCAGTCGGACGCTGACTTTCACTGGTTTCATTCTTCATGTAGTTCGTTGTTTGATTTGTAAATCTCAAGGATTCTTTTCTTTTTCTTTATGAATTATTTTCTCTACAATGACATTTACAACTTGATTATTAACAATTTCAAATATGCTCTTTATGTTGTAAATTTTGTATTAATGTTTTTTAGATATTAATTATCTTTATTTATTTTTTCTATGTGCTTATCTTATTTTTATTTTTTCTGCATCATATCACAATGTAAACTTATGTATACATAATTTTTTTTTCTCACTAGTAGATTTAAATAATTATTTTAACGATAAAGTTTTGTCAAACTCATGAATGTAATTTTCTTTTCTCTTTTTTATCAGTACTCGTTTATATTGCTTGACAAAAATTTGTTTTTTTCTTTTATTATTTCTATATTATTTGCGACACTTATTTGTTTGTTTCAATATGTAAGCCAGAATTGTTATTTTTTGTTTGTACAACATATTTATTCTTAGGGGACCTTATAATATATATTTCTAATTTCAATGTTTTTATTTTTGGGGGGGGGGGGGGGGGTATATTTAATGAAGAACTATAATAGAGCCAGATAAGTGAATGTGTCTCAGAATAGAGATTACATTTTCATTTTCATTCATATAAAATAATGATTTATTTAAAATAAAGATAAATAAAAATTATTACAAATTATTAATTTATAAAGGATTTTTTTTTTAATTTATATTATAATGATGTCCTGAAAATATTTTGTTTCCCAATGTTAACAGTATATTCTTACAAAAATAAAACTTTTATAAGTAAATAATTCTTCAATTTTTTCGGTTTTATGGGAAACATTGAATAACGCAAGGAACAAAACTTTATTGACCACAAACCATTTATGATTTTCATTAAGGCTATTTATTTTCATCAAAAGTTTCATGAATGCAAACTCCATCATAAAAGGTAAACACCGGCTTGACCTTTAGGGCCACTTTCCGAATTTCGAAGTCTTTATTTAATTAATGGCTTTGAACCCTTAACAAGAACTAGGACCGTAAACAAACTTCTTAAAGGTCAAGAAGTGTCTAAGTACTTTGAGGAACAATCAACGGACGTAAAAATTATATTTTCTGCAGCGTTAATAATATCAAAAACAATATTGCTATAATTTGATTCAGTGTTCATGGTTAAAAATAAAAATAAGTTCGTGTGTCAAAATAAATAAAGCTAACTGATTCGTCTCCGACCGTGTTGGTATCTGTGTGATTTTGTAAATGGCCACTTAGAAACCCTTTTTACATATTCAAATTCTGACCAACTTATGGATTCTTAGGAGTTTAGTTTTGACATCTTAAAATTGGTTATTCTTGTTATTCTTGTTATATGAATATATATATATATATATATATATATATATATATATATATATATATATATATATATATATATATAATGTTAATAAACGGCCATTCGAAGGATAACGGAGAGATGGATCTCTGAAATCGCGTTCTATCTCCGAACGTTTAGTGATAATGGCAAAGACCTGAATTTTTGTTTTCAGGAGAATCTTTTCTTGATCTGTATCTGGCGCGGAAGGACCATGATCTACGAAGGGCACTGATTTCTGTAGACAGTTCTGCTACTTGCTGTTTAAGGACCTCTAATTCTTTCCGGATCGGGTCTGGTTCAGTAACAGGAGCGATGTGAAATGAAGGTGTTGGATTAAGTTATCAGATTTCATCTGCCATTACTGCCAATTGGGTAAAGCTATCGGTACTACCTGAAAGTATGGACCGAGAGTATTTTGGAAGGCGCTGTAACCACAAGATTTTTAAAAACTCGTCAGTACTTTTATTTTGAGCAAGAGATTTCATCTGAGTTAAGAGTTGCGAAGGTTTTCTGATACCAATCTCCATATCTGATAACAATTTCTGTAATTTTTGTGTTTCAGTGTCAGCAATATTATTTATTAACCTATCTTATAACGCCTTATATAAATTATAATTATTATAAGCAGATGGGCCATATAAAATATCGGAAATTTGCGATAAAAATTCTGAATCAGTTTCATTGTTTCCAATTTTGTTTGATCAAATGCTATTCTTGTCCTTCTAAAGTGAGTATCTAATTGAACAATCCAAAATTTGGGATAAGTGTTCCATAAAGGTGGAATTTTAATAGATATGTAAGATACCTGTTGTGGTGGTGGTAATAAAATTTTGAAATGAAATCTCCTTATTGATCTAAGGCTTAGTCGGGGTCACCAATATAATAATTACTAAAAGAAAAATATATTTTTTACTTCTTTATTTGAAAATGAAAAGTTAACAAAATTACAATAACTTCATAATTGATTAGAATAATACATAATATTTTTGAATAATACATACGAGTTTTAGAATAATACATACGATTTTTACGATTAAGTTGAAGGTTATATACCAAATATATGAGGTACAGTTTTCATTCACACATATCTTAGCCATTTATGAAGATAATGTTTTTTGTAACCATTATACCAAAGCATTAAAAAAAAAAAAAAAACAGATGATTTTATATATATATATATATATATATATATATATATATATATATATATATATATATATATATATATATATATATCGACGTCGTATTTTGAAAAAAAAAAAGCGTTAGCGCTATGTTGCAAACTTCACAGAAAACATATGAAACGATTTTTCTCCAAATTATATATTTTTTTTATTTTATACTTTATTATATACAGTAGGAGTTTAATAAGGTGGCAAAAACTTAATAATTACAATATATTTTTAAGGCTTCTAGCTCAGGTTAAGGCTAAAGTGGCGACTAAGAGCCGTTAGTATTTGGTGTTTATGTCATCAATAGTCGACTTTTAGAAGATTTCCAATTTATTTTTTAGATATATCATGAGAGTGAATCGATAGAGTTGGTGTTTACTTCCCATAATAAATTTAAACCTAAATTTCAAAAAAAGGTATATACGATATATATATATATATATATATATATATATATATATATATATATATGTATATATACAGGTAAAATTATTTGGAAATAATATACCTTAGTGTAATTTTTTTTTTGTCTTGATATGATTCCAGACTCTTTTAATAATGTTAATAATAAAATAAACTATTGTGAAATAATTTACAGCGTATTTTTTTCTAATTATGACTTGAGCATCATACATTTAGTATTGCCTCTGATAAGTCGTAATTGTGTTGGTATTTAATTAATTTGTTTTTTATTTTTTAAATCTTGACAGAAATTTCGTCAATATGCGATATCCCTTTGTTTTTCCATTGTAATTTGATCGGATCGATGACCTACCTACCAGCTATTTCTTCATAACTCATTGTTAAATCTTTCAGATTGAACTTGGAATTTTCATTGATGTTTTATGTCCCCTCCTATGTTGTCAATATTAATCATATAAAATCTCCAGATATTGAATTCATCTAATTTCTCTTTCAGCCTGTTGACGGAAAGGGCCCAGTGAAGGAACGAGTTTAGTAAAGGGAGGAAGGGAAGGGAGCAGATAGGGGTGGTCGGACAAGGGAGTTGGGGAGTTGGGAGTTGGAGGCAGAACGAAATGTCACCGGACGCCGACACCCTGTATCTCTCCCCATTGAACCTGTCATCTGTTATCTCAGTCCATTGTAGTGTCTGCGAGAGTTCCCTTCAATCTCTTGTTTTAATTCTCTATCCTATTTCTTAGCTAGCGTGTATGATAACGTCTTTCTCTCTATGCGACGGACTTCTGTTACGGCTTCAGTATTTCGAAATTAGCATTAAGACAATTCACCTTGTCATCCTAAGTTTCTAAATTGTTTTAACGCAGGTTTGTAGTCAGCTCTTATATTTTGTCTGAAAGGAGAATATTATAGAATAATTATGCAAATATGTCGGTCTAATAGTTTTTGTAGCGTAAGAGTGTTCAATTTTTGTTTAATTTGAACACAATAATGGTTTATAATACGTTTTAGAGTAATATTAGAGTTTTAAACAATTTTCTATGAAATTAAAGAATAACTCCGGGCCCTTCGGTACTAGGTTCGGGCACCCTCTAATAAAAGACGCTTTGCATGCCTACGTATAACAGGAAAATAAAACGTGTAAGTTCGGACCTTACACACACAATAAGCGTCAGAAATGATTGGATGACGTATGTGGTTATTCCGAGAATCTCTTTGACGTTATCTTTCTGCCCTTGGCAGGCTGATGAGTAAAGGTACAAGCGTTGGGTTATTGGGTAGTAAAATAGGTGTATTAGGATCCTTATATTATGTATTATTTAGCTGAATTGGATTGGTATTAGAATTCCGTGCACGTCGATTGTCAAGTTTGAATCCAGTATGCCGGAAGTTATTTAAGAAAGATATTAAATTTGAAACAAGATATGAATTAAAGAAAAAAAAATTCTGATCTTGCTTAATAATTCAAGGTAGTAAATCATAATTATTATATGACTGTAATAAAATTATAAAATATTCTCCAAGCTGAGGGTAAAAAAGGAAATAACTTAGATCCATCAGCCGAATAGGTAACAGAAATGAACTGGAGAACATTCATGGATACCAGCGTGACAACGCTGGAGCACAACATGTGAACTGATAAGATTGTCTGTCACAACTACTATCGGTGCTTCCTATTGTTTCCAAATTCATGGCGTGGCCAGGCAACTCTTTGATTGTTCAGGGTGCGAAATTTGTTAAGTTCCCTTATCAGCAATCATTAAATCAAGTGGTGATAGAACTCTCTAATTTAAAAGTAATAGGTTTTTGTTTAATCGAACCGAACGAAAAAAAACAACAGCAAGCAAATGATAATAATGATTCTATGAAAAATTGAGTTTTATTTATGCTCCATGGAACTTCAAGGATGGATATCGGTTATTGTGAAATTTCATGTTCTTCATTTTTTTTTTATCTTCTTAATGAAAACAACTATATCTATGATGATGATTGGAGCCCGGGTTTCGTGCAGTAAAAAAATTGTAAAACGTGCAATAAAAAAACCGAAACGAGTGAAACTGTGCAACGAAATATAAAATTTTGTCATTTACATCGTTTATGCTTAAAAAACAAAAAATAAAAAATCTACATATTTTGTTTTCTTTCATAAATTAAATTTTTTTCTTAATAAATTAGGTAGGTTGGAGCATGGTTATGTAAAATGGGAAAACCTCCGGAGCTCTTATTAGGGTATTTTTTGCTACTTTTCACACGATCAGACGTGATTCACGCACTATGCCAACGCATTTTCTGCCTAAGTGTTTTTCATTGTCAACTGATAAATTTTTTAATAACGTATCGCATGGTCAAGTGAGACAATCCCAAATTACTGCCGATATATATATATATATATATATATATATATATATATATATATATATATATATATATATATATATATATATATACATATATATATATATATATAAAACTCAATCCTTATCGGAAAAGTTGAATCATTCATCTTTGCCGGTAGAGCTTAACTCATTGGATTTACGATCCATTTTGGTCGATTACCTTTCAATTCTCATCATTTTTCCCATTTTGGGTTTATATTTGAATAAGATATAATTAATTATATGAAAACCATGAGCAGATAACTAATTAACTAGTTAATGTTAATATCATAACTGTTACAGCATGAACCATTTTTTTGCTCGACCAATTTCCGATTTTTGTTTTTAATTAGGTTGTACGTATTTTTAATTCCCTTCAATCGCAAAAATTTATGCGGTAAAATTTATTTTATTATAATAAATTATCAAACATATTTTTGTCCGACTGTGTGCAAGTATGATTATTTTGCCAACTATAGACTGAGTGTAGCACTATAGAACATAAAAGGAAGCGAATGGATTGGTACGAATTAACTACCTTACCACGAATCTAAAAAGAGCAAAACAAACTTAAATTTTCGGCTTCAGTTCCAGAATTTACCTGAAAATTATATTTAATGTGTTATAAACTGTAACGTTCATGAATCTGTCCTATGAAATTTTGGTTCAATGCTTTCAAGCAATTTACAAATATTTTTTTTAATTACGGCTAAACGTGCAATTTAATGCAGTAAAAACATAAAATGTGCAATTTACCCAAAATTGTTTAAAATGTGCAATATCGTGCAAAATAGTTGATGAACGACTGTGATGTATATTATGGAATAAATAACGTTTCGGCCCAAACATGTGAGCCATCTTCAGAGATGAAATTAAATCAGAGAAATAAGAGAGATTTAAAATATGTATAGTAAAAAGATAGATGTAAATAGCGTAGGAATGAGAGATAAATAAGGAAAGGGAATTGAAGATAAATTAGTGATTAGGATACAAATAATAATATAATACAAGTAATAAGCAAAACAATTAAATACATTGCAACAAAAAAAAAAAATCAATGGATATGTTAAAACAATAGTATAAAAATATGAATTAATAAGGGTCGAAGAAAAAAAAAAGTTAAAATAAGTATGTGAAAAACAGATGAAATATAAACTATACTAATAAAGTTGTGTTTTTTAAAGTAAAATTTTAAAGTTTTTATTTCAACTGTTTTTCATATACTTATTTAAATATTTTATTATCTCCTTTCCTTATTAATTCATATTTGTATACAATTGTTTTAACATAGGTAACTATTGTTTGTTTTTGTTGTGTTTTTTTTTTTAATTCCATAGTGTTCTCTTTTTTTCCTTATTCTTTTTACTTGTATTCTATTATTATTATTTATATCCTAATCACTAATTTATCTTCAATTCACTTATATTATTCATCTCTCATTCTTACGCTATTTACATCTATCTTTTTAATATACATATTTTATATCTCTCTTGTATCTCTAATTTAATTTCATCCCTGATGATGGGCTGAAACGTTGCCTTTTACAATAAAAATATCCTATGACTAAACACTGATTATTTATTCTACGATTAACTAAAATAAATGCTTATCAGTAGACCCGGTGATATCTTTGAGTAAAAGATATAAGGAGGAATACTCTTGATCTTTTTTAGCCAAGTTTAACCCTCAGCATGGAACCACCGCCTCACAGACGGGTATAGTTACATTTTTTTGTCACCTGGAGGACGGCAATTCATTTCCCACCAAAGTTCTAGAAGAGTCTCGTTGAACTTATGCGAGAAGAGTATTTATATGCATTTCACATATTCGGGCGTTCGGAGGAACTGTTTCCTAGAATAAAACCCGCCTCACAGACGGACATTCCTGAAATAAAAATTAAATCTACCCACTCCACAGGCGGTTATTTTTTTCACTGCAATTTTCTTCTCTATTTTTGTATATTCATAATGTCATAAACAACCATTTGCATGCATTTGTTAAACTGGGTCATTCAATTTTATTTGTATTTTATCCTAAAAAAAAGTGGTAATAAGTTCTGTTTTTGCCAATTCAGGAAAATAATGACCAGGGTATCAAGGACTATTTCATCACGAACAACGTATTTTCTTAATTTCGCTTATATTTTACATGTTCCTGTAATTTTTGTGAATCTAGTAAAAGCCCTAAGACCTTAAAGTAAAGACCTTTGTGCATGAATAATTATTCATGCACAAAGGTCTTTACTATCACCCATATTTTTCCGTAGGTTTCAGGCTCATCAAACATCCTAACTTTTTAAACTTCTATAACATGTTAGCTACAATAGAAACATACTCTGGGTCTTTTTCATTTCTCGAGAACTTTGTAACGACTTGCTTGAATGATACCCAAGCTTCTTTCTCATTTAAGGTCATTGTGGATTCAAAGTTAACCTTCTTTTAGTTTAGCTTCTGAAAGGCGTGAGAACTTTTGGTAGAGATACATGAAAGATGGATTATCTTTAGGCAAAGCCTTTACAAATTGTTTCATGAGGCCTAACTTTATATGTAGGTCTTCCTTTTTCAGGAAGACTAAAAATCGGTTAATTTAATAAATTTAACTATAAAATATGAAGAAATTGCGGGTGATACTGCTTTTTTAATATGATATTTGGATTCAGCACCCTAAAAACTATAGGAATAAGGTATTTTCAGTACAAAAGTTTTTTCATCGTTGACCTGTGAAGCTGTTCAATTCTTTAAAAATCGCTTAATTTAATAAATTTAAATATAAAATGTGAAGACATTGTGGGTGATACCGTTTTTTAATATCATATTTGGATTGAGCACCCTAAAAACTATAGGAATAAGGTATTTTCAGTACAAAAGTTTTTTCATCGTTGGCCTGTGTAATCTTCCTATATGTTGTAATTTTTATTATACTTCATTTCTGTTAAATATATATTTTTTATATTTACTTATATATTGTATGTTAATATATTTTATATAATTATTTATTAAAGCCTTGTTCCTTTTATTTATTTATGTTTGTTTATTTAAGGTCCCTTTTTTTTATAGACTATTGTACCTCTTACCTTTTATAATATTAAAATTAATTATTTTCCCCAATATTCATTAAATATACTGTAAGGCTCAAATAATAATTATCTTGGATGAAATAAATGATTCATTGAGAAAATGTTAGAGTACAGCGAATAATCGAAGAAAAGTGAGGTATCAGACTGAGAGGCGGGTGTTCACAGTTATTAATTTATAGTACACGTTAAGTATTAGGGATCTTACAATATCTAAAAGAATTGACTTTTAAGTGGTAATAAGCAGGATTAAAAGCGAGAAAACATAGACATTTTCCTGTCATAAAAATAAAATAATAAAGAGCCAGTCATGAAAATTAAAAGGTAGAATCTAGCAGGCTATTATATTGCACTGGATGTGATTGCAAGGAGAATGTCTAATGGTTATTACAAATAAGGTCTAGGATTAAATACCAAAGAAATGCGAATTAGCTGGACGATGTACAAATTGCAAATTATTAATTGCATAACCAATACTGTAGTGAACATAATTAATCCTATCAAGTTCTGGCGATAGAAATGGAAGCTGTTGGGCAAGATAAGAAACCAATCACCAGAAAGGTAATAAATGCCCAACTTTACGGGTGGCGTATAGTTATCTCGGGTCGGAATCGAACATTTGGATTCGCTATAAATATCCCCTTTTTTTGCGACGAATGACTCTTATCTTAATTCCTCGCTTTTAAATTTATTTATTTTTTCATGAAAACACCATTTGGAAATATGTCTAAGATAAAAAATTAATTCTAATTAAATTAATTTATGTATGAAATATATGTATATAGCACATACATAATGAATCAATGATGATATTACATTCAGGAATACTAATTTGAATAGCGGATGATATTTTCAGTTTTCAGTCCACATTCTTTAAAATTGTCTTTCAATATGTCTTGGTTTCTGTTGAGAGTTTTATAGAATTTTATATCAATCCTGGCGGAAATTTAATTACGTACGAGATTGGTTATTATTCATTTTTCACTTAACTGTACTGAAAAATAGTTATTACCAATAATATTAATTTTAAGAAATATAAGAAACAAAACTTACTGGAAATTTAATGGTCTAAAAAATTGGTAATGATCCATGTTCACGTTAAATGGACTAGAAGAGCTACTGAAGAATAACTGCAAAAAGTGCTTTATCTAAGCGGTTTTTCAAGATGGCGGAAAAACGCACCGGAAGGAGAAGATCGAAAACTTGGATTTTTCGCGAAATGGGCAACAATAAATAATATACCTGAAAACCAAAATTACTCCATTTTTTACAATCCAAAGTGATATCTTCATTGAGCTAATATGCCAATACCGGAGATCGGGAGATTGAGAATTTGGAGAAGTATACTTCACCGAATTTAAAAGATTGATACTTAGTGGACGCAAAATTTGGTGCTTTACAACTTTTATCTGATGAATTTTTCTCATAGAGAACTCATTTCCAAGCCACAGGATCATATATGGATTTTTCACTCTGTCTCAGTATTTAACTTAGTTCGACAAAATCGCCGTTGTATGACCATGGTTTTCGACGACACCACATAACCCAATTGTGTTCTGACACTCATTCAATGCTCTTTCATTTGTTATACTTCAATATTTTCGATATAATGCACCGTTTAAGAATTATAGGCGAATACACAAAATAAAGTCCGAAAAATATATTCTCGCCCGTGTTAGACCTTTTGTTTTTTTACATGTTTGTACCCATATATACAATTTAAACGAATAAAAACTTGTACCCCACGTTTTGAATCTTAGAAATCCTCTACTGACTGGCTTGCTATGAGAATCAGCAATAAATAGTATATAGGATCATAATACTATCACTATTAACAATACTAACACATTTATTAAAAGTTATAATGATGAATTAAAATTTAAAAGCAGTTCTTGTAAAAATTTTTAGTAGAATTAGGTACCTCAGCATTGAACGTAAAAGTAATTTTTACTTCCTATTGTAGCGTCTGGGATTGATTTCGCTACTCTGTAAAGTAGCCAGGCGTGCAATTTTGAAATCAGAAAAATAATTGGAAGAAAATAAGACCAGTTCCAGGTGTATGTTCGATAGATGAATTTAGAGGGTGTCAGAGCTCACTCTGGCGCACACTTCGCTACAGTTACAATCAGATAGACGCACAGATTTGTGTAGAGACATCACTTACCTATTTTTTAATATCATTTCCAAATGTATGTTCGATGGGTGACCTAAATCTCCCACTGGCTCCTATACTATAAGCAGCGGTTATAGAAGGACGTGGTGTGGTCTGCACCCTCGCCCAACCGGCAGGTTTTTCCTCCAACTCATTGAATAGGCCAACCAAACCCAAATTATAGATGCAGGGTGTACCAAAGCGAGATTAATATAAAAAAATTTAATTATCGATCGGACTTTGGACTGGAGGATCGGGAATCCAGTTCCATACTCAATGATTTTACCAAATATTTTAAATACTAGGATACAATTATAAAATTAGTAACTTCAAGCGTCACGCAAAGTTTCAGTAAAACGATTGTGATTATTGATTTTTTCAATAACATTAATTCATTATATCAATGCTGTATACTTAATTTAGAAAAATTTAAAAATTTCAGAGGGATGGAAATATTAAAATACTCATTACCCTGAAGATTTTGTGTTATATGTGAATTCATATTTATTTTTTCTACAAAAATCAAC
This sequence comes from Rhaphigaster nebulosa, assembly GCA_948150685.1. Lineage (NCBI taxonomy): Eukaryota > Metazoa > Arthropoda > Insecta > Hemiptera > Pentatomidae > Rhaphigaster > Rhaphigaster nebulosa. The sequence continues at coordinate 29,998,745 of OX411310.1, forward strand.
TCCTTTCTTGAATTTATTATACATTGCTAAATAAAGTGGTATAGTCATTTTAATGCTTCTAAATTTGCATCAACGAAAAAAAAATAAAAGTAATTGTCAAGTGGAAATTTCCTGCCTGGTCATTACTTATGAAGACAAATGACCACTCCTAATCATAATCTCTGTATTAAGCATAATGGAACGCGCGTAAATCAAATAAAAACATATAATACGCAATAAAATATAAATAGATATTCAGCTAAAAAAATAAAACTAATGACAATAGATCTGTAAGAATCATCCAATATAGTTATTATTGTGTAAAGTGCACAAAGACAACATGAGGTGGGTAAAAGTGTATTTCTATACTGTAAAATTATATTATAACTATACAAAACTCTTCTGCATATAGATCTGCATATTATAAATATGCTAATATGGATTATTAAGGAAAATCTATTTCAGGGTATCAGGATTGTCGTTTTTTAATCAAGTAAGAGACTTTTGCACTTAAAAGAAGGTCAGAACACGGTTATTAGAGAGTTACGGGGATGTCCAGCGGCTCTCTTCGGTTAAAATGAACTGATATTCGGTAGGAATGGTTTGGGATAAAGTTCAGTCAATATTTAAGCCACTATTACGAAAGGGTCATTTCCATGTCAAATCAGTCTATGATCTGGAACTTGATGTCTTACAAATCATTGATTTTTCATACATACACGGTACTACCAGCAGGATTAAAAAATGCAATATTTCTAGTTTTTCAGTTATAAATTTTTCAGAAACCAAAAATCAGCTGTTTTTTTGTCAAGTTTTGAATCATTTATAAGCTTATAGCTCCAATATTATTTTGTCAATAAAACCCAAAATAGTGTAATTCTTTGCACTATTAAAAAATTAACCAAAAATTTTAAAAAATTTCCAAAAATTAATTTTTTGAAAAACTCAGAATCGAAATTTTTTTGAAAAAAATGTATGTAAGATTTATAGAGTGTATGGGCAAACTTTTAATATTTTTGAGAGTTCTACTATAAAAAAAAAAACCTTGCATTTTTATGCCAAATTTTTTTCATATGTCATATTTTAAACAATTAAATTTACTTCGCTAAAAGTCATTGTACAAACTGCTTATTTAAGTTATTTACCATATACTACAATATTCGTGAGCTATTAATTGTTTAATTGTGAAACCATAATAAAATTTGTTATGTGCTTGCTTATAATAACATTAAAAATATTTTAACACACAATCACATCAAATAGAATTTTTTTTAAGTTCATAATTTCGATTTTGAGTTTTAAAAAACCTTGGTTTTTAAGAAATATATGTGTTTAATGTTAAGATAAGAATACACTAATGATGGTATCTTAATGGGATCGTGTGAAAAAAAAATTCTTGTAGAAGCTCATTCGACAATTAATGGCTCACGAATAATATCGAGTATACAAAATATCTTACATCTTAGTTTGTCTAATGATTTTTAGCTAAGTAAATTTAGTCGTTTGAACTATGACATATACAGTGTATTTCAATTTTTGTTTGAAAAAAATTACAAAAAGATAAAAATAGAAGGTTTTATTTTTTTTTTTAATAGAACCAACAAAAATCCATCTTGAAATTTCGCCCATACACTCTTATAACCTGTATATATACTATATATATTTTTTTTAAATTTCGATTTTGAATTTTTAAAAAATAATATTCTGGATATTTTTAAACATTTTAAGATTGTTTTGGATAGTGCAAGGTCCATAAGTTTTTAAATGATTCAAAACATGTAAAAAAAAAAAACAGTCGATTTATAACTCAAAATCTAAACTTAGGGAAAAAAAAAAACACGAACAATGTGAAATACCGACTACATTTACGCATTGAACATAAATATCATTTTAAAATACCTCATGTCTTAAATTATTACATTAATGGTTGATTTTGTGTGGAACGAGCGTTCTGCGTTTCTCTACTGCCACCCCAAATTGAGTTAGAGGGTTGAAAATTTGTAGGTGAATTGAGTTGGTGTTAGAGAAGTGCCTTACTGGGTCTCAACTTTTTTCTTCCATCCTCCTCCCCCGCTCCCCACCATCCCCCATCCCATCAATTATAATTTCAATTTGGTAGTTTAGTGAAAGCACGATCTTAGTGAATATTGTATTGATAATATTATTTTATACAAAATGAATTTTTTTGTTTATTTTGAATTTTTTTTATTTTTTAGCTCTTACCTTTTTTCCGTAAGACCTCTATAGCTATCCATTTGAGATTTTTGCAATGAATTCGTGTTTTGTTCAGATCTTTTATGAGGATTTTATGTTCGTTATGTTATCTTTGGTATTTTATGTTATTTATCTTTGGGGATCGAGACTTCAAGAATATCTGGACAATTGTTGAAATATACTGCAGGACAAGATGTTTTTTCTACTAGGTTTTAGAATAAAAACCTATTAATAGTTAATAGTAATAAAAAAAAATTAATTTGATGGTATTACATTCCAGTAAAAAATATTTTATCGCATCTTCGAACCTATTTTAATTACAAAAGTTTTGGACCAACGATGTTTGTTTGATTTGCTCGGATTTTTTTACCTTTTCAATAACTCGGAGTAACCGATGGCCCTCGGTTGCTAATAGGACTGGCTCGAAGATGATGGATTTGTTTAATTGATTCCTTCGGGCGGTGATGAGTTGGACCCATGAATCATCAGGATCGGTAGTGATCCATCTTTCAAATTTCTATGAAATATCGCTGCTCTGTTAAGATTACAAAGAGCTACAGATACAATAGGGCAATTATCTCAATTCATCACAAAATATTTTCAAAACCCGTATCCAATTTGTACAACATAGTACAATGACTTCTTACGTAATTTTCTTGACACTGTATTGTAGTTAAATTTTAAGGATTTAAGATTTTATTTAACATTGTCTTTAATGTTTGAAATATATATATATATATATATATATATATATATATATATATATATATATATATATATATATATATATATATATATATATATATATATATGCTATTACATAAAGCTGAAGAGTTTGTGTTTGAACACGCGAATTTCAGTTTCAAATTGTTTAATTTTTATTTAAACGATTAGAATTTTATTTTAAAATTTGTTTAATTTTAATTTTAACAATTAGAATTTTAAACCGCTAATTTTAATCAGATTAAGATTTTAAAAATTTTTTTTTAGCTTTATAGAATTTTTAACTAAGGGCATATATAGATAACAAGAGATATATATAGTTAGTAACAACAGATATATAGTTAATAATAGATATATAGATAGATATATACAAGAGATATATACGGGAGATATATAGTTAACAAGTTAAAAAAAAATAAAAAATAAATAAACAACTACAACCTAAACCTTGGTGAGTACCAACATGTATTTGATTTTTTGTCTTAATAAAATTCATAATTCATAAATGTTTTATAATACTAATTTTTATTACATTTAATTGGATATGTATAATAATACCAAAATGTTGAATTGATTATTTTTGAATTTTTGTGTGTTTTTAGAACTGAAGATGAATGTATAACATTTGAAACTAGTTTTCAATAATAAAAAATTATTGAAGTGGCTAATAATTTATCAATGCCTAATTAGATTCGTCCTTCTATACCACCAACTGATAGAATATTTCATTTTTTATTAAATTTATTTATTTTTTATTTTTTTTTCACTATCCATAGCATTCCAGCTTAAATTATTTCTCAGATTGAAAAAATGTAAAACTTGGAATGAATATGAAATCAAGCACCATTCATATCTCCGTTCAGTTTTGAAAAATTAGGAAAAAAAAACAAGAATTCCTACTTTTTTTTTCTTTCTGAAAATATCGGCTTGTTTTGGGATTATTTTTAATGAAAAGAGAATATTTCGTCGTTTCCATTGCAAACTAACGAATAGGAAACTCATTACTTTTCAGAGGTGCAAAAAATCTTTTTGAATTTTTGTGTGTTTTTAGAACTGAAGGTGAATGTATAACATTCGAAACTAGTCTTCAATAAAAACAAAATTATAGAAGTGGCAAATAATTTATCAATCCCTAATTAAACAAATGTGAACCGGTTTCCAAAAGTATATGTACAGAATACTTTATTAAGCATGTGTTTAAAATTAGCACGCTATATATTCGCTAATATTGGTCTGATTTAGATAGTTCTTTTTATGTTCTGTAGGGAATTTAATTAGAGGAGGCCAGGATCCACCCCAGGTTGTAGAGCTACGGAGGTAAGGTAAGGGAAGTTAATTAGCTTTCGAATAGACATGACAAAACCGACTCTGAAAAGCATAGATTCGTTGAAAACTGCATATCGAAATTTTGAACTGATTACATCACTTCCCTTACGTAGTAGCGGGTAGGGAAGTAAAAACATGGCTATAAAGTCTAATGCATCTTATTTTAGCTAATAATTCAGTTATCTTTCCAATAATAAACAACGGGACATAACTGCTGAGTTTATAAAATAATAATGTTTATTAATGAAGCTAGTTACCCAATTTTCAACAAAATTATACATGGTATAGGTAAACTATATTAATGAATGCTTAAAGTATCTGGTCCATTTTATTCAACAAAGAAAAAACAGATTTTAGATGTTGTCATTACTCTATCTATCCAATCTTCTTTAAAAGTCACAACCCCAGATAATTGCTCGCCCTAAGATAAATCGTCTCAAAGGGATTTCAGGAAGTGTGGGAATCGCGCCCTGGGAATGGATCACTGGCCTTAACAACGCCCCGCCTTCCCGGCGAGCATTAGTGGTTTGTCAGGATGACTGATGGTCGAGGACTCCTTGAGGATGCTCTCTGTCATATCCTGGGAGTGCCCTTGGACTTGCAGATGTCAGCGGCGACCTGCCTGAGTCGGCGAACATGAGGAGTTGCGCGATAAGTCAACGCTGCCGTGTCCTATCGTCTTGGAAAACTCCTGCTGACTTGGCCCACGTAATAATGACAATGAGCACGTCTTGCTCCTAGTACACCGAGAACTATATTTAAATTTATTTTTAGCAGGAAATAAAAAAGAATGTATTCATTCATACATTGGTTGATAGGCATGATAGAACACGGCACGGCATTACAACCTCAAGATAAGCCTCCCACTCTTGGGGAATAGAAAATTGGAATTAATTATTTAGAATAATATTAGAATATTAATTATCATCCAGTATAATTAGAAAAAAAATATTTGAGAAAATATTCTTTCCTAAAACAATACAGAATTCAAAAAATCATAGACGTGATCAACTTCAAATTTCTAAAAGTCGATGTAACAAATCATATTATGCTATTTTATATATATTTTAGATCCTTATGATTAGCAAAAAGGTATACCATTTCCAAAGTAGTTTTTATTTTTATGTTAGTCTTTGGGGATTGAAAGCTGAACTCCACCATCTGATGCTAATTTTTAAATACCTTTGAGAATCTCAATTGAGCGCAATTGTGGCTACACTGTAATTTTGATGTCTTGAAAAAGGAAACCGTTTCGATCTTAAACGTACTTGTTCAAAGATGTGGTGTTGTTTATTTAATCGTCGAAGGTTTACCAATTCAATATTTCAGTATACCGTCGAATCCCACCTCCCAAGTTCAACAATCGCGTATTCGCGGTCCAAAGAATATACACCCGATCTTTGCATGACTTTTGAAGAGGCCCAAAAGGGCGGAATTAAAAGATTACATGCTCCACCAGTTTCGGAAAGATTCTTAAAATTCTTGTAACTTCTGATCCATATGTAACTAATATGCGACCAGAAAACAAACACGTTCCTCCTGGCAACGAAGCCCAGCCCTTGCTCTCAAATTGGATCTAATTGTTCCTATTTTAAAAAGAATTCAGTTCCAATTTTATTTTTAATTTCATAAAACATTTTTTTGTTTATATTACAATTTCTAATTTTAGGAATATTACAGTTCCAAATTAAAAAAAAAAATTAATAGATGTTTAGTAAGTATTAATTTATTCCATATTTTTATTTTATGTTATAATTTATTTTATGAAAAACGAAGAATTTATTTAAGTGGGTATTTTTACAATGAATAAATATTTGAAGAATATCAGGAGGACCACCTTACCTACACATCGTTTTTTAACATTTCCCCAGATGGTGTGGATTTATAGGACTGGGAGGCTCAATCAACCCAGCATGCTGCAGCACTTCAAAATCTACATTATATAACATTCCAAAATCTAAATTCATAGTTGAACCCCAAATGGATCAATTGAACAGAAATTAGTAGGTGGGCTCTGTACAAGTGTGATGTGATTTTCTACGTATTTTTTGGACATAGGATAGATCAGTAGTATCACCCAGTACCCTATCTGATCATGGAGTCGAGGGATAGGGAATCTTCAAATTTTTAAGGGAATTTTCAAGGGTTAATTTGATCCGCCTTTTTTTGGCCAATGAAATCGCCCAAAGACCACGAAATATATATATTCCAAAGAATAGATACGTCCGATTTTTATCAGAATTTTTAGGGCCATATTACACTATATGAATAATAAGGACATTACCCGGAAAACCGGGATTGTGCCCCACTGTGGAGCGTAACATGAGCCAAGGAAGTTTAAATGAAAAATGTTATTTTTAATAATATAGTGTTATTAATTATATTATTCTTCCACGATGACTAGTGAATACAAATCAAATTAAATTAAATATATCAGTTATTTTTAAAAAAAAGAGAATAATTATAATTTTATAAATTAAATAAAAGCATTCACTGGAATCGAGGAAATCATCAGTTTCTGTAAATATGGCGATGAACAATTTCATGAGTGTCAAGGATTATAATTTCTGCAACTTATGAAAAAAGTAAATTATATTTGAATGAAATAAACACACATGCCTGTGTATAAATAAACTTAAACACAAAAATCCGACAGGTTATTTTTTTCTTTAGATGTATGATTGAATAAAATATTATAGATTTCAATGTAAAACAAATATGTTTTGAGGAATATCTGTGACTCTGAAAATTAAACAATTAGTAATATTGACGGTGTTGAGCAATTTTAAACATAATAATTCACTAGATTTTTAATATAGATTTCATGTTTGTTGAATACAGTTGTCTCAAGACGGTCTAGAACTCATTTACTACAACTAGTGACACTATAGCATATGGAAAAATATCGTGCACGTATCATCGACCTGCAGGTTCTCGACCTCTCCCAATGACAATAGATAATACTCCTTATCACTGACAGACCTTTCTCGTACTGGGCGACATTAACCCAGATAAAATCCGGAAGGAAGCAGGATGTCCTTAGCGTGTAACGCCATCAATACACCTCAAGGATGGCCATTGGAACTATTCCCGGTGATAGAGCCTAGACTAATTGGACTTGAAGGAATCAGGCTAGAGCGATGGGCGTTCTGTGGAAGCTTCCAAGGCTCCGGGATACTGGATCAAGGATCGAGACCATAAGGAGGAGGAAGACGTTCGGGTGGGTATGTGGATGGTAGGTTATTTCCATAACCTGTCGAGAGAAGGAAATGCGAAAATGTGCACATATCTTATAGGAAAACTCGTTACGATGTTCTGATTAGATAGCAATCGAGTATATCCGCTATTTTGATGAAGAAATAAGTATGGAATACGTTAATTAGGAGGATTTGCATACATATTCTCACGAACATTTACCACGAATATTTCGGTGTTTAATTTCAACCTGATTCCTGTAAATACAATCGTGCAATATAATTTGAAAGTTTTTTGAATTTCTCAACTATCAATTAATATCTAACCAGTATACGATGGCTGAAAACCACAAAATGACATTAACAAAAAGAAAAGATAAATTTTATCACAAGTTTATAATTTTTACTTCATCAACTACACTAGAAGATTGAGATTCCGTCAATATTTTGTTGTTTTTTTATTAACTCAAGTCTGAGATTTCACGTTAGACTTAGGTTCAACATGTCTTTTTGCAGTGCGAAAAATATTGTAGTTTAACCTGTTAAGCTGCTTATTTAAAAAACGATCTTAAGGCCAATAGTCACACACGCAGGTGAGCATGAGTCCTAACCCGAGAATGCTAGCTAGATCTTGCGGATTTGGGAAAGGAAGGTACTTCGGCAGATCTTTGGGCCAGTATACATAGAGGGCCAATGGAAGATAAGAAATAATAGAGAACTTCGGGAACTATATAATGAACCGGTCATAGTCACTTATGTCAAATCAAACCGTATAAGATGGCTTGGACACGTGGAAAAAATGGGAGAAGATAGATATCCAAAAAAAGTATTACATGGCAAACCAGGAGGCAAAAGAAGGAGAGGGAGGCCCAATGTATGGATCGATGATGTAGAGGACGATCTGCAGAGAATGAGGATTGGACGATGGAGAAATAGAGCTGCTCCTGACAGGGAGGATTGGAGAGGCATTGTCGAGGAGGTAAGGCCCTACAAGGGCTGTAGAACCACGTATTAATTAAGTAAATCTCTCTATTCTTGTTGTATTTTTTCATTTGGACCAATTCGATAGTTTCATTTACTCTAAAAGTACACCTTTGACATTCAGCGATCGCATTTATCGTCGAATACCTAATGAAACAAATATGAAAAAGGCATTTTTTCATATTAGAATCATTACATTTGAAACGAAGATACGAGATTGGAATATATACATTTTGCAGGTTTTTAATAAGTACTCGTGATAATTTTTTTTACAGATTATTTCATTTCTTATTAAATTTATTTATTTTAATTTTTTTTTTTTTTCGACCATCCATGACTTTTTCCACTAAAATCCAGCTTAAATCCTTTCTCTGATTGATAAAATGTAAAACTTGAAATTAATATGAAATTAAGCACCATTCATACCTAAGTTTTGAAAAATTAGGAAAGAACAAGAATTCCTATATTTTTTTTCTTTTAATTTCTAAAAACGTCAGTTCGTTTTGTGACTGTTTTTAATGAAAAGGGAATATTTCGTCGTCCCCCTTGTAAAATCACTACGTTTTAGGAGTGGAAAAAACCCGTTGGATCCTTTTTTGTATAAGGAGCACCTTCGAAAATTTAAATTTTTTCTGTTAGTGTCGCATTTACCAACGTTTTTTTACGTTACTAAAAAGTAGTGATTTTCATATTAGTTAATTTAGCCTGGGAACGGCGATTTAGAAATCATAAGAATTTTAAAGCTAATAAAATATTGATGGTCAACCTCACAGATATAATTGCTAATTTTATAGTTTTAACTATAAAAATATACAAGATTTGACAGCATCCTCTTCTTCCTTATTTATTAAATTCTTTTTGGTTATTTGTATATTTGGGTACGTTGATGTTATTCTATCAGTAGTCACTAACAGATGTGTAAGGTAAATCAAACATCTTCCAACAGATTTCAACTCTTAGTTCTGTAATGCCCAAATGGAACTTACATCATCTGCTAAGTTGACCATCGATATATTTCATTTGATTCATATTTTTCAAATCCTACTATAAACTAACGTTACCTAAATTTATCACTTTAGAGGAAAACGCGTTAATTACTATGCGATGTGATGTAAGAACGATGATTCATTTGTAATAGCAAACGAGGAAAAAAACTCACTTCGGTACTTTAGTCTAAACGGGAAAGTAAGGTCGCGAATCATCCAGGAAAGGAAAAGTTGCTCTAAACCTACCCTGGATTAGACATTCGGTTAATTAGTGACTAAGGAAGGAGGAAAGTACCTACATCACAACGTCTTTCCCGTTGGCAGAGAAGTTAAAGTCAATTTCGTTTTGTAAACTGGGTAAAATCGGCTGAAAGGGCGACTACATCAAAAGCGAGAAGAAACTGTCTTAAAGTCTTCTAATTTTCTTTTTACTGCGGTAATGATTTTTTTTCCTTTCTTCACAGCATAAAGCCTGCCATTATTTTTTTTTTTTTTACTAAATCATGGTTAATTTAAATGTTTTATGGTTTCATGTAAATAAGAGTGATAAAAAATATAAATAAATCGTTCCAACACACATAGAAGTATTTGAGCCTTAAAACTGGGCAAAAGTCCGCATCAGAAAGTTTGTGAAAAATTCCGCTAAATCTTCAAACTTGATAACGGAGTCATCAAACTGTAATCGAATCAATTTCCGCCACACTTGCCACTTCTTGTAAAGTCAACCGGAACGCAGAAATTGTCAGAATTTCAAGACACATAGTTATCAGTGGTTTCATCCGTGGTAGTTATTTCCTACACTGAATAGTGTGTTTATTTACTTACTTTATTTTAAAATTATCATTTTATTGATGTCTTGTTTAAGAACCGTGCTTATAAAGAATGCTTGGAATTTTTTTTTTCTTACTGTTATCGGATAAAGGTGCTTTTGTATGTGTGTCGGATTAAATGTTGATTATAGATAATAAATTTAGATCAATATTAAAGATATTTTAGACGAACGGATCGGAGCTAAAGTAGGCGTGGCGACACTTCTGACTAAGTAGTGCGTTTAGACGATCGGATATTCGTTTAGACGATTGAGAAAACGGGAGCCACGTCCATATCTGGTCCTGTCAAGCATTTACACGTCCGGTTGAAGGGGCCTGGCTCCCGTTTTCTCCAGTTGTCTAAAAGTCTCTTTAACTATACTATACAAAAACATCTTCCGCCTTCTTTCGCCATTTTGCTTTTATTTCTTCAAATACAATGAGTAAAAAAAATGTAATGTAAATCCAGATAGATAGACATTTTTTTTTTCTTTTTTAGTATTTTCTTTTCTAATTCTAATGAAACCGTCCAGATTACACCAGGGAAAAATTATATGACGATGCTATGACCCATTATAATTATATGGCCTATATGTGACGATGTTATCGTAATACCACAAATCTAACAAACCCAAGTTCTTCTATGCTTCTAAATCTTATCGGATAAAACCTTAGGGAGCGGTAAGTTCTGGATTTTTAATTTTTAATGAAGGATGTTCGCAAGTCCTCTGATCGAACAGGTGTTTCCATTCATAATCAGTAGTTTTCTGCTTTTTATCACAAATTATGTCCCATACTTAATTAATAAATATTAAAAAAAAATCTGTAAAGAATATTTAACTGCTGGAAGACTATCCTTGGATTGCTATCGCTATCTTTCAAGTTAAGAGAGAAGAAGCAATTTGAGCCAGGAAGCCAGAGAGTTAGGGCTTCGACATTGAGCACACTATCTGCTCAAGGAATCTAACCACTAAGGAAAAGCTCTGACCGACGGTCTATAAGGGCTTCACGGTTTAGCTTACTAGATCTTTGGAGGCCTTCTTAATGCTCCGAATATATGTGGAATATGGGTCAATAATTTAGATAATTAAATACGAAATTTACTGGAAAATTTACTTTTTTAGTTGGGCGTGAATAAAATATTCGTTTAATAACTAATAACTCTAATCATCACTTTTTGTCTGCATTTTATCGGGGATGTACTTCGTATAGTTAAAGAGCTTTAAGTTGAAGACTTTAAATAAATTTTATAAAAATACGTTTTTCGAATCTTGCGCACAAGGTACCCCATTTAGTGCACAGGCTTATGAGGTTTGTAAAACATTACAAAAAAAAAAAAAAAAAAAGTAATGAAATCGGACACAGACATACCTATGGCTGAAAACAGATTTTTTGGACTCAGGGCTTCTGAAACGCATAGATCCATTGAAATCTGCACATCAAAATTTTGAACCGATTCCAATCCATTCCTTATCTAGTAGCAGTAGGAAAGTAAAAATTAACATAGTTGAATATTTTACGAAAAATATAAATATTTTAATATTAATTTTATTCGACGTTTTTGGTATAATTCGAAATATTTTGGAGTGATGTATTGTCTCTATTTGTAAACTGATGATGTGAGATGTGCTATTTCCCATCAGCATTTATGTAATCAGAGGTTTTTCAGTCTTGATGATGCCTAAAATGGCGAGATGTCGAGCGGTTAGTAATATTCACTGCCGCTTTGGATACTTAAGGTTTTTTTAAAATAATAATCAATTTATACCTTATAGTTACTTTTTATTTTATTAATTCATTGTATTTTTATTGTTTATTAATAGTAAGAAAAAACAAAAACATAACAATTCTAGTTATAATTTTCTCATATACGTAAATTATTGGACGAATTGGACGTCTAGCAATAACTACAAGGATAATGAGGCTTGCGATTTTCCTGAGTTAGATTAAACCTGAGAAAATTTTTAAATCGGTATAACATGGAAAGGCCAATTTTATATTTTTAACAACCTATATTTTTTCAATACCTTTAAGTTTTGTCAGGAAAATCTCTCACACCTCTAGATTTGTATTTCCAAGTTTATAGAATATTTTCAAGATATCTATAAACAATTTCGTTTAAGAAACACATAAAATCACGGCTATGGTTGTTCATTAAAAATGACTTATAAAGGACACTTTTAAGTCGGGGTCAGATATTAAAATGATTATGTGTATTGAAAAAAAAATACTCTAAAATATATTCACATAACCGCCACATCATCGAGGTATAGGGTATGACAGCCATAAATATTAAAATTAGAAAAAGTAACAGAAATAAAAGTTGCTGAGACAAAAAATCAATCCACACCCCAATCTCTACATCAGCACTTATCGTCCTGTGACTCACTACGTGTCTGTCTTCGAAATGGCTTTCATTGTGACAGGAGATGTGTTCATGGCTTTTTATGATTGTAAATAATCGTTATATTTCCAATTTATCAAAATAATAATTATAAGCTTGTAAACTCACTAATTGTTTATATAATATTTTAAAATTATGGCTCATAGTCAATAATTTGTGATTAACACCATTGTGAACGTTTTAGTTATTGCTTTCAATATATTTGGTTTTTTCGTAGCATTATCCTTTTTATCTTTAGTTATTTTTATAAATACTTAACTCGTTTTTATATCCTTTCTGAAAAGTGCCTTTATATTATTTATATAACTGCCACTTTTTTATATAACGACAATATATCCATGTTCCTAACATTTACGAAAAGGGAAAACAAATGATATGTTATTATATTATAATATTATTATTATAATATGTCTTTACGCAACTATGCTCACGGAGCACCGTCAAAACATGTGCAGCTGTAACGCAATTCCCTTCCTACGTTTTGATAAACGTCAAGAGGTATACCCAAATTAGCCAATAGTCGGCTCAGTGCTGATTAACGTTTTAAGGAATCGTCCGTTACAAAGTTCAACAACTTTAGTCGGCCGTCTCAACCTATGTGCAATTGTGTAGCCTCCTAAATTATTCAGTAACTCATCTTCCTCGGAGCAAATATTCTATGTAAAATCTTAAGGCTCAGGAACACAGAACGCGATCTTTCGCGGCGACATGCCATCTCTGACCGCGGCGAGCTGACGATCTAATGTTTGGATATTTATTGCACAGAGCGTGGCAGACAGCGATCTGTTTGTACAAATTACAGACTTATCGCGTAGTTGAGCGATCCGTTTTGGTACAACAGGGGAGGAAATGAAGGCACTCTCATGAAGCAATTGAGAAAACAAGCGTATTTGTAGGGGGTTGGGATATCGATAACGATATTATCGAAATATCGATATTTTCTTTCGATATTTGGTTTATGATAATATCTGAATAAAAAAAAAAAATAATAAAAACAATTTTCGGTTGAAAAAGTACAAAACAGAACAGAATATCAAAATTTGTTCTTGAAATCCGCTAAAATGACTAACAACAAATAATGAATAAGAACATTTTTAAACATACATACATACACACATATATATATATATATATATATATATATATATATATATATATATATATATATATATATATATATATATATATATATATATATATATCGGACGTAGGAGTGATGGCCTTACCCCGTGTACCTAAAATTGAGAATCGCGGTATGGTCTCCCAGATTCTCCACGGTCTACAGTGCCCACAGAAAAATATATATATATATATATATATATATATATATATATATATATATATATATATATATATATATTAATAAAATTAACGATTTAGGATCCATACTCCATCTTCAGGACAGATTACTGCAATCAGATATTATATTATCGATATTTAGTTTATTTATTTTCTTCTTTAATCATTAATTTTATCTTAATCGATTTGAATTGCTTAAATAGGTGACACCAGAAGTTTGTCAGGTTGAGATATTATAGGAAACTTTAATATTATATAAAAATGGATTCTGAATTTTTTGTAATGTATTTGTATAGTCACTTCTATGAAAAGTTTAACGGAAAAGGATTTAGGAACGAATCCGTATATTTAATTATAAAATTGTCTTTCATACTATTTTGTGAGAGAGGTAATAATTGCATCAAAATACTAATGAGTCCTCATTTAAAGTAATTGAAATGTTATATAACCTGTGCACATTAATATTGCAACATTAAAATTCTTTCGAGTGAAAGCTGCGGATCTGGTGAGGGATTTGTTGATATATTAACTACAGCGAACGGTTAAATTAAAACGCCTTATTTTCTGACATAAGAAAGAGGAAATGAAATGCCAACACGAACTATGGTTTGTCAAATTGTTTCCGTTAAAGAGAAATTCATCCTTCATCACTACCTTCAAATCACATTGATTCAACTGTGAAGTGATTAGAACAAAAAGTAAACTTTCGTGGAAAGTTTTTTTCATGATAAAACTGCCTGAAAACTTATAGCATTTTTGAAATATCACATTAATTATCAAGGAACCCTAATAATGCCACGATTGGTGGTCAACATACACACTTTTTAGTAATATCTAATATAATCCTGTATGAAAGGATGTAATTAAATATCGCAAAAATATAATAGATAAATTAGAACGACACGACTAGCAATGTTGTTAAACATCCAGATTTTGTGAGAATGTTTATTTTATTTTATTATTATTATTATTTATTTATTTTTTTGTTGCGGAATCTATAATTTATTTAATATTGATTTGTGTTAAAAGTGTGCCGAAAGTGGAGATAACTGTTTTCAAAAACTTTGATTCTTTCATGTTTTAAATCGCATCCTAAAATCAGATAGTTATAAATAATAACGAAGCCTACCTCCAACGAATACAGTACGCTTTGCTTTGGTTGACTTGTGAACAACACAAATCAATGGTGAGCTATATTTTTTTTCAGGAAAAAAAGTTCTAGTTAAAATAATTAATTTCAAACAAGTAAATAGAACACTATTTTCTGCAAATTATAAATAGAAAGTTTATTTAATCTTATTTTTTTTTAATGTAACATTTGAATTAATGTCTCAAAAGTCATTTTTTATTGTTAAAGAAATAACATTTAATTATTTATTTTAAATGATATATTTTTTTTTAAGACGATGTTCAAAAAATGCTTGCGTGTCGGAATGCATGATTATATATACATTCTTTTTATAAACTAGCTTCATTAATTATATTTTATATAGCTCTCAACAGAACCGGAATCAATTGATTATTTTTAAAAATAAATATTCGTACGGATTCTGGTCACAGTAAATTTCTATTGTTATAAATTGTTTGTTTAAATCTATTATAGACCATTTTCAGTGATTTATACTGTGGATAACTATTTGTCAATTCGACACTAGTTCCAGGAAGTTGTTTCCAACAGGAAGACCAGGAACTATTGCCCGGAAAATATTGTTCAGTATATGCTTGCAGATGTTATAACTTTCATTATATAACAATAATATATTGCCGGTGCAAACAAAATAACCTTGACGGTTGCTTTTATTTTGATATTTATGGTCGAATACTGGATGCTTTAAAGTACCATCTGATACAGTGCTAACCAGTTTTAAATTGATTAGTTTTTAAATGAAAAACACGTTTATCTGCCTCATCTAACATCTTGACAAGATTGAGAGAATCATTTTTGGCACAAGAGCAAATTGGTATTTGGAATAAAAAAGTGCAATGAGAATACACACGAATAACTGTTTCAGACTTAAAGGGTCATTCTCTAATAAAATATTTGGTCTTAAAATAAAAACTTTGTCTGCCTTGAGGTTTCTAGAAGCATCCCTCAATCAACAGGTTCGTTTCAAAGCAGAGTACATTTTGAGCTATAAGATACAAATTTTTAAAAATTTTCCGCGAGTTATATTCTGTCCGAAGTGCATTTCGAAGAATGTCACCAAATAATATAAATAAAAAGTATATTTAGATTATTGGGGGCTTATCAAACGATGTCTACTAAGTCAGGGGACAAACAAAAAATTGGGAAAATCAAGAAAAAAAAATTGGTTTATTACTTTCAATAAATAGACTTTTGTAATCTACCGAGAAAAAAATTTGAACCCCCCACTCGAAATTTGAGGTTTTACGTTTCGAGATACGCAAAATCCAAATATCGAATACAAATCAATCCGTCCTTCCGCCGTCCGTGGCTTTTTAGTGTGTAACTTTTGTGATTTAAAAGGTTTTTTTTTTATCTGAAAATTGAAAAATCGTAAAATTCGCAAACCAAGTCAAATTATGCACTCTTTTACACTAGTTTCTATGAACTGGATTTTTTTTTCTATAGTTTTAAAGTGACAATTTATTTGAGGATTACCAAATATCAGTTTACCTCTAAAAATAAAAATATCAGAAAATAACTTCACAGTTAGCACGTAACATTTCTAATTGAAAATTAGAAAGTTTTCGTTTGCTTCCAAAATTCTAAGTATATCACAAGACTAAATGGTTGGTGTACACACGCCACAGAAGCCTGAAGGTGAGGCAGGTGTGGAACCTCCAGGACTAACAAGAAATGTCAACATCACGTCTGGAGGAGGCGTCGATGGAAAAAGCTTTCTCTTCATCATTCCTCTCCTGCCATCTTTTTGTGATGGCTGTCAATAGCAAAAAAAAAAAAATGAAATATCTGTGCGTCTTTATAAATTAAACAATTAAGTAAAAATTACATGAAAATAAAAATTAACAAATCATATGGCATTGTATAATGTGCATTAAGCAAGATGGATAAAAAAAGTTGGAATAAAACTAATTTTAAAAGAAAAGATAAAATTAAATAATTAAACAAAATAGAATAAGAGGAAAGAATAGTGAAATAAAATATGAAAATATAAAAAAAACACAATTTCATAATAATTAGTCCTTATTCACAGTCCAGTTATACTTATAATTATAGCTATTCTATAAATTCAGCAGAATAAAAAAAATAATATTTTTTTTTTTTTTAGATTACTTTTCTCTTAAGCCTAGTACACCCCAGGCCGCTCCGTTTTGAAGGCAGCTTGACTTGAGTCGAAGTTATGAGGTGGAATATTCAAATCAGTTTTATGAACAAGTGGTCTGAGTAGAAAGTATTGGAGAAGTTTCGGAAATTTGCTTATTTATGTTTTTCGGAGTGTTGTCACGAATTTCAACTTAGTTACCTCGTTAGGATTAAGTTAGTAATAAAAAGCAACACAAGGAGTTTGAAGACCGGGTGTGAGCCCAGTCACTGGTATCGGTGTTACATAATAAGAAAACTGCCAATAGAATTGTCTTTGCCAAAATAACGTAAAATGCATCAACGATTCAGGAGAAGGGATAAAGAATAATTGAAATAGGAAATGAATATAATGGGCGATTGGAAAAAAAAAATCTCGATGAAGCACATTATATAACAGTGCAATATGGAGAATTGATCTAATGGACTCGAATGCGCATTGCGACAAGGAACAACCTTGCATAGATAAATTATTTTATGAGCGATGTAACAATAGTTTTCGATACACAATTCATCTTGTTAATTGCGGAAGCGTGTTGCTTTCCTCAATTACACGCAGGATAATTTAGGTATGTTTAATTGAAAGCCTATTTATTTAAAAAGTCGACTTATATTTGATTCAATTAGCAATAAGTCATTATAAGTCGGCTACAATCGTAATTGGAGTTAAATAATAGTCAACCATAATTAATGAAAAATAAAGGCGTGCTGCGCTTTTTCCGTTTGACTGTAAGAAGTTAGTGGTGACATAAGTAGTTGTGGTGACTGTCAGGAGACCTGGATCAGGAGGACCCGTCAATGACAACATTAGACCATAAACCAGAGTGAAATCAATCTATTGACAGAGGCAGCCAATGATTGAGCTCTGTTTGCCCAGGCTCGGCAACCGGTTCTGGTAACAGCACCATACCGTTATATGGTCACCGATAGCATCTCCACTGTTCCAGCTTCCTCGCTAATAGTCACTCTTCGCTGTACTAGCGGTCTGCCCTACTCCTGCGATTGTTACTATGAGATCCGCGACAGCATAATGGTTCGATAACTGTGTTTGTTTTATTCGCGGAGGTAGATCGATCAGCTATTATAAAAATAAAAAAAACTAAAAAAAAAACTGCCTTTATTTTTAATTATTTTATTAGTGAATATGTATTGTTGATATTAATGATAAGATAGAATTATAACGAGGATATCTACCAAATTAAATGAGCACACCATTTGAACCTTTACCTACAAGTAAAGGCTTCCTTGAAGGGTGCAGTTAATGTCCTTTATCTTTTATTTCGAAAGATTTTTCTTTTATTTCAAACATGAATAAAAAAATATAAATTAAATAGAATTTTCAGAAAGAAGACGTAATCTGTATAATAACATTTGCAGATGCCAAGCCATCATTGTCCAGAATCCTTAAAATACTCTAGCAGAAACATGGGCCATAAGGAGCAACATTAGGAAGACACTTAAGGGCGCAGAAATGGACAATATGAAGGAAAGAAGTCTGGAGCGATCAGACATCTTAGAGGATATCGAGAACAAAAATTGGTTTCGACGTTTATAAAGAATACCGAAAATAAAATAGGGGAAGTGCTCGGGCGAAAAATGTATGGAAGAATGGAGAGAAGATAAACCAAGAAAGACTTGGTACCTTGGATACAAACAATTTGGAAGGAGGCTATAGAAAATTTAGACTAGGATACCATAAAACATAACATAAAACATTCTTATGTGTATTATAAAAAGTAATATAAATAACGAAAGATCTATATTCATGTATGTAAGTACGAAATGAACCACCTCCCTATGATAGCTAAGTTTCGAAATAACATGACTAATTTGCTAATTTGATTATTTCAAATAGTTATGAATGTTCACGATTGACACAAGACTGGCTGGGAACAGGAATATTTAGCTGGCTTGATATAGAAGTTACCAAGGAGAATGTTGCTTCAAATTCCAAAACTGTTTTCGCAATCTCTTTAAAACTGGACTCTAATCAGGAAATGGTCAAGATTCGCTATGTTAAAGAAAGCGATATGAGTTTACTACACTGAAGGGCGTACTTCCTCTCCCTCCCTCTCTTCCTAGCCAAAAAATTTTTTAATTTTTGTAATAAATTATATTGCATCCTCCATAGTTTTATCTTAACAAAACAGTGAAATGAGTAGTTATTTTATACATTCAAACCCATCTCCTCTTAATGAAAACACTAAAATTAAAACCTAAAATGTTCGGGTTCAAATCCCACTTGACCCCGGACAATTTACTCAATTATCTTAGCAGTTTTTTATTGATATACATCATTGACCGTGGTTTAGTTTCAACATAAAACAGTAGGATTTAATTGTTGTCTTCTGTCTTCATTGGCCTTCGCTCCAGAAAATTAGGAAGACAATTTCTTGATCCGCCCCTGATTAAGTCATATTATGTTATTGGAGTCCAAGCACTACTTAAGTCCTAATCAACCTTTAGATACCCTTAAAACATTACATCATTGTAGGAATAATTGGTCCTTGGAATACCGACTCGAAGATGCATTCAATATTACTAATCTCCAATGATGTTTCATGGCGGTCCGGGAAGTATAGGCTCCGTTCACTTCACATTGATTGTATTCAGTCTTTGTATTTCTCAATATAATTTCTTAGATTTGTATCTAAGTTATCCTCTAATATAAATATTTGAATAGATTACTAAAACACATGTTCCATCTGCTTCGATGCTCTCAAAGCGGCACAAAATAGCTTTTGTATACTGATAGAAAAACTGATTTTCAGATAATCAGGCTCCTAAGATCACTACAGGCTTCAAACACAGAGATATATATCCTGAGGAAACAAGAACACGCTTACTACATCAGATCAGATGCGTATTCAAATAATTTTGTATATTAATACATGCCTGAAAACGCACAGTTCGTGTTACAAATCCGCTGGAACTTCATTTATGTGAAGACTGTCTAGGAAGTGTCACGTGGTTGATTTCTAGCGGTAACTAATTCCTATGCGATAAACGCTATCACTAGGATTCATTTGATCAATTTAAATCATGTTCCGAGTTTTTAACACTTAGTTCTTTTCACTCACCAGCATATATGAGATAAAATCTTGTTTCAAATAAAATCAAAATCACATGATTTATTTTTGGTCGTTAAAGGAGGTTTTAGCAGATTTTCGCAGAAATTAAAAGCTGTTAAGTAGTGATTTGTTTATAGAGTAAACGAGAGCTTAAATTACGCTAAATTCTTCATTGAAAACTTGGATTTAGAGGGATTAATAATATAAAACGTTTGAAGATGGTGCTTTGTGAAAAGGAAATAAGTCTGATTAAAAATGCGATTATATAAGCGGGAAAAGGCTGGAAGTAATATCCCAGCTTACAAATGACAGCTTAATTAAATTTCGGTCCTATTCAAGATATTAGTTAAGCTCCCAGATTATTTGGTTTTCATTTAATGCTTCCGATAGTACAGATATTAAGAATCTTTGAGTACTGGGATAAAAAATACTTTAAAAATAACAGGAGATATCTTTGGAATAAATGTGTTCTGGATTATTAAATATTTTTATTATATTACATTTATTTTATATGATAAATATTTCTAAATGGAAGACTAGAATTTTAAACATTAAATGGATTGTGAAAAGAAAGATCTTCCTAATTTAAAATTTATTGAAAGTTACTTTTTGTACATAATTATTTTTTATTTTGTATCTTAGGTTATGAAAATATGCTAAAATTATATGAAAACTTCCTGACACAGCAATGTTCCGTTATCGCTGGGTTTGAGTATATATAGAGATTAAATAAACACAATGGACGGTTTGATATTCAATATTTAGATAAGCATTATTATATTTAATTATGTTTCGGTTTTATTCAATTTCAAGTTCATTCCTATGCCATTGGGTATACAATGTTTTAGGTGATTCCATTAGGCGGTATATATTCAATCAAATCCCTTGGTCTTCCAACGCGAGGACATGCGATATATTGTCAGTGAGAATGACATGGATTCTTCAAATCCAATCCACATATTGCAATGATTGACTTTTATGAACAATGAAATTATTGTAAGGGAAAAAAATAAATTTATAGCACTTCTGAATAAGGTATATTTCGAGTTCTGTTTCCCGTTGTTAGAAAAATGATTAGGATTTCCAGTTCTGAAAAATCCTATATACTATTGGCCATTGGAGAAAGATTCCATGTGATGTGTCCAACGTATCCCCTTGCTATTATTGCAACAGATTTTTTATTTTTATTTTATGAAAACAAACTTTTATAAACGGCAATAACGTTTAAGGACTTCGACAAAGAACCTTTACCTATAAGTTCCATACAAATTTATGAATTTATTGCATAAAGAAGTGTTACTAATGTATTTTAATAAATTCATTGGTTTAAAATAACAATAATTTTTTTTTCTTCATATTATCAGATTTATTAAATTAAGTGTTTGAAACGGATAACAGGTAATAAATAACGAATAAAAAAATAAGAAATAACTTAAATTTCATTCTAATAACGGTTGATCCGTTCAAGTATTATACTATTATTCGATTAACGAATAAAACTTTATCTGACTAACGCCCAATTTTACTCGTAAGAAATAAGTTATTTTTAGAAATAATCAGCTTCATCTGGGCTTACAAGCATGAGTAACATCAAGTAACATCAAATCAAAATAAATCATTAAAAAATAGTACTTTTATATAATTAGTATTTTATTCGGATACTAAATTATTATTTTATACAAACACTAAATTAAGATACCAAATAAATAAATTATGAAACATCCTCCACACTACAACAGGATTTGGAAACCATGAGGTCAGAATAATTTGGACGTATGATAGAAACGAAAAGGGAGCGTTGGACTAAAATCGGAAAAACACGAGATAAAGGTCGCCTAAGGGAATGATGGTTCGGAGGCGTGGAAGAAGGAATGATAAACTGAAGAATGGAGGAAGGATATTGGGAAGGCAGTAAAAAAAGGCAAGAGCTGTTTTGGACGACATTTGACTCATTTTATGTCATTCATCTCAATGTAAAATGAGTCAATGTTTCAATGTAAAATTTAATATTTTGTTTATTTATAAAGTATTAAGTAGTTATAAAATAATTTTAAAGTTTTATAATTTTAAAGACGATATTTATTATCTTAATCGTCTAATAACGTAAACAATTAATATTTTTTATATTTTAAATTATAAACATTCCAAATGTTCATTTCGTAAAGACATCCTCTAATTATTCTTATTACCTTCCAGGACGCTACAGTAAATTACTCAAGCAACATAATACACTCCCATAATCACTTTTACACGAGTAAGTAAACTTTAATTAAGAAAACAATTAAACGGCCATAACTACCTCGCGGATAACATTAAAGTAATACTAATTACTAGCCCTATTGATTTGATGGGTCGTCAGAAAATAATTACTAGCCATATTGATTTAAGAGGTCGTCAGAAAATTAACACGATGAAAGGCCAATTGTAAAAAAGATCTATATCTTTTTTGTCTATACAAGAACGAATTTTATTTACAGGTTATTAAACTGAATTCATCTATAAAACAATAGACAACATAGTTCATTCTCTACGAAGATAATAATCTTCCATTAAATCACTATTTAAATTCTCAGTCTATAACTAATAATTATCTCCGAATTATCCCTAATCTTTTATACACAATCGTCATTTTTCAATGAAATCTCATAAGGGCCTGAGAGTATCTCAAAAGTACATTATTCGACTCAATATCAATTCCAATCATCGTGGTTTTCCTATAGTTGCATTATAATTATCTATTCCTGTTGTAAATCATTAGTGGATCCATTATTTCATTTTTAAAGAAAATATACAATTTTCAGGAACATTTTCCAAAAATTTACTTACACTTTATCCACAATTTATTCTATAAAATCATTGATCGAAGAAATATTTTGTGTAAACAATGCCATTTTCATATTAAAATTGTTATCATGGGGCTGTGTTATGAATCATCAAATGATTATGTTTAAAGGGGACAATGAAATGAGAAATTACTTCCCTTCATCTACTCATAACATTAAACTTGTAATTATTATTAATAATTGTAATTTATGTACTGTACAAAAATAACACGCTGATTCATGACTATTTAATAAATTATTTAATAATTTAATAAATGACTACTTAAGAAATGGATTTTATTTTTACTGTTTTGAATGAAGAAAACAACTAATTGGGCAGGAAAAAGGTTGTAGGTAACAAAAGTAAATTTTTATGTACAAACCTCTAAATATAATGAAAAATTATGCAGTGTTAGTTGCGAGTTTAGTTGATTCTCAAATAAATAATTTAAAGTTTCCTTGGAAGTTGAGATAGAGATTGATGAATGTATTTGTTAATGAATTATTGTTATTATTATTATTGTAAGTACATAGCAGTGCAAATTAGTTAAATAATTATTCAATGTAAGATCCAAAATATTTGTTTTGTTTTATGATCAAACGATAAATATCTCATAAATGGCAATGGAGCGACAAAAATACTTAATGTGATAGTAGTTGCGCATCGCAATATCAGTTGAAGCATAATGAAAACTTAGGTAACTTATCCTTGAAAACAAAAAGAGAGAAAGGGCAGTTAATAGAACGCTATCGTAACTCAGAGCGGGTTCCCAAGAGCTCAAAAGAGTTAGCGCTGGAATAGGAAGTTGCCTGGAATGGTGAAGAGGCAAGCCCGATGAAAGTGCGCCATAAATACCGTGCCAGCTGGCTTTCCCTGGCACCTGGACCACTTTTACCTCGTCATCTCGAGCAAGGTCATCCTTGTCCGAGCGTTGTTCTTCGGGGGGACATCCTTTCCCGTTGTGCGATCTACAGCGGAGTCCAGGAAAGAATAGGAGGAACATGGCTCGTTCTGCAGTGCAAAAACTGGGGTAGGCCCTCCTGAACAATGGGTCATTATTTTACACTTTTTGCTCATTTCGATATAGAAAGTAATTATTTGGAGGTAATTGAAAAATATTAAAATAACGTTTCTGATGGTGCCGAGTTATGCACTTCCCATTCCTAATATTTTATAGGTAAGAAGTTTTTACAATAAATATAGTTTGCAGAATTATATTATTATCTCATACAAGCTTAATTCTATAGCTCATAAACTAATAAAAAATTAGACTAATTCAAGCTCATACCATACTACAATAAAATTAGGTTTTAATCCGTAGATCCAAAAAAAAAAATGAAACTGGTCATAAATTATTCATTATCCTTCCCGTAATTACTGGTAAAGAGTCCCAGAGTTTTCCAAGTCGGGTTTTGATAGGGGGAGGAGGAGAAGAATTGAAAGAGATTATTTTCAGCTTTTTGGGAATATCTCAAAAACAATGAGGTTTACTGCAAACATTATTCTATACTAAAATAAAGTACTTCTCTATAAAAATAATTGTATACACTTTTTTCTAAAATCAATTGTTACGGAGATATTAAAGAGAATACTTTTATTTGATTTATTTTTAAATATCGTTTCTTTTAGTAGATATTACAGACCGCAATTACTTTAACTTCTCTACGTATTCTCCTTTAAATCTATATCACATAAATCATACCCGTTTCTACTATTAACAATATCGTTTGTTCTAAATTGGATTGAAATCAGAGAATGAATAAAATAAATAACAAAATTTATATAATTACAAAAAGCAATACCAAGAGTTTGTATTGTAAATTTATAATAATAATACAATTTTTGTTTGCTGACAGTATATGAATGACTGCCAATTAGAGAATGAAGATTTAATCCTAAGAAAAATACCTGAGAATAAATCATGATTATAATCTTTATGTGCGATATAATTGTGAATGCCTAAGATTATATCCGAATTTTTAACAACTTTAAGATATTAAATAATAATAAAATTATTAAATCAAAAATCAGTCAGGATAAATATGTAAAACATCCTTAAAGGGGAGTTATGTTCAAATCCAAAAATAGTCCAGTAAAAGTAACTACAAAAAAACGTTAACAAAGGTTTAGCTTAATTTTGTTCTGGGCCTCTTTAGAACAATCAGAGTTGGGAAACCTATTAAAGGAATGATTGTTCTAAGTTAACGAAGCAAGTTTGGGTGTTTAAACTTAAATGTTCAAATACCTTTCAAGTTAAACCCAGTCTGAAGCCTTCTCAAAATACGATAAGGCCGAAGAAATTAGGATTAAGATATTTAACACTCTATGAAATCCGATGAAGTTAGAAACTATTTTTCTTTTTCTAGACCGACCGGATAGATAATTGGTCTATCTACTGAAGTCCAGAAATTTCTTCACACTAGTAGTAAATATGAATAGGTCAGTTGCCGATGAAAGATTTAAAAATATTGCGTAAAACTAGTTTTTTATTTCGAAAGTTGTGGTTGTAGAGTCAAGAGCCTAAGATGTTATTAGTCGAATAAATTATTGGTTTGGAACATATAAAATTTCAGTTCGTATTGTACGAGCCAAATGAAAGAAAACAAAATTTTGCAATATTATTTCTATTCAAAAACAAATTCTTTTAGCAACAAGGTTTTTTACCTCTTGTGTCTAATATTTGTTCAAGCAAACATGCAAAAATCTGTTTTTGAGTAATGCCCCTTTCGTTTACAGATATGTAAATCTAAATAGAAATTACTAATTTCATACTTTCAATAAATTTAAAGTATATTTCTGTTTTTGACAATTTGAATTCAACATCTCTGGAATTTTCTCCCTTCCAGTGTTGGTATCGATCATAACGAACACCCCCTTTTAGGGTCGGTACTAATTAAAAAATGAAATTTAATAACCACAACAATATATTGCTTTACATGAGCCGTATTAATTAAAAATAAAATTATTTATGATTATATATTATACTGATGGCATATTACGCATATTAGAACATCTATAATGTATAATGTATGAGTTTATAAGGTTTATTATAAATTAATATTCTGTCTAGAAATGCATAAAAAAATGGAATATTTTCGATATAAAAAATATGAATGTTTTATGAACGAGCTCTTAGAAAAATTAGTATTTCTCGTAATTTAAAGAAAACATAAATAAAATACACTATTTTAGAACAATCTTCATCATCTAATTATAACACTTTATTTTTTAATTAGAATTTTACATTTTGCAATGGAAAAATGATTATTTACACAAGATATATTACATATTTAATATTTTAGTAATTAAAAGAAAATAACTGAAAACAATTAACAGCAATTTCTGAACATTTCTGAGTTACAGTAATTTTATCTAATGAGTGCTTGGTTCTAGGAAAGCAATTTTTAGTTTTACAATGGTCGGATCTCTTAGACAGATTGTATATCTATGGCTAAAGTGACGAGACAGGACCTTTAAGTTTTTCTGTGAAGTTTTATAGCTCCGAAGTTAACAAGTTGCGATTTCTGAGTACACTCTTCATTGGCTAAAACAGTAAAAACATTTCATTGGCTAAGAAGGATGAGAAAGGGTCATTACAAGTTGGCAGGCAATCATCTTGTTTCACATGAACGAGTAGGAAGCCCCAAGGGTCGTTGCTGATGATCCACTTTAAGGAAACCAACGTTACTTGATGATTATTACCGTTAGCTTGTATCTCACATATTTATTCATCCACAATTAAAGATAAATATTCTTAAGCACAACTTAAACTCTGACGACTCATCTGTTAGTCAACTAATTTACAGCAAAACACTCACTTATAATATTTATACATCCAAAGATTTTTTAGAATCAGCATATATAATGGTTAATTGTAATATTTCTTTAAAAGTAAAATATTAGTTTTTATAACAGAGGAATAATTGTTGAATTTAAGAATACTATTTCCTGTTACGATTGTGTTACTGAAAACCAGAATACATTGAACTTATATTCCAGATTGTATATACTAAAAACCTAGTATGCGTAGGTAGGTAGGTAATCGTCGTCATGAAAACTTCATACCAGTGGAAGCAAGTTCACTACACAAAATTCATTAGATATTACGTATTCGGTTACTTATTATCTAACTACTAGCCAGTTAAATTTTTGTTTGGAAAACATTTAATAATTTTGAAATTTGTATTCCTTCTTTTCTTAATTCGCCTAAGGCATGGGATCGCAGCCGCCTAGTAAGTGCCTCTTAAGCCTTTGGCCTCTCTCTATCAGTTACTTCCCTCCTTCCCTTGGAACATTGATATGGGTCCATAATTTTCTTTCAACTGTCCAGAAAGCCATTTTTTTAAAAAGTCTTAATAACAAAACCTTAAAAATTGAGCCACTACAGAAACTTGACCTCTCAATCCCGACTTGAATCTGAGTAAGAGGAGGGGACACTTGCCCCGGACGGGAAGATTTAGAGGGTAGCGAATTTCGAACGAAATTTTATTTTATTAAAATTTATTAATTTTTTTTAATATTGAGAGGGGGATGAAAGGAGGCCCGACAAAATTTAGCTTGCCCCCCTGCAAAGAACCTAGTTCCGCTCCTGCTCTAAGTAGAATCAATAAATAAGGAGCGCTAACCAGTTGTGTTTCTTGGGCAACCACCTTTCCTCTGAATGTAGATAGCTCTGGCTATCCTTCAATGGTTTATTAGTCGGTTCAACGTCGATAACCTTTTAAGTAATTCGTTCCTTATCAGATCCAACAACTTCACAAGCCCAATCCCGTCGTCGCTATACTTTCACTCAATTAAATTAGCCGCATTGTGTACACAACTAAATTCTCATGTCGGCTCTTCTTTCTTCAATGTCAAATATTCTATGCAATACTTTATTTTCGATAAACTTAAGCCGTAGTTCTCATCTTAACGTAAGCGGGCACGTTTCGTCAAACGTTATAGAGCTTTAAATAAATTTAACGAACCACTTTATTTCATGATTTTATTTATTGTTTGGAATAATAAAAATAGATTAGGTAATAAAATTATAAACCCCCTTTTATAGTTTTAGTTTTATTAGTTACCTGATATAGACTAAGAGAGATAAATCTGCTAAAATATTAAATACACACTCTGAAAGTCAGAATAGCGATTTTATCTCGATCTGTTAAATAGTTTCCATTGTGTTAATTGTTTTGTTTTTTAAGAATTAACATACCTAAAGTATTAACAAGGTATAAAAGCAACTTACTGTATAATTTTTTGAAGTATGTATTTCAATCACAAACGTTTATCCTACTGCCTTTTTTACTCCTTTTTTCCCATATCATCCGTTTATATCAAGTTTCTTCCACATAAAATATGAACAATAATGAGGTACAATATACAATATATGCAATAATTCCTTTCATTACTCGAGAGTATTCCAGGTCATTAATATTGCCATGTCCGCAGTGTGCAGGGGTTTCGCATTCTGGCTTTGGCCTTCACTAATTTGCAGAGAATGGGGATGAACCATTCTGCTGGTTCAGGAATAAGATGAAATGGGTTTAAATTGCAGAGACCAGACCTCTTCTCTTTCCACTACCTCCCTTCCCGATCTTTCAAGCAAAACAGAACATTAATAAAATACATAATTATAAAACTTGTACTTTACCTTTTATATCTGTTGGTACTGGAAGGTTTGGCCCCTTCTCTCGGCGAGCACGTCGTCCATGGTGACAAAGCCTTGCCACCTCCCAGGCCTGGGTGGAGGGGAGAGGGCTCTGAATATAGGCACAGACCTTCAGCCCATCAAAGAATTTGATGTGCGTCAGGCTTACGTATTTCGGCACTGAGGGTAGCTGGAGCTCCTCATATGTTGGCATTTCTCGCTCGTTGGAGTGAGGTCCCTCTGACGATCCGCCGAAGACTGGAGTTCTGGAAACTCTGCAGTCTTTTTAAGGTGGACTTATACATCTGCCGGAGCTGCAGTGCACCGTAGAAGAATGGTTGGTCTAATAATGACTTTGTAAATTTGCAGGTTTAGCTGAAGTGAGAGCTGCGGCGACGTGAGCAAGTAGTAAAGCCTATGCGACTTCAGCCGGGCCAGCTTGATTCTCTCCCTGACATGGCTGGAGAAGGTGAGGTGCCTGTCTAACGTGACGCGAAGGTAGAGAATAGAATTAGAGAGTTTCAATCTTAAATGTATTGAGCAGTGGCTTCTTCTCTTCCTGAAACGACATCTCGATGACGTCCGTCAAAGACGGATTCACCCTGATGCCGTTCAGTCTCAGGTCTTCCACTTTTGCCACTGATGCTCTCTGTTCCTTCTCAAAGGCCCTATTGGCTTTGGCGCTGGCGACGTAGATGCCGATATCGTCCGCATAGGCTGCTACTACTGTCTCTGGATGCTTCACTGAGACCACTGGTGCCTTGAATACGACGAACAGTATGGGGCCCAGTACAGACCTTTGAGGTATTCCCTAGACAGTATCGTGTAGAGGCGATAGGCTCTCGCCGACCCGTACAACGAAAGATCTTCCGCTAAGACAGCATCTAAATGACATAGGGAGGTAGGAAACCTGACGACACACAGTCAAAGACACACATAGTGTGCAGACCAGTAATATAAACGCCATAGCTCTGTTCATCTGCATATGCTCTACGGTGTGGGCCTACGGCTTCACAAGAGGGTGCTCACTGGAGACCCCTCGTTGAAAACCAGTCTGCTCCGGCGTGATGACGGGCTCCTCACTGCGGTGCTTCATCAGGTGGTGGTGAAGAAGCCAAACAAAAATGTTGCTCATGTGCGAGAGGAGCCTAATCGGCTTATGTTATAACTACTTTATATGTGCATACATTCCAAAACATGGAATTGATCTGTAGTCAGAGAGAAATAGTTATTATATAAGGAATAAGTGAAATGACTTTTATGACGTTATGAGGATTCACTAAAAGATTTTTTTAGAATTTTCTAAACATTAAATTGAGAAGTGGATAAACTAGATTAATGCAAACCCTAACCGAAATAAAAAACAAAACACGTAATGCATAAATCAAAAATTATTCCTCAGTTGTTTTATTTATAATAGCAATTCTTTATTTGTCTGGCATAGTGGCATCATCGAATTCAATGTAACTTTAACAATATACAGTGAAACATCTCCCAACGGAAACCTCTCTCCAACGGACACCACTCCCTCCCAACGGTCAATTTTTGAACGTCCCAACAATACCCCTTTGAACGGACACAGGTCTTACGGACGCGGACAGCGATATTTTCGTCACCGAGAGATAAATTTACTCCGTTATTATATACGTTACTCTATTAAAATTACTACGTGGAACGGGCACTTATAAAATGATAAAAATTAAAAGATGGTTTAAAAAAATAATAAATAATGGTTTTACGTATCAATAAAAGTACGTATGTACATATCTTGAAGTTATTCTTTATTTTTTTTTTGGTAAATAAGGCAACAGCTGTTTTATTAATTAAAACCTAAAACAATAACACCGTCATCACATCAAAGAAATTATACATTTTTATTCTTATGAGTAGCATTTCTGGTCTAATCAGGTATTTATTCTTAAGAGTGATGAAATGTAAACGCACTTATGTATTTGATTATCTAATTTTCCACGAAGTATTACATCTTGTGCTCTTCGCTTAGGAGCAGTTTTCATAGAAATCACTTCGCTTTTGTTCATCATGTTTTATTCAAACCAAATTAGCCTAAATCGGTTTCGTTCTTTTAAGAATGGAACCACGTAAGTTTCTTGAACAATAAAATTTCTTCCACATTAACGAAAAACAACAAATTTCAATTAAAAAAAATATTTTTCTGTGCGGAAGCTAGCCGAAATTTTTTAATTCGGAAAGACTCAATTCGCGGATATTTTAAAAAATGTTATGTTAATATCTACATAGTTTATACATTTGGTCACTAAGTTTATTTGATATTTTTTTAAATATGTTTAAGCATACATAATAAATTTTAAAAATATTATGTGTACATATAGAACATAACATTCGTTTCATAAACTTAATTTATTTAAATAAATAAACTACTTTTCATTCATGCATGAACGTATTAATTTTTTAATGAACAGTTAAAAATCCCTCCTCGGCAGACAATCCTCTGTAACGGACAAATGCATCGGACCCGTAAATGAGAGGTTTCACTGTACATATTAAATTGCAATTTTAGTATTACAACAATTAACGTAAAAATAGAAGTTGTTTATAGCTTTGAATCAATTATATTTGTGGACATGCCACATTTATGCTTATATTGAAGCCAACAAATGATATAATTACATATATTTTGTATAAGCATAGTTTTGTCCATAATATCGTACCCGACTCAACGATGGCTGGAAACCAAAGTCTATATCATTTAAATGTGTGTGTGTGTGTATATATATATATATATATATATATATATATATATATATATATATATATATATATATATATAAAGATTAAATTAAGAATTAGATATAGATTCTTAAGGAATTAAGTCTTAGAATAAAGTTTTTTTTTATTTATCTATTCTATTAAAGAACTATCTATTCTATTTTATTGCAGTCGCCGCAGTGAATCTCTCAGATGCCACACATGGCGTGCATAGATTTGTTCTGATTTTATAACTTTTCATCGATTTTACTAAATCAATAGTTATTTTGGAACGAAAAGTAACGTTTTATCATATCGAAAGAAATTTCCACTATTGAATCAAATAAATTTATTTAAAATATTTTTTAATAAGGGATATATAGCTGATCATGGATGAAATCAAGGAGATAATGTTTGGAGTGTGGTCAGAAATAAACTCATTGTAATGAAATTACAACTTACTACTTACTACGTTTCGGCTCAAGTCGTAGACATTCGTCAGGGTTTGATTCTCACCTGTTAGAAATATGAGAATAAGAATGATAAATTGCAATGCTTCGTTTTATTTCTCACCCCATCCTAACCATCATCTTTTATTTAATTTTATTTTATATTTTCCTAACAATTTTTTGTAATTTATTTTTTTATTAGGGAGTTTATATGCTATTCATTTGGAAAAAAAATATAATTTATATTAAAAGTATGGATACGCTGCTGCCGATGCTAAAAAATATAAACCAAATATCGGATCCAATGGGATATCAAAGCATCACTGGGATGGTATGAAAAAGACAACTAAAGAGATACTGATTGACCACATCTAATTACTGTCATATTATCATAACTGCCTAATTAATATAATAATTACCGTCCTTCTAAACCCCAAGAAAATCTCTTGGCTGCGCATACCACAGGCGTTTAGGTAACAATCTGTCGGTATGGCATACTTAGAAGTCATTAAGTAAATTATAGCAATTGGAATCGATAAGCTGCACGTACTCGATTATACTCTTGCCGAACCTGTCCGCCGGCTTGGTCCAGGTTGCATGCCATGCCTCGTTACAGTTACACCTGTGCCCTGTGCGTATGCTGCATAGCTTGCAGATCATTTACCTCCTTCTTGTAAGTTATAGCTTCGAAATACAATATGTCTAACAAGAATTATGATCGATCAAATTAATAAAAAAAAATAATACTTTTTGTATGTTACACTCAATACAACGCTTATATATCATATTGCACATGAAGACAAAAAAGAAGGGAGGAGTCCCCCGTAATTCATTTCGAGAAAATCAAGTTTTAAGTATGGAGCTCCTACTTTCTTCAGTCTATGGGCATTCTCCAAACGCTTTTAACCAATCAATCATCCACATTTTCGTCTATTTCTTTTAACCATCTTATTCTACTAAGCAATATGAATATATGTGTATAACTCTATTTACATAAAAAAATGTGTCCCCCTTCTTTTCCGGAATATTTCGGAAAATAACACACAAAAAAGTAATAGTGCAAAATGTGCTTGCGCGATCAAAAATCCGATCAAAAAAAGCGGAATTTTGTTTTAAATTAGGTTTAAGTTTAATTTTTTCTTTATTTAAAACAAAAGTGGCGTTTTCAGACCCTAATTCTGCACGTGGGAGGTAAACTGTCAAAAGTAACATTTTCAAAGTTTTGCATGAAGACAAAAAGAGATTTCAGATCGCACTGTTTCACTTGTTGTGGATACTTATACTAGGCTTATTTATGATACTTAATAGTACGAGTACAATTATTTTCTCTTATTTCAATTTCTATTTATTTATTTTGAAACTATTATTTATTTAATAGAAATTATTTAAAGTAAGTATTGTTCTTTAGCGGAATTAACCACAATCACAGAAAAAGATCTTTCCATTTTTATGCTCAGAAAGGAAACTACATACATAAATATGTTACTTCATGAAACAGGCTTCTCATTCTAAACCATCTGTATGAACAAACTTGATCTTCTTGGAGATGCTGGATGATCCAGGTAGGTGATACCTACAGGTAAGGAGGACGCCTGACCTTGGTCCTCTTCCAGCCACACAATTCTTTCACTATAGCCCTTCTAATGATGAGGTCCGTCTGGCCCACCATTAAAGTGAAGCCTCGAAACTCCAAATATAATATAAGATACTTACTATAAAAAAAATACAAGAGTTGCTTCTTTAAAAAATTATTTAATCGAGGTTAATGAGTTATTATAAAATAATTTTTAAAAATGTATATAAATTTAACCAATTTGAGGTACCAGCAATAACTTCTTAAAAGTTTAAGAAAAGACTCAGAAGTGAAGTTTGTGGTAAGGATATGAATAATTCTAATAGTTAAATTGTAATAATAAGTCATAAAATATTTTCAGTTGTTATAAGATGTTCACTTTTTTTTTTTCTTTGCAGGTCTGTACTTCGATTTTGGAAAGCTCTTACAACCATATAAAATTAACTCAGTTCTTGTAAATAACCAAGAAAATGTTTTTGGAATACGGATCTTGGCTTACATTTAAATATATGCTATAATTAAACAGTTTATTCTCAGGTTGATTTGGAAATAGCCTAGTTCATATATATTTTAATTTTATTTTATTTTTTGTCCTTTCTTGTTATATTGCGTTAAATTCAAGGTAAATAAATTGATAATTTACGGAATATTTATTTTAAAATTCTGTAGCCCGGAGGTATAGGACACAATGCCACATTTCCCTAATTTCAGTGGAGAGCAGTTTGAACATCTGTTTCCTTACGAATGAAAGTAGTGTTCTTTTGATACCACCTCCTATTGCAATCGGTCTAGAACGCAGTTATCTATACCTCTGGGAAAAGCAATAAAAGTTAAATTCAGATGTGTAATAACGCAATTTTTGATAAAAAATGGACATAGTGTCCTATACCTAATTCTAAACCAAAAAGATTCAGAATTACTTTTCGTTATACCGCTGCTTTGGAAGAAGACCGGCACAACTAAAAAATTAACTATTTACTAATTTTTGTGTAATCATAATCAACGAGATTTTTTTTTATGATGAAGAGAGGCACAAAAAGTATTCATCATGTGGCCGCTGGAAAGCATAGAATTAAAGCATTAAGTATATTATTTTTTTTTTCAAAATAAAGATTATCTTTTATAATTAATCATATAATCATAATTGGTGTAAGTCCATTTTTTACAAAAAGTTAATTAATGATAACAATGAATGCAATCTGCGAGGAGCTTATTACCTATATAATCAGTTCCCCCCAAAAAAAATCCTTCAAAATTTTCATTTAGTTCAAACATTATATTACATAATTTTTCTTATTCATTTTTATATTTGCGGCAACACTGTTAATGACACAAAAATTTCCATACGTTCACTAGATTTGTTTTTATTTCACCCGTTTAATGTAGAGTTCAAAACTTAGTAGTGTGTTTGTTCACTTAACTTGAAGTAAGTAAATACGTTTACATCTGAAATTATCAATTATTAATTTCATAGCAAGTGTGAATTTTATATTATGATCCATAATATTTCAAATGAATAGAAACTGAACAGAAAAAAAAACAAAAGAAAAGCAGAAACAATTAAAAATGGCACATATTAATATAAAGTTGAATTAAAGTAATTTAAATGGCACTGCCTTAAAAAATATTGAAATAAAACCTTTTTTTTGACATAATTAATACAAATTTCATATAAAAATTGGATTGATTTAATTGAAATCCCTTAATTAATATTTTATAAATGTCCGATTTTCACATTTTGTTGACTTTGAAAGTGGTGTAAGTTCTATTTGAGGTCATCAAAAGTATAAACTTCATTTAACTAAACAAAGTTATAGGGATGACTAAGGTTCTGCAGGTCACTAAAACTGTGGGCGCGAAGGATAACGCTCGTAAAGAGTAAAATTTATCGATTTCAATGCCAACTGGACGATTTAGGACTTAATCCATTGTCTCAGATATTGAAAAGGACTTCCTGTAAATCTAAAAATAAACCTATGTGGAGGTGCGATGGAGAGACCCCCTTTTTCAGACAATGTCGAAAGTTTGTTTCCGCTTCCTTCCATCTTGTACGTCATATCAGGGATCAATAGTTTTTATCTTCTCCTATTTTACTCTTCCCAAAAATGGGTTTGAATTTAGCAGAAACAATATTGTTAAATATCTTTACTTATGATTTCAATAATGAATAATGAATTCATTCCCCAGAGCTGTGTTGTAATTTGGAGGGTAACAACTAAAGTCGTGGTGATCTAAACCCGATTGAACTAAGGTGGATTTTCAAAGCAAGTATAAATTGCTGAACATTAAAGCGTGAATTATAATGTGTGTTATAATGCATATAATTATAATTATATTCATGTATTATAATGTATAAAGTTACAATGTAGGTGCATTATAATTGAAAAATATGACTAGTTATGTTATGTTTAATGCAAATGAAATATAATGTATATTATTTTATAGCAAGATCGGGTATGAGAGAAGCTCGAAAAATGTATTTCGGCAAAAATATTTTCTATAATGCAGAACAAACTGTTGAGTGGTGAAAATTAAGGATCATAAGGTAAATATAGAAAAATTGGATCAAATTATACATGCAGCCTAGTAAAATAATTTAACCATGGTTAGCACATTAAAGTAAAAAAAAAATAATTAATTGAAATTCTTAGTTCATTTCATTTAAATTTTTTTATTTATTTAATATACTTTTTTAAATATTTTTCTTCTACCAGTTCTTAATTTGTTGTAGGCATTGCTGTTAGCAAGCGATCATATATCATGCAGTAACAATGTCTGTGGAACAATTTATTCTTTTACTATGAATAAAAGCATTATTTTTTTTTTTACAGGCCGAGGGTATTGGGGCAAAACCTGAGCACTCTTTAACTACGAAGCGGTGACGGTTTGAACCCGAAATGGATGGGGTGGGAGGCTGACTTTCATTCAGTGGTGGACTGAATAAATCACGACCTTCCCAGTTTGGCTGTAATAGGTTGGTAACCTGTGGGACAGAAGGACGTTGGCCAAACCGAAGACAATTCCTTACGTCGTGCAGAGCTCATGAAAATTGTAAATTTTCATACTCCTAGCAGTGGTAAGATGCCTGCGTAACATCCCACTGCTGCGAACCGGAATGTTTAACGGGTAGTGTTGGGTGGAACATAAAATAAATTAAATGTAACCTGTACCAATCCTTATATAAACTTCATGTTCTAATTGGAGTATATAAGAGGAGTGTGGAAAAAGTCAAATCCAACTTTTTGTCACAATGGAGATAAGATCAATTGATACTATTCATAAATAAACAAATAATTTTTTTGGCTTTTTGTTAATAATTTCAAAAACCTTCCACTCGGTAAGCCAAACGCTGTGAAAAAATTGATGCCTTTGACGTCAGTGTGTTATGCACTTGTTTGTGAAATTAAAGAAGAGGAAAGTTGAGAGTTGTTTACTTCATTATGAATAGGCATGATTCGGGGCGCATAATTTTTCGTTTACTCTTTGGGTGATTAACCGTAGCTGACAGATAATTATTCGCCATTGCTAATCGTTCTAGTGCGCAAAACATTACTTTATAAGACCTTAAAATTGACGATGCATATTGGAGATAGCTTTCTGATCAAGTAGCCGCAGTCAAGTTGGAGCTAAGGTTGTCGCAAGAGGCTAATAAGCCCTGTTGATCCATCACTAACAACAACCGCTGAGTCACGTAGACTGCCCACACAACGGTCCCTCCGCTCCTTACTCAGATTGCACAACACTTAAGAGCCAAAAGAATCCATTCTCCCTCATTCCTTTCATCACATCAGGGTCTGTCCGGTTGGTTTCTGGCCGGCAGATGCTTATTATCCTATGATTGCATCTACTGATCAGGAGAAATGTGCCATCGTTGGCAGGCAGCATCAGCTGGAACTAGATGTGGAGGATTACATTCCGAGATATAACCAGGTTTTTATTTACGATCAACTCCATCTTAATTTATGAGCGTATATACATATACGCTCTTGAATCTTTACGATTACCTCACCGCATTTGATTTAATTGTATGAAAGGATCATATAGGGCATCTGCAAAAATATTTTCAAATTATGGTTGTTAAAAACGTCTCGACACCAAATCCTTTCGTTAGCAAATAAAAAGGCTAGACACTCTTAATAGACTTGTGCGAACGACAATAAAATATTCACTATTTCGTATATCTTCCCTCATTGTCTCCAGCAAAATATCCAGGAAGTATGAATCAGATAAGTCACCAGCTGTCATGGTAGAGTGAAGCACTATAGGTTCAGAAACCTGAGAAGGACGCAAGATTAAATCTGCAATTTGCGACAATTCAAGTGTGTCGAAAAGGGTAAGCAGCTATTTTCATGCTTCTTTGACATTCACAATCCCTTTGACAGAGTAAGGAAAGAAGATGTCGTTGATTTCGACTGAAAAAACAGAGTTGTAAACAGACGTATGCAAGCGGTAACCAGTCTTTATCATAAAACAAGAAATAAAGTTAGAACAAGAAACCAAATCTCCTTGAAGCAGTTTTCAGTTTCCAGTCCAATTTCATAACGAAATAGTCTCCATGATCATTATTTGAATGCATGATAATTGGAGACTTAATGTCTATTTTGTTGCTTTGTTACTGTTCCATTAAACTTGTCTTGTGGTGGCGGTTATATTTACGATTTTTTTCTACTTCTTGTATTTATTAAAAAAATAAATTCCAAACCATTTCTTGAAGGTCGGAAAGGCAAGGCACTGATAGAGATACGTTCATCAACCAACATTTTTGCAGTTCATTTAAATGAAAAAAAACAACATAAATTCATCGAAGACTCAGGAGTTAAATTTATACATCATGTTGAAAACAGCCTCAAATTAAATATATATGAAGTACTTGAAATAGTAAAATCCTATGAATCCAATCCAGACGTTTGGTTAAATCACCAAATAAATATCTCCAATAGTCCAATCTCAAATTAATTCCCATCTATAACAGAATAAACAAATACTGTAATTATTGGAAAAAAACCGACTCTTAAACAGTGGCCTATAAACACCCTATCTTTCTTCCATTGCTAGTTCAGTGCGAGAACGATCCAATACATACTTTTCTGTTTGATATAATCAACTTAAACCTTGGTGAGTACCAACATATATTTGATTTCTTGCCTTAATTAAATTCATAATTCATCAATGTTTTGTAATACTAATTTACATTACATTTAATTTTTTCGGACAAAAATATCGACGAAAAAGTTTTTTTTTTTTTATAAATCTTTGCTTTTGTCAGTATCCTGCTGGGCATTAATTTGGTATAAATGAAATAGAGTTTTTATTTGAGGTATTTTTAGAATTGGCTCCTAGTTTGCCAAAAAGTGTGGAGTGGAAGTAAGTTTCCTCGAAAAAGAAGTGATTTGATTATGAAATTTATTAATTAATTACTTTGAAGAGTTTTTGAGTTATCGCTTCCTATTCGACAAAAAACGTGATTTACTTGAAAAACACCGCAAATTTCCTGATTTTCTGTGTTGATTCGGACCATGGCCTATATGCTATGTTGTTCTTGAGGTCTACTATCTTTAAATAATTCTCGTGACTCACGGGACACCCTGTAATTTCAATAAATTTTAATGTATTTGTCGATATATATGGCCAAATCGAATTGATTCGATATGAGTAAGATCGTTTACTCCTTAACATTAACTAAATCGCATCCCGTGATCAGATTTCGTCGACATTTTTGTCAGAAAAAAAGTTGGTTAAAGAACGGTGTGTAGTACTGATGAATAGATGAAATTAATTTCCCAAACGAGAAATTGATTGAAATTGACATTTTAGTCAAAATGAAAATTAGGAAAAGATACTTTATTTTATAATAAATTAATCATATAATTTCTTATTCAGTGGCCATTGAGTGAACTGGAGGCAATGCACTGTTATGATTTATGTAGAAGAATCTTGGTTGTGGTGGGGTCAATAAATAAACACACAAATAAGAAAAACTTATTATAATGTGTGCCGACGTTTCGACTTAAGTTTTAGGCCATCGTCAGGGCTGAGTTGCGTGTAGTACAAGCGTGACGTTTAGTGACGTATTCAGTTG
This sequence comes from Rhaphigaster nebulosa, assembly GCA_948150685.1. Classification (NCBI taxonomy): domain Eukaryota; kingdom Metazoa; phylum Arthropoda; class Insecta; order Hemiptera; family Pentatomidae; genus Rhaphigaster; species Rhaphigaster nebulosa. Next base: position 30,038,303 of record OX411310.1, read on the forward strand.
GCGCTTATACTACATGCCACGCAGTCCTGATGATGGCCTAAAACTTAGGTCGTAACGTAGGCACACATTGTAATATGTTTTTTCTTATTTGTGTGTGTATTTATTGACCGCATCCCCAAACGAGATTCTTCTACGTGCATTTTCCACGGTCAACCGTACTCTCCACCATAACTATGATTTATGTTCTTGTTTTCATATTATTCAAATTTTCAGAAATCGTCTTAATGAAATTCGTATGAAAACTGACTGTAATCTCGTTATAAGTTCTTAGTATGCGCAAAGTTGCAAATTTATTATTAGAACAGTGAATATATTTTTTGCTATTGAATCATTTTTATTCTTTCTTTCATTTTTTCCATTATAATCTATAAATATTATTTGTAAACACTTTTGAAATAAGCATAATAAAAGAAAACAGATAATGGGCAAAATAAATATCTCTAGTTTCGCTGGGCTGTCAATGCGCCATAATAACTTAATTGAATGCCATCGAACGAACTCAATTAGCATTGATAAGGCAGGTTTGAAGACAGTTCTCACCTTGAAAATTTAAAAAATCTAAAAATAGGACCGTTAATTGATCGAAGATCTGCGCTGTAATCCTACTGAAGAGATCAATTTTCTCCACCAACCAGATAATGGAGTAATTTGCTCGCCAAATCACCTTTTGTCTTTTAGGAGTTAATAATAGTATGAAAACTTACATAATTGAGAAATACGTATTGCATCTAATTGGTATAAACTTAAATGTATTCCTTAATAAAATAGTTTTGGCAAAAAGGACCATCAGGCCCACTTGCCGGACTTTGTCCCCCCGCCCTTGCCAGTAATAAAATAGTTATATCTTTAAAAAAAAATTGAAGTTTTTAAATTATTATGATTTACAATTTTGTAACCCTTAAGAAGTGAGAAATTATAGTTATTAAAAGTAAAATTTATTCCTGGCATGATCGTCACTAAAACTGTTTAATTTTTTTTTCGTTTTTACTTCCTTATACGAAGTAAAGGAAGTATTGTAATGGCGAACATTTTCGGTTTTCAGATTTCAACGGAAATATCCATTTTGACCATCCCTGAATCCATTTTGACTAGTTTCGTCGTGGCGTCTGTAGGTACGTACGTACGTTCGTTCGTTCGTATTTCGCATAACTTAAAAACGGTTAGCCGTAGAAAGTTGAAATTTTGTATTTAGGATTGCATTAAAATCTAGTTGTGAACCTTACTTTTTGGTTACTGCTTGATCACCGGAAGTGGTACTTTACTTGAAGGCCATAATTGATTTCCATCAAAAATTATATTAAAATACTTTGCAAAACTTCTCAAATTTAGTATTTATAGCTTACATATTGATTTAAATAACATATTAGATTTTGGTCTAAATTGGAAATCGGAAGCGGTACTTTACTTGAAGGTCATATTAAACTTTCACCAAAAATTATATTAAAATATAATGCAAAACATCTCAAATTTGGTAAATAGGTCTTTTATATCGATATGAATGTATTTACTTTATTTTGGTTCAAATTGGTGAGCCGAAAAGGGTAACTTTACTTGAAGGTCATAATAAGCTTACATCAAAATTTAATTAAATACCTACACAAATTATATGTTTCGGTAATAAAGGTTACAAATGCAATTTGGTTTCCAATCCAATTAAACATTTTTATTACTTTTTTAAGTGTTAAAATTGAGTGTAAAATAGTGGTTTTCCTCCCCATTTGTGTGTGTGTCAATAGATGGATGTCGCGACGCCGAGTGTCGTTTTTGAGATACTGCAATCTTCGGAAACTAGTAACCAAATTCAGGATCACTTTTTGAGCCACCAATTTATAGTTTAATAGGCGTACAAGGAAGTCATGTGTTGTCCAGATCAGATATTTTTTTTCAAGTAAAGTAATGCCAACAGAGTATAGATCTGCTAACATGTAATTCGACCTACCTATCCGCACTTTGGAAACGAGAGCTGTATAGTGTCCATGGACAGAATAAATTGTCTTTTATTTTCATACAACTGAGAAACCTATAACTAAAAATAAAATCACATATATCTCATAGTAAAGACTAAATGAAAAGGAATTGGGTGAAATATCTCCAGTTCTAAGCATTGGCATAGTGGGATCCGGAGCCCTCCCGAAATTACAAAATATTTTTACATATTTTTATCTATAAACAAAAATGGTATGAACCTATTTGAATGTTATTTTATCAATAATATACCTAGACATAAAAAATATTATGTATAGAAAGGAACCCCTTACATTCCCGGTTGGGGGGGAAGGGGACGAGGGTTCTTAAAGCAGATCCTTTGATGGAGCCCCATCCGAAACAAGCCTGGCTACGCCACTGGCTCTAAGCTCCAAAGAAGTAAAATATCAGAACTAATAGCCCCATAACTCCACTATGAATGCTAAATTAGGCCACATTATAGTCGTGTAGATGACCTTTTTACACACTTGAAATTTACAGCGTTCGTCTAATAAATCTTGAAGAAGTCTGAAATGAAGATTATTGCTTATGTATGCTCAGAAATAAAATTACTTCTGTGAAAGTAAACGAATGTACTCAGCTATTTTAGCAAATGTCTCATTCACCTTTGTATGTTTTAAGTGGGGGATGCATTGCCTTTCTATTTCTATAAAGGCGCCAATGGTAATAATTATAATAATAATGATTAGAAATTTTGATTCAGATACAACCTACAACCGCGGTTTACATAGATCCCTCCACGCAACACCGTCCAAACCCGAATCTGCAAGAACATATCTGACAACGGATGGCCTTTAAAAAAAAAAAAAAATGTGATTAGTAATAAGATTCATATTTTATTTATTCGGAACAAGATTAGAGAAATGGGAGCGGACCTCCTTTGCGCTAGTGGTACACTAGCCCGAATGAACATTCTGCGTAGCCGTACAATGAGAGGCTGGAAGACAATGAGGGCCGAGTAGACAATGGTCTACATTCCAGATCTGGATCCCATTCCAGGACCTGCTTCTTCAAGGACGTGCTTTAATTACGCAACCTCTTCGCCGGCCCTAAGTGTTCAGGAAAAGTATCGGCGACTCCCCGGGCATTTCGTCTCCTTTGGAATCCTGCAGAGCGGTTGTGAAAGTGCCCCGAGGGTGCGCTGCACAGGTGAGACCCTGTTATCGAATGACCACCTGTGTGTAATGTCAGATTCCCTGCCCGCAATATAAGTTATAGACCAAGAGACCTATATCTTACGTAAGCGGCTTATAGCAGGTCCGATGGAGTAAGCTCTTCCCGACTTTATCTTTCATATCACTTCATCCTCTCTTCAACAGGTGGGGTTAATTCCTGATTACTTCATTGCTGTAGTATACTTCATCAACAAGCCAGTTGATATTACCATATAGACCATTTTAAACTGATATTTCAAACTCAAGGGATCCTATTTTCTTTTTCTTTGGTATATTGTCATCAGTCTATATTATACTTCAAATGTTTTAAGTGATGAGCTATATTCGGCTGCTTATTATATGTGAAATTTTTAGAAATTTAAAAAGAAAAATATTAAGTACAACAGATAAAATAAAAATACAAAGAATACATTTAATAACAATGATGCCAAGGTTTTGATCGCTTGTTCGAATAAACATTTTTTTTTTAATCAATAAGTTTATTTGTTCAATTTTTTCTATGATTCAATAAGTTTTTGAGTTCAATGAAAATTACACCTCGTTTTCATTGTGGTATGTATATATCTTTTAAACGCGCCAACCGCTCTTAAAAATGGCAGTCAGTTGGAGACAAGTCAGATGAATATGGTGGATGTGGTCAATTTTCAGATCAGGTAATGTAAAATCTCAGTTAAATTAATAAAAATTACGTGATCTGAAAATTGAAGTTCTACCACATCTACCATACTCGCCTAGCTTATTCCCAACTTACTACCATTTTTTTTCAGGGCGCTAGAAAATATAATATCCCAAAATGAAAGCTAAGTAAAATTTTCATTTCTGCAGTTTATTAATTTAAAGCAAAAAAGGTTCTCCGAACAAGGGATGAAAAAACATTTTGGGCCATCTTGTTAGAAACGTATCAAAGCTAAAAGTTAATTTGAATAAAAATAACATCGTTAAAGTTTGTTTTTCTCTCATTTGCTTCATATCCTTGGAACTAACATTTCATATATCCCAACCCAATACTATTACTCTTTTATCACCATTAATTATTATCATGAATGAGACAGATTCTACTATTTCAAAATAAAAATATTTTAGCTCTGAACAATTATTCCTACTACCTTAATCATAATAATGAAATACATTGGAACTGTTTATCTTCAACTTCTTGAGGTATTAAGACGACTGAAAAAAAAAAAACTGTTTCATGTTAATATTCTGTGTTAGTTTAGTTATGTTTAGGATTCTTCATTCTGCCTCCTTCATTCATACTATACCATGGTGTATTTATTAATTCTTTATACAAAATACGTCATTTAGTTACTTTTATTATTCCTTCCTTTCTTTCTTTCTTGAATTGCTTCCTTTCCTAACAATTGGGTCTTTCTTCATTTATTTCGTAAATAAAATTCAAAATAATGTGCAGGGGCGTACGCTGAATTTTTTTTCAGTTGGGAATTTAAACTTTTTTTCGATGTGGAGAGGGGGGTTTGATAAGAAGAAGGCAACTAATTACTTCAGTATCTATAAATGCCAAATTGGGTATAAGTTTTAAGGATAAGCATGATAATTCGATCAAACATTATTATTAAAAATCCAAAAAGTTATATTCAAAAACAAACTTTATGTTGGTGGGTATGAACATAATATATTTTCATAAATTTCGGGAAGAGATATCTCCTCCTGATCCCTTTCTCCTGCGTACGCCACTGCTAATGTTATGCCTTATAAGCCCTGAAATATTAATTCTTCAGAATATACTGTTCCATAATATGATATGATATGAAGGGGAAAGATATATGAACAATTAATATTTTTAAACGATCAATTTTGTTTTAAGTAAGAAAAGTTAAATAACTCTGAATATTTTTTACATTAACCTTCTAGGAAGGGATTCCTGTTCAGATTTAGCCAGTTCCTGTTTGATGAGCTATATACATCACAGATGACGTTTTGAGTTTACTTTTCAGGGAATAGATGAAAGGAATCAGCTGTGATTGAACTGTACATATATAGAACTATGTCTTAACTAGAAATAGTATTGAAATAAACAAGACCGTTTTAGAATTTTCATCAAATCCTAAAGAATTGCCATTATTTAGAAGTGAAATACTTAAGAAAATATTTTCGGCATCACTCACTGGAACAAATAGCCACGTTTTTTTTCTTTCTTTAAACTTTCTTCGCTCGCTTTCGCTGATCGTGGCTTACCGACATCGGCAATGAAAAACTATTGGTTTGGGATTAAAAGACCGAAATCAGCGTGGATTTCAAATCCATTTTTTCTGATAACCGCATAAATGATCTCAATATGAGTACAATGCTATTGTAAAAAAATATAAATCTTTCAAGCTTTATTCTACCAACTTATTCAACTAATTTTTTTTTTCAACATAAAAAAAAATCAAAGTTTTCCAAATTAGGATACTAATTATTGTAAAAATTAAGTCATTTTAAAAAATCGATTTCAGCATATCATAGGAGAACTAATTAAGGCATTAAATAAATGCGAAAATTAAATATACGGTTTAAAAAGTACGAATGTAATTATAATATAAAATGAAAACTATTAAATTATTTCTTCCAAGTAATTGGTTTGTATTATTACGCAAATTCAATTGCGTCAATATAACTGAATTTATGTAATTAACATGGATCGATTATTTCAGTAAATTGATCAAAGTTTCATAGAAATTTAACAGGGATAATTACTATTGATATACTAATAAATTACTATTGATTACCAGCATATAAGTTTATGAAGATCCATTTTTCTTTTACATCCATTTTTTCTTTAGTTCAGTAGAGTGCCTTCAAGCTTAATTTATGATTATCTAATTAACTTAAAGCTAATGGAGACACGAACCTGTTAATTATGTAGCAGTTTAATAATTTATTGATGCGTCAAGATACTTAGTAGGGTAAACGCTATTCTTAGAAAAAATTATTTTTATCTAAAAAATTAAAAATATTCGCCGCATTACCTTCCTTGAAATATTAGTGCCTACATACTTATCATGAACAAAAGTTAAAACATATTTAATATCTATTTTATCTTGCAAAGTATTCATAAATGTAATGACATTTGGTTATCGATCCACTCATGCTAATTGTTTAACAAGTAATGGACTCACGTATGTTTGGGAGGAATCAATCGTTGCACAATCGGAAGGATGAATAAAATGGAGGTGAAAGCAGTTCTGGGGATAATTCATAATGAGAAAGGAGGAAGGTGGAAACATTTATTTCCTACCATTGTCTGGAATCACTCTTTCCTGAGAAAGATAAGTGGTATGTCGAAGAAATGTGTGCCTTCAATGGTTGATAGAAGAAACAATGACATCTCTCCCATTCATGGAATCAGTAGCCATTGTATGCACATCATAAGAGAATTACATGAAATAATTTCTATAACTCCATTATGATCTCTGAGGAATTTGATGTATGTTACGAACAATCGCAGAAAAAACGGCCAATGACCGAAATGTTTACATACTACGAGACGTTATTTTATGAATTCTAATTTGTAGTTGGGAAACAATAAAATAATGGTAAACAGCATTCTCTTTTTTCTTTTTTTAAGGTTTTGTGTTAGATGTGATTTAATTATTAAACGGTTCATAAAGATGGCGTTGACTTGACCATTTGGGGCAAGAGGCGGGATTATTCTTAAGGCCAAAAAAAAGAAGCAATTTTTTACTGTTTCTAATGACAACAAGCCTTCCTTTGCCTTAAACAGACAATTTTAATTGTTTGCAATAAAGCATATATTCAATTGAAAAAAAAGGTCCCCACTACAGGGACCTATATATTCCTAAGTAAACAGGAGTACTACCCCCGTATATTCTCATCGTACATCGTAAACAAATAAATAAATAAAATAAAATAAATAAATTTAAAAAAAATTCCCTTGTCGTGAGGCCCTCTCCTACGTTCGCCACTGTTTATTTATTCCATCAAATTATTGGTATTCCTGTAACAGAATATATTATATTTGGTGATTGGGCTTAATACACATATACACATAAATAAATCATCGCTAACGCCCATTTATGTCTGTAACAAAAGCTATTATTTCAGGATCTTTACGGATTTCTCACCTGTCGGTAAATCAGCTAAGGACCTGGAAGATAAACGATACAGGAAGATGAAGATATATGGAGGATATTTTTTATGTATAATATCTCACAAATTCGTGAAGAAAACTGACAGTTTTATTCGTTTGATGAAATAGTCCCACTCTGTGATCACCATAATTTACAATTATCAGGATACAAAAAATTCAAACCAATTTATTGTATTTTGGATGAATTTTCAACCAATAATACTTAAGTGACGATACAAATTTTACAAATTTGTTCTAACCAACTAATTGTCACCACATTTCAATATTCCAAGTACTCATTACTTTGGGGTATATTTAAAGTCTTTGTTATCAAGTGAATTAAAAAAGAAATTTCCATAAATATTTGTACTGGTATAACTTGGCAGATTATATCCACGTTGACAGTCATGCCATATTTTAATACAAATTATATCTACTAATAAGTAATTAAAAAACAACAAAATAATAATTAGTAAGACAAAAACACTTTTTATGCATCAAAGACAATGACTAGGTTACAACCTTGACACCTATCTCCTGATAAAATATTCTCCCGGGTAACTCTGGGCAAACATTCAATAACAAACCAGTTTTTATCAAACAAACAGGTTCCCTAAATAATGATTAGAAAACTTTATGCAATTGTTAATTCATTTTGCAAATGATTTGCTGAATAATGTGATATTGAAATAATTATAGGACTGTGTTCAAAAGGCACATGAAGAATTCTTATCTAGTTTTGAGTTTACCTTTAATTCAAATATTGAACGATTCATCTAACAAATACGTCCAATAGTAAAAAGTCGTAAAAATAAACACGGATTGGAAGGCGAAAGGAGTTGGCACGCGACTCAGAGGAAGTAGATAATTTGGGCAAAACTGTCTGGGAAAAAGCAGAGTAAAGGCAGGAAAAAGTGACTCAGTAACCAAATAGAAAATAATTAGGGATTGATAAATTATTTTCTACTTCTATAAATTCGTTTTATTGAAAACTAGTTTCGAATGTTATACATTCATCCTCAGTTCTAAAAACAAAAAAATTCAAAAATAAGCAATTCTAAATATAGTTTGGTATTATTATACATATTAAATTAGATTTAATATAAATCAGTATTATAAAACATTTACGAATTATGAATTTAATTAAGACAAGAAATCACATACGTGTTGGTACTCACCAAGGTTTAAATGGATTATATCAAACAGAAAAGTTTATACTGGTTCCTTCTCCCATTGAACTAACAATGAACGAAAGGTAGTTAGGATGTTTATAGGTCAGGGTTTGTCCAGTAATGCCGGTGAGTAATTGGTTTTTCTGTTGTAGATGAGACTAAATTTAAGATTGGACTATTGGAGATATTTATTAGGTCATTTAAGCAAAAATTCGGATTGTATTCAGAGGATTTTACAATTTCAAAACGCCCCAAAAATATTTTATTTCCAATGTCGGTTATTTTCATTTAAAATTAATAAAAATGAAATAAATACAAACCCTCTATACCTCTACAACCATGTAAGGTTGTCTACAATCATTGGTTCAATATTTGATAAGGAAACAACGTTTATACAAGAAAATGATAATGATAATGATGATCAGCTACCATGCCTAACAAACAGGTTTTTCCGAATCCAATGAAGGATTAAGTAGCCACTTTTTCGAGGCTAGTTGTGCCCCAGGATGGTACGTCGACACAAAAAAAATGTGATACAGAACCTGGACCCATGAACTATGAATCCAATGTCTTACCTTCTATACTCAAATTAATAATTTTTAAAAAACGGGAAAATCTGAAATTCTTATTTCTTTCACTTATTGAAAATGAAAATACAGATAACGTGGAATATGCCTTTAGATGTCTTGGTGAGAGGTTCTATCTATTTCTTTCTAACTCTTAAGGTCTTTTTAGACTGTTGACGTGAGGTGCAGCATTTCATCTGCACATATCTGAAGTATATGTATATCAAAATATTAGGGATTGAAACATGTTTTATAATACGGATTTATATTACACTTAATTTAATATATATAATAATACCAAACTGTATTTTGAATTGCTGATTTTTGAATTTTTGTGTGTTTTTAGAACTGAAGATGAATGAATTACATTCGAAACTAGTTTTCAATAAAAACAAAATTATAGAAGTGGCAAATGATTTATCAATCCCTAATTAGATCGATCCTTCTATACCATCAGGCTGACGTCAACTGATATCAATATATGAATGAAACTTATTGATATGGATGTTACGTTTACAACAAGGTTAAAAGAGCAGACAAATACGTTCACTTTCATTGCCTCTAAGGACATTTTACCAGACAGAAAGGAAATGGAAACCGAGAAATCCTCTATTATATGCTAGTGCACCTAGATTGTATCATATGCAAATCCGCCAGCTTAGTGGGACGGTGTTGCGGTATCACCTTATACCCTCCTAGTTGCGTAACCAAATTGTTTCCAGCCGCAGGATTCTCCACTGCGTTCCATAACTGAGATTTCCCCAACCTTAGTTTTTTCAGCAATTTCTGCTTTCTCCTGACAAATTTATTGCTTTGCGAATCCTATAAGCAGTATCCTCAATTGCTAGGCTACGTTTGAAAAAAAAAAGAACAGATTTATGCGAAAATAAACAATATAAGTAATACTGAATAATAAACCGGGCAACGTTTCACCCATTTGAACATCATCGGGACTGAAAAACTTGGAATAGCCTTAGTGAAGCCCAAAGGCAGCTCAGCGCATATTTAAAATGACGGATTGATTAGTAATTGCATATACTACGTCTCAAAAGTGTTGAACATAACATGTTGGACTGTTTTGCAGTGATTTATTATCATTAATTAGTTTATCATTTTTACCCTGTATGAAGTGAGATGTTCGAACTCTGGTCTGCGTTAGTTCGATATAATGTTTTTTTGTCCTGATGATGCCTGGATCATTGAAATTTCAACCGCTTAATTATTACAGGTATTTGTGAGACTAAATACTTTGATTTGGAATTTTCGAACAATTACTTAAACACAGTTTTTGACATTTTTTTTTTTTATTTTTGGGTCTCATTAAGTAAATGTATTTCAAGGTTTATTAATCTTGGGCCACCATACTTCTCACATAAAAATGCACCTCGTTTCATCAAAGTCTTTCAAAATGTATTCATTGACAAGGTATATTCTCTAGAGACCCGAATGGACCAGAGGTTGGTGTATTATTTAATATACACTAACTAAAATTTAATAATAAGTGTATTATTTTTATATACACTGTTTTCTTATTGTTTCAGGAATTTTACAATAGATTTTTACAATGTTTTTTGTTCTTTCCCTCTTTGTTTTTAACGTCTAAATGACGGTCTCTTAACAGTCAGCAATTTGTAATTTCAACCATTTGTTTGTAATTGTTTTGATTTTTTATCATAAGTACGAAAAGTTGAATAAGAAATATCTCGTAAACAAATAGAAAAAATAATTACATTATTTTAAGAGGAATTGCTATCAACTATCAAATACTAAAAATCTGTGAGAACCGTTGACTCGGATTTTTTTTTCTGCAAAGATATTGACATTGACGTCGGTTATTGAAAAAGGCTTAAGAACCAAAAAATTCGTAATTTAGGTTTCCATAATAAACTGAAACCTAAATTTCGGACCAAAGCAAAATCTCTATCGATTCCTGCTCACGATATATCGAGAAAAAAAATTGTAAACTGTCTAAAAATCGACTATTAATGGCGTTGGAACCAATACTGACGATTATCTGTCGTCACTGTGGCCTTGGCCAGGACTAGAAACCTTGAAAATATATAGTAAGTATAAAGTTTTGCCACTTTAATAAACTCCTTCAGTACACAATAAAGAATAAAATTAAAAAAATATATAATGTTATTTAGAAAAAAAAGTTTCACGTGTTTCCTGTAAAGTTTACTAACTGGAGCTTACGCATTTTTCAAAAAATATCATATGAAAAAAAAACAAAAACAATCTGTCATTAATTCATTAATAAAAATAAAATTATTTGCGTAATTCGTAAAAACATTATAGATTCATTAGGAAATTGCGTACAGAAATTGAAGCCATTTATGTCATCTTCATTTTCTCTCGAGATTTATGAAATATTTTGTAACAATTTGTGCAACAGGTGGTCTGAGCATGTTAGCTTCTGGAGCGACAGGTCCCTCACATTTTTCCCAGAAAAAAACTTTCATTGGATCATTTATATATATATATATATATATATATATATATATATATATATATAGTATATATATATATATATAAAACATAAGATCTGTATACTTTTTAATTCTAAAACACTAACAAGCCGATCTGGCTCCAGCAATTGATTTTATCGGATCTAACCGGCTATACAGTTGGAGGCTCCGTACAGAACATTTTAGTTGGAAATTTCTCAAATTTTATTAACAGCCCTGCTAACGAAGAAGAGAGAATGGGCTAATATGCTAGGTTGAATTCAGTTCTTCAACATTATTACTGATATTAAAAAAAATAGTAAACAATGTCTTACAAATTGGCGAAACGTTAATTAGCAAGTTAATTAGGACTCCGTCAATGTTCTGTGACTCTCTTGAAGTAACAAATGTTTGTATAATTAAAAATAATACTTCATTTCCCTTATACCTTCAGCATTTCCGCATCTGAAGAGCGGCGCACAGTTGTCCAAAATCTCGAAAATGTGGGCGAAATAGGATGAATCAATTTAGTCTGAACGGTTTCTAATATCTTACCTCTTATTCTACTGCTATCGAGGAGTACATACCATGAATTTCTTGCCACGGCAAAGTGTGGTTATCCATTATATATAATGGGCCATTTCATGATGGTGTTGTCTTTGCATCATTTACTTTGGAATATTCTTAGATGAAGAAAAAAGAAAAACTTTCATGTAAATAATTTTTCGACCCTCTCATGAGTAATGCATTGTAAATTGTGCTAGAAAAAATAACATAGGATTTTTGATATAATGTAAAATTAAAGCACAAACAATTTATAAAAAGTAAAATTTAACGAAGAGTAATCGAGAATTCCATCTGGCATTCTTGAGTGAAAATTAGTTGGGCAGAATTTTCCTGTTTTGTTTCTTATAACGTCTTTGGTAATATTTAAATATCAATATAATCTTGCTGAATAATGCTTTATTATTTTTGTTGTCAAGTAAAGTGATTTGATTTCGTGGGAGAAAGTGTCGAAGCAGATGCTCTACAATGTAACATTAAATAGCAGCAGTCCAGAGGATAAAAAACATCTGTTATAACCATTTTGGAAGAACTTTTATATGGAGACTGTAAATTCACAAGAATTGATAAAATTGTTCAAATCTCACTTGTTCGCTCCTTATTTTGAATATTGGAAAGAATGTGCCGGTGAAGCTGAACGGTTTGTAGTAATAAACTTCCAGGAGACTTTATTTTACCTCTTAATAAAAACAACTGCACCAACTATATCTGATGACAATATTATTGCAACAAGAGATCAATTCATAGGTGATTCAGAAAGCGAGGAGAGTGAATATAACTGAATGTAGGAATGACCCGGAGTTAGCTTTAATGTAAATATTTTATTTGCGAACAAACATTTTTTTAATATGAAATTTTTCCAGCAATTTATTTTTTCAAAAAATGTATTTTTATTCTTATATACCGTATATGTACCTATACCGAATTTGGTTCTTGGAAAGTGGTTTTCCCCAAGATTAATTAATTTTAAGGAACTCAATTATTATGAGGAGATATTGGAACTATTTCAAAAAGTATTAATAATCTTTGAAATGAAGATATGTTAATAATTCAGAAATTAGAAAATTAGAAATAAGTTAATAATTCAATTTTGCGATCAATATAAATCATTTTAATAATTATACACTGCGTTGCATGCAATTGCGCAGATCCTTTATCTAAACCTGTTTTTTTAGTATTTTCCCTTTTTTTTTTTTTGAACTAATCATTGAACTGAGCTAATACAATGAAATATATATTATAGGCATTATTATTATTTTCCATTTGCATGGATAAATTGCATATTTCGGCCATTGGCAGCCACAAACATTACATATTTCTATTTATTGTATAAAATTTTATGATTTACATATGCTTGAACTAAATTTAATATTTCTTAAACAATATGAAAATCAGAAATACCTTACTCTTTTTGGAGGTGTTTCAGTGTGAATTCTGAAATTATTATAATTATTTAAAACAGGTTTAGAAACAATAAAATATTATTGTGTAAATGTTTTGTTATTACTTTTAATGAGGGGCCTATTAATCAAAATGAAGCTGATATAATTATATATAAACTGCTAAAATAATAATTTAAAAAAACGAACCTTTTTGATAATTTTAGTGTGCCACTGTTTTATTCTTTTTCTATTCATTATTCTAACCTACATAGTTTTCCTACTCATTCTTTTCTTGGATTCATTCAGAAAATTGCAGCGTTTTGTGTAAATCCGATTTTTTTTTCTCCCATTTCAAATTAAAATTAAATACATTATAGGAACCTCATTTATGTTTTATATAATTTTATACCCTATAGGTGGGTAATGTAACTATGTGGAGGGTATTTAATGATATTATAACGATTTATAATTACGATACCTTATTATTCTTATTTTATACTTTTGTTAAACTATAGTTTCTGAAGAGGTTTAATGTGATCACGTAAATGAGACTTGCTAGACTCTAAGGTATAGATTTTTAATATCCTCTTACCATAAATTTGTCTTAAGATAAAGCAATATGGACTACATTAAAAAATATCAACCGTTATTAATATTCAGAAAAAAAAATATTATTGCAACTGTTTCTATTATGCAGTAGAAACGTATAGACATTTATTATGAAAACCAATACCGTAACAATTTTCAGATATATGAAGCTTTCACATTTTTCAATTTCATACAGTGGTTTGAAAAAGGCTAAAGCGTCAAAAATTCGAAATTAGGATTTCAATTTATTATCGGACTTAAACAACACCTCAATCGATACCCACTCATGATATATCGACAAAAAATTGAAAACAGTCTAAAAATCGACTATTGATAACGTAAGCATCAAATACCGACGGCTCTTAGTCGTCACCATGGTCTTGACCAGTGGTAAAAGCCTCAAAAATATATTTTAATTATAAAGGTTTTGCCATCTTGATAATCTCGTATTGTATATAATAAAGAATAAAATTTAAAAAATATATATTGTTATTTGGGGAAAAATCGTTTCATGTGCTTCCTGTAAAGTTTGCTAAATGGCGATTACGACTTGTTCAAAAAACGACGTTAATATTATGATCTTAGAAGCTACAATAGCAAAAAGTATAGCCAATTTAATGAAGAATATATATATATATATATATATATATATATATATATATATATATACTTTTTTTTTCTTGCATTCCTTCTACCCGCAGATCTACTGTCATGTGAGAGCCGCAGTTATAAAACGCAATATTTTCCCAAGGAATACTTCTGCGTGTACATTTGTCTTTCATTCTCATTCCAGAGTAATGGCTGTCTGAGAAGCTACGTTTGCTTAGAATTCAACAATAAATATGGATAATAACTTAAGATATTCACATTTTTGCTCTCTACAAACTAATGAGCCTATTCGCATTCCATTCAAGTGAATAAATAAAAATCTCATTTTATGTATTAAAAAAAAATATTGTATATAAAAAAAAAATTAATCAAATTATATAAAAGTAATGTTAAGGATTAGATGAGGAATTTCCTTTAATTTGTGATTATGGGAAAAGAATAAACGTTTGGTTATAGTTGCCTGATGTTCTCCAGATATTGAATAAAAATCGTTATAATTAACATATCTTTAATCATTTGACATTTCGACCCATATCTTGGTCATTACCAAAAAACTGACTAAATTTTTTACATTATATGTTCATGCAGTAAGTAATTAATTAAATTATCATTTTTTCGATTAGATTTAATACCCAAAAAAATAAAATATAAATAGAATATTTTAAAAACATTATCCACAATCAATGGAAATTCAACCGAAATATCTGATAAATTTTTCAACAAGTTTCATGAAAACTATCCAAAAAACCACTCCTTCTCACATTACATTGAGAAAATCTATCAGTCCGTAACATGGAGAAAAAATTAAGTATTACAGCATAATTAATTAATTGATAATTAATAACGGGCTGACAGCATTTCTCAATTTACTGGTTACAGCCCATACACTTCCCTCTCATGTTATCTAGATTTTGTGCAAGAGAGGTACAGATTTACATATATATCGATATATCGATATAAAATATTTTTGCATGTAATTTATGGGCACTAACAAAAGCCAAAACAAGTAAGTCTAAAGCATTAACCCCCAAAACAAGGTTCCTGCTATAAATAAAAGGCCTGTAATAAAATGACCAGAAATGGCCATATTTAAAATTAAGTTTTAATTTTTTTTTTTTACCGAATTCCAACGTTTAAAACTCATTTTTTACTATATTTTATTTTTTTTAAACAAATATTTTCGGCACATTTATGAAATTTTTTTCACCGTGTTGCTACATACCGATTTTATCTAAAAGATGTAAAATTTGTTTCTACTATTTTTATCCTAAGTATCACGTTGACAAAGTCCCTTGGCGATTTATTTCAGCTAGTGAATTTATTTACTCTATCGAGCTTGGACTATAAGTCATTTGTCTAATAATATTTTTTTTTTTATTGACTGACATCAAACATTTTCCACAAATACATTTTTAGACCGGTGAATATATATATATATATATATATATATATATATATATATATATATATATATATATATATATAGCAAACTAGTTCTTTATTATTAGAATTCACCAGTCTAAAAATGTATTTGTGAAAAATGTTTGATATCAGTCAATAAAAAAATAAATATTATTAGACAAATGACTTATAGTCCAAGCTCGATAGAGTAAATAAATTCATTAGCTGAAATAAATCGATAAGGCACTTTGTCAACTTAGGATAAAAATAGTAGAAACAAATTTTACATCTTTTAGATAAAATCGGTATGTGGCAACACGGTGAAAAAAATTTCATAAATGTGCCGAAAATATTTGTTTAAAAAAAATAAAATACAGTAAAAAATGAGTTTTAAACGTTGGAATTCGGTAAAAAAAAAAAATTAAAACCGCGAAATATGGCCATTTTTGGTCATTTTATTACAGGCCTTTTAATTATAGCAGGAACCTTGTTTTGGGGCTTAATGCTTTAGATTTACTTATTTTGGTTTTTGCTAGTGCCTGTAAATTACATACAAAAATAATAATAACTTTTCTCGGAAATTCAGAAAATTTAAAAACAGGTGATCTCGAAAAAAGATTTGAACTAAGGGCAAAAATACTGCTTTTATATTATTTAATGGAAACAAAATGGAATTTCCATGGAAACTTAACCGAAACTTTTAATATATATTTTCAGCTTGACAAATCAGAAATGTTTGGTTTACAGAATTGCCGTACAAAAGTTGTTTCAAAAACTAATTTATTATACTTTGCGAGAGAAGACTTGAAGAAATGTGGTGGGTTTATTTCGAGTAATGCTTATGTGAACTCTTTAAAATTTTGTTAAAAAGATTATTATTATTGTTATAGACTGGTAAGGGAAAGTTGTGTGAGCGCGTTCACAATCTTAGAAATACAACATAATATTTTTTTCTTATTAAATTTTATATAATAACTATTTCTTATTTTAAGCTAAATTTACAATGTTCCGCTGACCCAAACTTGTGGATTGTATATGTTTTGTCACGCATTATTCAAATAAGAAAATTGAGTAATATTAACAATAAGATATACATATATAGATTTTATAAATGTGAGTATATCTATATATATATATATATATATATATATATATATATATATATATATATATATATATATATATATATATATATATATTTTTTTTTTTTTTTTATTTTCGTATAGAGAAAGGCAATAATTTAAATTGAATGTATAATAATGATATAAATGTTTTTATCTGATTTAATGTATTGTGTGTGAATTTCTGACGATAGGGCCTTACCACGAAACGTTTAATTCTAAATTGTGATGGAATATAGTTAAGACCAATAAAAAGGAAGTACTTAATAATGATCACACTGTATTACTAAATTTTAATCAGTTGTATAACGAAGATATAAGTCGAAACGTCAATTCAGGCAACTATGAGTTAAAAAAAAATTATTTTTCCATAATTACAAATTAAAGGCCTTATAATTTTTGTATTTACGAAAAATTTCAATCATCTCTCAACATTAATTTTTTTTTTTTATGAGATATTTATTTACACACTTAGATGGACTACGAATAAGTTTATTTCTTAGTGCATATAGGTCAACAAATGTGAATATCTCAAGTTATTATGCATGAGATAAAATTCTTAATAGTAAATGTCTTATCGAGTAACTAAGTGACTATCAAATGCTTTTGAAACTGCCTGAGTATAAAATCTTTATAGCATAATAATATAGGATTTTGAAAGCCCAATAACTTTTCTTGAGTAGCTCTGAGCAAGTTTAATGAATTTAATTTAAATTTATCTATTCTTATATCTAACACCTAAATGAATAATAGCATTTTTTTTATTTATTTTTTTTATTCCGGAGATCTAAAACCTGTTTATCAACAATACTATTACTATTTAACGTGATACAGGCCATTCTTAATGTTCTTTACCGTAACTATAATTTATTGAAACATAGCTGGCCAGTGTAAAATGATACATTTAAAAAACAAACTCATCATCGGCAAATAAAAAACAGCTCAATCACACTCGGTGATTTCTAACAACTTTAAATACGCCAACTCACGGAACATAATTCAATGGATGATTTTTTTTTTTTTTTTTTGCGAACCTGTTCGGTAAGCGATGTCAAAATACCGTGCCCATGAAAACTTGTGTGGGAAGCTTCGTTGGAAGGCCTGGGCCAAAGGACACTGGCCAGATAGGCTAAGTTTAATGAAGTCATGGCCAACAGATCCACGGATCAACAGATCGGCTAATATGTTTGCCGAAATAATGAAAATGGAGCCTTTTAAAAAATTTCGATTAATACAAAGCTCGAACGGTCCCTTTACCTTTAAAATGAGGGGTGTAGCAAACGATTTAATAATTTTTTGCATAATTTATAGTATAACTATTTTTACAGAAAAAAGGCAATTTTTTTTCCGATTGCAAATATATCAATAACTAAGAGAGATAGGAAAATGTGTAAATAGAAAGAAGTTGTGGTTTTGAACAAAGAACATGGATTGGTGAGAAAACAATTGTTTTTTTTATTGCTTTAAAAAGTTATTTAAAAAAATTAAGTTAAAGACCTAAGTAGTTAATTGTTATACTTACTATTCTTATAAAATTAAATAAAATGAAAACAAAACATTAATTTTTTATTCACAATTTTTATTATTCTACATCATACCGGACTCATCATATCATATTTGAAGCTCAACGAGAGAAATTAACCTCAGAGAATTGTGTACAAGAAATGTGTACAAGTGTACTAATTATATCTTTGATTTCATTTTTTTTAGTAACTTTTTCAAGCGATTAAAAAACAAAATTTTTTTTTTTTTTTGCACATCCATGTTCTTTGTTCCGAAATACAACTTTTTCCTCATTACACTTTTTTCCTGTCCCCCTTGGTTTGTTATTTTTTTATTTATTTATATTGTGTGTAAAAATAAACTTATTGATTAGTTTTAATGTTGACCACAAAGCTGATTGATCGCTAATAATAAATAATCATGCAAAAATAAATTAAATTCAACATGAAAGATTTATAGTAAAAAAAGTAAAATAAAATAGCACATGAACATAAGTCGAAACATTTTTAGCTTTTTTACACCCAAATGTGCAATAATTTAAAATTTTAATTTCATTATTAAGAGGTTATTTCCAAAAGGTATTATCTATGTAAAAATGATGATTATGAGAATCATATTATATCGCATATCATTATTACTCATATAACTCATATTTTCCTTGACCTTTGACAGGCATAGTTGAACGTTATGACTGAAAATTATTTTAAAAATACACCATAAACTCGAAATTTCGAAAAAAAAATCGTGTTTTGTATCTTTTGTAGCTGAAATACTCAATCGCCCATAGTAGTTTATATTTATACTGCAAGGATAATGCGTGTTGTTATTAAAAAATCTGATACAGAAATTTCTTTAAATTAGTTGATAGGTTCAATTATATTATTAACCTCCTTTCTTAATTTTTTGAATTTATAAATGATAGCTGTATTCTGTAAATATAGCACAAGGACGAAATATTTTTTTAAATGCATGTTGTTAGTAAATAGGCATAGATTATAGATAGAGATTTGTCTAAATGCGTCCTATTATTTTATTAACCTATTTTCTTAATTTCTTTGGTTCATTAATGTGCAATAACTCTACATTTTCAAATAACCTTACTGCATATATTTGCTAGCTATTTAAGTCGTAACATGACAGTTATACATTTTCTTCTGTCAGTTATATAGTAAAATACATATATATATATATATATATATATATATATATATATATATATATATATATACACATATGTTCACACACACACATATGTATTTTGGGTACCAAAGAGTCTGCAGCGAATTAAGTATTATTTCTTCATATCAGTTATATCATGTTTAATAAAAAAGTTGGTTAAATTATACGGCAGTCCTGTGTTTAAATGAAAACTAATATTATTCATAGTATTTATATTAATATACACTATTTATAAATATATTATAGGAAGTTTTCTTAATTAAAAAATTATTAGACTGTCAAGGAATGGTATGGTCGGTGTGGAGATGTGGGGCCATTTATCGACGATGAACAGCTGGTGTCTCTCTTTTTCGCCGACGACCAGGTTGTATTTGCTAGGAGAAAGGTATACCTGGAGATGATGATGTGCTTGCTTCGGGACTGCTATAAATGTATGGGGCTTCCAATAAATTTTCAATTAAATTTCCAATAAATTCCAATAAACTTTGGAAAGGCTGAATATATGGCCATTTGCGCTGGGGACGACGGTGATCTGCTCGTCGATACTGAGACGTGTGCAAAGGTGGATATTTCTAAATACCTGGGATCTTATCTTGACTCCTCTGGATCCTCAGAAACTGGCGTGCGGAGAAAGGTGGAACAGGCTCGTAAAGCAGTACGCATGCTCCACCCGGTTTTGTGGAACGACACCATAAAAAACGAAAACAAGAGAAGAATCTACCAGGCCATCGTAGAACCCATCCTGACATACGCAGCTGAAACGTGGACGATGTCCAAACAGCTCCATTCAAGGTTCAAGCAGTGGAGATGGATTTTTGGAGAAGATCCCTGCGTGTGACAAGAATGGACAGAATTAGAAATGACGTCGTTCGGGACAGGATGGAGGCCCTCGGGTCCGTTAATCAGCGGATTGGACAGCGAAGATTAAGATGGTATGACCATGTCAGGCGAATGTCTGCCGAGAGATGGCCGAACCGAGTTATTGATTGGCAGCCGCCGGGAAGATGGAGGCGAGGAAGACCCAGAAGTAGATGGATATGCGGTGTGGAAGAGGAGATGGTGGGCCCGGATCTTCGGGAGGAAGATTGTCTTGACCGTGATCTCTGGAGCTCAGCCCTGACGTGAAAAGGCAACCCTAGTTGGAACGCCTATAAAAGTAAAAAAGTAAAGTATTAGACCTTTAATTTTTATGATGGATAAAAGGAAAACAAAATCCTTATTGTTGCCTGAAAGCTTCCAGATATTGAATAAAAATGTGTTGAGTTATCTCATTTTTATTCAGTTGAGTTAGGGGGAAAAATTATTATTGAAATATCAAATATAAAATATGTCTGCATTGTACGATATGGACCAGTTTCATGAATTAAAAGAATGATTGTAGATACAATTTAAGATAAAATGAAGTGTTTTAGAAAAATAGCTGCGTGACAATGTTAAAATTAATAAGCTATAATATTTGAATATAATTAAACTTCAAAAGATTAGGAATGTACAGGCTAGTCCGAAACGAAGGTGTGCTTAATAAAGAAATTAAGTATGATGGGTATCTATTTATTTCCTGAAAATAATAGTAAATTCAATGAAACTAATCCGTCGGAACGAAAAAAAAAATAGGAAATTTTTAAATGACTTATTGCAAGGAAAAATAACTTAAAATTATTAGTCGGGTTTGATAATGATCGAGTAAAATTAATGCAGCTTTATTAATTCTAGATATTTTTATTTTATGGCCAGAGACGTACTGGCTATGAGACGTTTTTTTATTTATAATATAAGTATATATATGTATGAGAATAAAAAAAGTTTTTTATTTTTCAACCGAAACATAAAATTATTTCGGACAACTACCTACGTTGGGAAACGCTGATACCCAATTATGGAAACTAACTAGTTCACCTTCAAAAAAGAAATGTGTCGACAGGAGGTCGAAATTGACAAAAAAAAAAGTAAATCTAACCCATTTCTACGTTTAAACGATTCAATTACAGCCCAACCCTCCCGGTTTTGTTTGCCGTCGACAAATCCACAACCAACAGCGGTCCAATCAAACAGCCAAAAAGGAACAAGCTACCCAATCGATAGGACGAGAGGTGAACAAGTCACAGACGGTTGTCATTGCCAATAATAAACTATGATAACTTATCAAATACTAAGTTAAAATAAAAAAAAAAATAGGATCATATATTGGTTTAAGCGATCAGAATTAAGAATACCGAGACAAGCAAGATAAGAAGGGAAGCCTTGTTATTACAACACAATAAATAGCTGTATTTTCCTCCTCGTCATAAGTGAACTAAGATTAAGATTAATAAATATTAATATTTACAGGTTAATTATAAAATCGCAATCAAATTCCTGAAAAAAAAAAATGGATATCTACGGCTATAAGTTATCAATATATTTTATTTTACTACACCAGTGTTTCCCAAACTCTCGACGTCTGTGTACTCTATAATTTTCTTAACACTGATTTCCCTTTGTAAAAAAAGTGTATATGCTTTAATATAAATCAAAATATATTAATTTTTTCCATTTTTAGTACATAAAAAAATAATAAACGAAAATAAAATTCATTCATAATAAAATAAAACACTTATTAAGATCAATGAGAACGATGAAATTGGTTACTTTAAGCTTGGACTTAATTTTAATTAATGGACTTATAAACTATAGATCATCATAATTTGGTTCTCCGGTTGTTAATTTTAATCCGAGATGCGGTTCTTTTTTTTTTCGATTTAATTTCTACAAATGCTAAAAAGCAGCTTTACGTTTATGTGAAAACCACGCATTCACAATTCCAACAAGTAACGAAGTTTTTTAATACTATTTTTCTATATTCAAAGTCCGGTGCATCGCCTGCCCCCACCACGTACTCCTGTGGTTACCCGTACCCCATTTTGGGAAGCAGTGTACCATACTAATATTTAAACTAGGAACGAACAGTTATTAACAACAAATGATTGAAATTTGAAAAATTCTTTGTATTATAACCTCTGAATTTTTATTACGTGGAAATATGTTTTAAGTTAATCATAACGATTGGATCATAAGATTCAATAAAACACTTTTAATTTGACCGTCACCAACTTTAAAAACAATTTTTTTTTTCACTTGATTACATTATTACTTAATATTTTTTAATTATTTGATTGTTAGGGATTGATAAATTATTTGCCACTTCTATAAATTTGTTTTATTGAAAACTAGTTTCGAATGTTATACATTCATCCTCAGTTCAAGGTTTAAATGGATTATATCAAACAGAAAAGTTTGTACTGGTTTCTTCTCGCATTGTACTAACAATGTTAGTACTAAGAAACCAGTACAAACTTTTCTGTTTGATATAATCCATTTAAACCTTGAACTAAGGATGAATGTATAACATTCGAAACTAGTTTTCAACAAAACAAATTTGTAGAAGTGGCAAATAATTTATCAATCCCTAATTAGATTGATCCTTCTATCCTTCATGCGGATGTCAACTGATTTGATTGTTATTTAAAAGTTTTTATACTAGAGTGGTCAAGCTTAAAAATAGAATAAAAAATAAAATGTTGTCATCTTATGGTTTTTATTTATTTATTTTCATTTCTTTTAAAACACATACCTATTGTTAAGTGAAATTAAAAATATCATTATGTATGAAATTTAATAGTATTCTGTTGCATTAATGTTACAAATAACTACTCAGTTTCCAATTATAAAGATGCCTTGCCCTCCAGTTTACGAGTTGACATTTTGACTTACAGTTTCCAACAGTCGACTAATAAGTAAGGAGAAACTTCACTAACGATTCATAATAACCTGGAGACTAAAAAGGCGCTGGATGAGAGATCTCCTTCCATGTCCAAAGGTAACTAACTGAATCAATCCTTCCTTTTGTCGAACATGCCATATTTTATGTGGTTAGACAATTCGCTGATTATCTCTAATATTCCATAACAGGTAAATTAAGAGTTGAAGTTTAAAAAAAAATAGTTTTTCAATTAAAAATAAGAGTTGATTACTGATCAATGTAAATTATGTATTTAGTATTTACCTTTATTTTATTTAATCAATTCAACTCCAGACTACCTTGAATATGAAAAACATGAAAACGTTATTTTCGTCTATTCGTTTATTAATATATTCATATATAATGATCATAACTAATATTTCGTGACAGGTGAACTATTCGTGAACAGGACTTGATGTTAAACAAAAAAAAATTCAATTAAAAATAAGAGTTGATTACTAATAAATGTAAATTATGTGCTTAGTATTTACCTTAGTTTTATTTAATCAATTCAACCCCAGACTATCCTGAATATGTAAAAACATGAAGACTGTATTTTCATTTATTCGTTTATTCATTCAATAATTCACGAGTGGGTTGAATAACTTATTACTTAACTTCAATACGTTGTCAAATGAGGGTCATTGGTATGGTTTACGAAAACTAATTTTTGCAAAGGGCATAATAAGTAAAATATTCATTTTCACAATTATTTTTATTTTTACTCATAATACTTGCATTGAAGACGTTATCATAATGTAAAAAATGTTTGATGACAGGCCGATATCACGATGACGCCATCGAAAATCGCGCTAATGATTTTTAGTGGAAATCAGCTGTCATTCTGTCTAGATTGCGTTTACTGATGTCTCGTTAGTCATTACAATCTGCCTCAGCCACTTTCCCTGTTTTCCCCAATTCCGCAGGCATCTCATCAATACAGACGCCCACAGGTTGTGTGAACTTTTGGCATAATTAATTATTGCTGCTGGCTGGTCGGCTGTGATGTTTATGATGAAATAAATTGTCAGGATGCAATCAACATAATATTTTTTTTATTGTACAAGCCGACGTTCCGGCCCAATCATGTGAGCCATCATCAGACCTGAAATTAGAAGATACGTTCAATAAAAATACAAATAAAATAACATATAGATAAGAGATAAATAATAAAAGAGAATTTAAGATGACTTAGTGATAAAGGTATAAATAATAATATAATACAACTATATAACTACTTATAACTAACAATATTATATTACAATATTATTACTTGATTATATTATTATTTGTATCACTAAGTTATCTTTAACTCACCTTTATTATTTATCTCTTATCTATGTGTTCTTTCCTTTGTATTTTTAATGAACCTATCTCATGTCCCTCATGTACCTCTGATCTAATTTCAGCCCTGATGATGGCTCATATGATTGTGTCGAAACGTCGGCATGTACAATAAAACATATAACGATGACTGTAATCCGAATATTTATTTCAGTACGACTTAATTCATTAAAATGGACTATATAAATAAATACATCTATCATAATGGATTCAGCTAACATTTGAACAATAATTTAATATATATTTTATTTAACAGAGAATACCTCTTCAAAACAGTAGATTGCTTAGTCTGAAAAAAAGATAGATACACCAATCATTTCTTTCTGATGATCAAAGAGGCCAAATTAATATTCTTATAAAACTAACAAGAGCAATTTCTGTTTGCAAAATGGATTTCGAAATCCAGTGGAAGGATTTTTCTTAAACTTAATTATAAGGATTTGTGAGCTTCAGAAATCGCTTGGCGTAATCCTCTGTCCCAGGAAAGCTCGTATTTAGTAATAAAAGACAAAGTAGGCCGTTGAGTAAAATCGTGAATAAAAAAAGAGTGAATCGTTTGTCATTAAACTGAACTAAAAAACCGCGGAAATTTATATCAGTCAAAATCTCATTCAATGAATTTATTTATTTTTTTAATGAAAAATTCATTATTTTTTTTTTAAATTTCGTTACCAATCTAAGGTATGAATTTGAAAATCTTATTAAAAATGAAGGTTCAATAAAATGAACTTTGCACGATTAAGAAAGCAGAGGATATTTTGTTTTTTTCCGATTTGAACTCCACTAATGACTATAAATATCATACGAAAGTGTGAGATGCTTACAGTCGAGTTTTTTTTTCAAAGATAGAGCCACGGGTAGTTATAGATAGTTAATGCATATATAATATTTTTCAACAGCAATATTGCTCAATATTCAAGAGAAATCCAGCAGAGTCGTAATATAAGTATGATACAAACTAAAACGGTTTTAGTTTGTAAAAAAAAAAAAGGTTTTATCAAAATGTTTTAACATTAAAATGCGTATTAATAAAATTGTCACTTGTACTTCTTGGCTTCTCACCCACTGATATGTTATAAATGTGTTGTAATATTTTTATCGTATTGATAACGTTGCCACAATGATTAAAAGTAACGAATGTGGGATATTGCACTTTTCGATTTCCTTAATTTTATTAATTTACCAGAAGCATTTTTGCAAAATATAATCTTATAAGGACCCATAGACGTGAAAAGGCCTAGAAATACAAAAAAACAACTCGCAAATGAGAAATTTTTTTTTGGTCTTCTGAAGAGTGGATATTCACATTCGTTACTTTTAAACGTGATGACGACAAGAGTGTAGCATTTTTAAAAAATACACGACTGTACAACAAATAACTATTGTATTTTTTTTCTTCCACGTTAATTAAATGCATAAAAAACTAATTTAATTAAATAATTTCCGAGCACATATCGGCCCTCCTTAGTATATACAAAATAGCTGAATCTGGCTGTAGACCGTGTCAAACACTCAAAATTGTTCAGACACATATAAACTTATTTAATCTTTCAGACTGAACAGAGAATAATATTTGTGTCAAACGAGAATGTAATATAATTATTTTCCACATTTGGGGAAGATTGAGCTAAGAGGAAGAACATGTTATGTTACAAACATTTCCTGCAACATGACACCCCCACAAAAAATGGATGTCGGTCCATCATCAGATTTATCAGACCGTGATAAAACGCTCTTAATATGAATCCTTTCTTATTATTATTTTTGAACATATTACGTTATTTTCATTTTTATTTTATGATACAATGTACCACAAATATAATTTTAGTTTTGATACACATTCTTTTCAATTTTTTCTTTAAACAATAGTCTTTCCAAACCCAAGAATGCAACATTTTTGCTCCCCTCTCTCTACAAAAAATAAATAATTTTAACGAAGTACTTTGGGTCGTAAACCCTGTGAGCACCCCTAATCAATTGAAACCAAATACTTTTGGTATAACTGATTCGTAGAGAAACCAGATCATTTTGGTTTGTGTCATATCTTCAAATAGACGTCCTTTAGAATACCTCTGAGCTAAATTAGTACCTATTATATAAGCTTTACAAATATTTTTTTTTAAATTGGACATGATTTCATTGTAGAATGTGAAAAATGGATTGATGAATTCATACATGGCTGTTTATAATATCTGCAATCCAGTCACGTAATATACTCAGAAGATTCAACTTCCAAGACTGGCTCAATAAAGAAAATTTTTATATATTTTTTTGAGCAATAAATATCAACTGTATGACAGCGTGAGACAAGCTGACGCTGTGATTTTTTTGTTTCCGTTCGTTAAGTGAACTTATAAGGGTTGCGGGTTCGGTTACAACCCAAACACCAATTAGAACAATGCAATACTCGTATGGCTTCTGGTTGTATATATATATATTTTTTTTTAGATTGGAAAATACTATTTCCAAAAGCACTTTCCCAAAATGGATTTCATATGGTTGTTTAATTTTACTTTTAGTCTATAATAGATCCTTCCAGTTCACTACTGTAAGGAGGAGATTCACTAAATTCTCGTTTGACGAAAGCCATTAATCACTGTCGGTCTCAAAGCTGAAATAAGTTTAGATTGATTTGAAATGTCGAAACGGTATCGAGTAAGGTATTGAAGACCGTCATAAGCCTTGTTCCGTCGACGTGTTTCACTCATTTCCTGGGAGGGAAAACGAAATGGAACAAATATGAAATGGGACTGACTTACACAGCCGCCGGTCAACGAACACATACGGACGCACTACAAACAATAAAATAAATGGTAAAAAATTCTCATGGCAGAGAATACCAGAAGAAGACTGAAAAGGGTACGATAAGGGATCTACTTATATAATTATAGCTATGATATAATTATGTAAGTAAATTAAATCCATGGAAGGAGTGGAGCAGGGCACTGCTTTTCCTAATGCCTATCAAGCTTTTTTTTTAATTATTATTATTATTATGCTTGTTGATTGTCAATCATTGTAATTGGCAAGTTCCGACTTATAAATAAAAGTCTAAAAAAAATGCAAATAAACTACTTAAAACTAAAAACTTTAAAAATGTTGACTAGTTTGAATTCAGCAATCCCTATCTAGCTTCACCCATCCCTACAATCCTCCTCGAAGGTTGAAACGGCAGTGGCCCCGAGATCTATTGTAAATATTTATATTGGAAATCTGGCCAGATTCTCCACTCAAGTTCTGTATGTCTGCGGCTATAGCGCTCTCTCTCAGTTTCCACTGGCTTTCAATGCAAATGACGCGATTGAGTGAGAAGCGCTGGGATATTCTGGAGTCTTGCTTTTCCATCCATAAGCGGGGGGACAAGCGTAGCTCAGGATGTCCCAGGTCGAGTGTACATAGTTTATATTTATATACACTATGTACACTCGACCTGGGATTTGAAAGTATGCCTACGCTTAAGATGTTACGTTTATTTTATTTTATATAAGTTTATTTATTATTTCTTGTATTAAGTTTATTTTTTATTTTGTTAGTATTTCATTATTTTATTTTATTTTTTTTATATACGGTATGAATTATTTCTTGGATCACTATTACCATTGTCCCTACTGGGACAGAATGTAATATTATTCAATAAATAAATAGTTTCTCACTCTCTCAGTTTGAATTTAAACGACGAAAAGGTAAATTAGAGTATCTAAATTGAAATAGACATTTATGGTAATAATTTTAATATTTAAGGATGTATTTAAAATTTCAATTTATAAATAAAATGTGAACCAATCTTCCTTTAATATATATTGTTTATAAACATTAAAGATACAGTGAATTCCAAAACGGACACCAAAAATTTGAATTGTAATTATGCAAGCGTCATCAAAAATTTATATATTATTTAAGGAAACAGTAACAAGTAGCATAAAACATTTTATTAAAAATAAAATATCTGATATGGACACCGCAAGACTTCCTTGTACGCCTCTTAAACCATAAATCGGTGGCTCAAAAAGTGATCCTGAATTTGGTTACTATTTTCCGAAGATATTATTATCCCAAAAATGCTACACGTCTATTGGCGTCGGTTTCCATGAAATAGTCTTCAATTTTTGTGTTCTCACACGACCTTTGAGGATTTAGAATTCAAGATTTTGCCACAATGCGTTCCTCAACTTGAGCGTTTCAAAGTGACAAATTTGAAAACCATATTTTTGCATATTCGATAGTTGGACATGGAACGGGACGATATATCCACAAATAGTAATATATTAGAGAATGATAATTAACAAATGTAATTACTGATTAATATTCATTAATTTGCAATAGTTTTTAATGTCATTATGTTTACTAAGAAGATCCTGAAGATGAGGTAGAGAGCCTCAAAACGTTATAACAAAATTATATGAACAATAAATATTATAGAAACTTTATTCAACAGATATGTGCATTTGTCATATTCTCGATAAAAACTGAAATTACCAAAGAGTATTATTTGTTCAGAATACCATCGATATAACATCTTCATTAGTTGATATGGAATCAACTATTAAGAAATGAAGAAATATATATATATATATATATATATATATATATATATATATATATATATATATATATATACACACACACACACATAGCACTGTAACTTCTTCTTTTCTTTATTTAATAACCTAATGCATTCATTATCAACTCGCCTAATTTGAAATCTTAATATGACCTGTTATATTGACATAATGATTATACCATGTCGAACTAAATCAAATTAAATCTATCAATTAAATTTAAAAATTATATTACATCTGAGTTATTGGCAGGAAGTCATCTGTTAAGTCAGGTTTAATATAATGGACTGAATAGTACATAGAATTTTAGTTCTGTACGTCTGAAGAAAACTATCGTAAATAACATATTCCTAGTTTTACAGGAAAGCAAAAAGAAGTTTCTGATCGCACTGTACTGTGTGTTGTAGGTAGTGATCAATCTTTATATTTGAAGCCTTGCATATTTTATTACTTTTTAACTTATTTAAGATATTCTTTATAAATACTATCATACAAAATATAGTCATAATAATGTAAATACGGTAATAAAATTAAAATCAGAAAAATTGGGCTTGAACAGTTTAACTCTGACGTACAAACTTATAAATAGGATATGCGTTGAAATTAAAATTAAAAAAATATCAAAAACATGCATATAATAAAATCTACTGGCCACGTGGTAACTAACAAATTTACTGGTTCATCGTTATAACCTGTAAAACAAATAGGAAAAAAAAAACTCGTACCTGTTATTTCTGTATAGAGTCCTTAGACAGCGAGATACTGAAAAAAAAAACAAAAAAAAAACATATTAACTTTTTAAATGAACAAATATTAAGATTTGGCTCGGTTGTTTTACTATTATCTTATTCGTTATAATTTTTTATATATATATATAAAATATATATAAAATATATATATATATATATATATATATATATATATATATATATATATTTTTATATTTTTATATTTTATATTAATATATATTTTTTTTTAATTTTAAGAATAGCTCTGACGAATATCTGTAGAAAGATACTGAATTAAATAAAATAATAAAGCCAATATATTAAATAAATAAATAATATAGCCAATAAATAATATAATAATAATAAATAATAATAATAAATAAATAATAATAATAAATAATATAGCCAATAAATGATAAAATAATAAAGCCAATCAAGGACAAAATTATTTGGTATATCAAATTATTATCACAATAATTATAGTTATAAATAATACCGCGATAATTATTTCTTCAATATATATTTATATGTCATCCCACGGGCCCTGCGTTGTTCTCTTCGAACAGTTTATCTTAAATAATAACAGAAATAACGTATATAGTGTTTGAAAATCAATTAAAATAGAAACAATATTCCCATACCTCTTTCTCTTTGGCTAATTAAAACACAATTGTTTAATGTTATATGTGCCAGGCTAACTGGCAATTAAACAGCAGTATTCATTATACAAAATGTCAATTCAATAGATCGTGTAAAATGCTTAATATGATCTAAGGTGTAATTTGTTCCATTACTTTAAAAATAAAATGTATTTTTTTGTAATTAAAGATTATAGAAACATAAATTAATGTGGTGATGTATTAATTGAGGTGACAGGAATTCTTTTCTGTCCGAAATACCCGAAGTAGCCGCCATCTGTTTTGGTTCTGTGTAAATTTACACTATAAGGATTACTAAAAATTATTTGAAAAAAAAATTATGTTCGCAAACATCAAATAGAGGGAGCCAAACGCTATAGTACCTTAATTCAATATTAAATATTTATTTCTATATATCTGTCGTATCAAATAAAAATGAAAAAAAAAAAAATCTTTTCCCACAGATTTCCAATAGAAATCGTAAAAGGTTTCAATTGCAAGTTTCTAGAATAACCAATACAAAAAAGTACTGATAGCATAATATCCTTTCTCCAAACGCAAACCGAAAAAGGTATAAAAATGAAAAAAATGTAGAATAATAAAGTGTACTCGGAAAGTAATAGTCGCTAATAGAGGGAACTTTCTCTGGGCTGGGAGAAAAAAAAAAAAAAACAAGAAATTTCTTCCGTCGCCACAAAGTTTGAATTCCAACCCAAGAGAAGTTAAGGAAAGTTGGAACGGCTGAATGGAAGCGGTTACAAGTTTTAAGCCGAGTGATGTTTAAGAGGGCTTTGTTTTTGAAACAGAACAAAAGAATATTCTATGTTGTCTGATAACCAAAAGTTATTTAATTATGGCATTGATATTTTTGAAAACATTATGATTAATAACAAGAGATTTATAAATTTAATTCATGGTTTAAATTGATATATAGATAAGTGGTATTATTATAGTAAATTATTTCATATTTATCATAACTAACGATTATTTCTTTCATTCATCTATACAAGATAAATAATTCGGGTTTTGTTTTTTGTCTTTTTAAATAATTAAATAGCTATAGACTTACGATTATCTTATAATATTCCAAATAAAATCATCCAGACTAAAACGAATCGGTCCAATGATATAAGGGTTTAATGATATTTTTTTAATTTAATTACATCCAGAAACTTTTCGGCCATCAGGTTATTATCAATCTTTTAATATACAGCATTATCAATTAGCATTCACATATATTCAAGTATATTTTGAGGTATGTATTTTGATAATTGATAAAAAAATGTATGTTAATGTTCATTGATAATGCTGTATTATAACAGATTACCTTGATAATGGCCTGATGGCTGAAACGTTGGTGTTGTGAAGGAAATAGTGTTTAGACCAATAGGATCTTTTTGACTATATTGAATTAAATACCTGTCTCGAGTAACAAAATTATATATATAATGAATGAATATTTCTGTTAACAAAACAGTTCATATACCAATGCTCTAAACTATCTTAGTAAAATTTTTGATGATATATATTTCAAAATTGGAATAATAATAATTGGAATTCAATAATGGATGTGAAAAATTGTTCTTAAATTATTTTATATAACATCATATATTTTAATAAAATTATGAACTTAAATAATAAAATGCATACCAATTAATTATAAAAGCCTTACATCTCTTACCCCCGCATTTCTTATTTCCCTTTTCCGGTGACCCTTAACTATTTCATAAATTAAAATAACGCTTTTTTTTCATAAATGAAAAAAAAATTAATAAAATAACAAATTTAATCTTGTCGAAGTTTACCTAATTATTATTTTTAATTTATTTCTGATTAATCATATAATATCAAGGTTATCATATTATATAACGTTTTTTTAACAACAAGTTTAGTTGGTTACATTACTAAAACTTTGTTTAAAAATAAATAAATATGTACAGGAATGATCTCTAAACCATAGGTATGGTGGGTGGGTACCTATGTGCCGACAGTGGAAATCCAACCCAAAGGTAACCTGACACACCTTCAAAGAAGCCCAATTAATGGAACTGCCAAATGATTCTTTAAAACTGATGAGCGTTTAAAAAGGTTTTCCTCTGTATGAGATATAAAAAACATGAATAAAATATAGGATGGAAGTACACTCCTGAACTAAATAATTATTATTTACAAAGTTTAAGTCACTAAAATAAATATTTCTCACTATAGTCAAAAAGATCCATCTTTTTTTTTTTCAAATTTGCGTTGAATATACTTGGAATGCTCACATAAAATTTGGCTATAATTGATTTTACAGCTAATACCAGGAGATATTTTTGAGTAATAAAAATAGCCATTATAATAGGGTGTACGAAAAAAAATGACCGTTTCAAGGGTTAAAATGAAGTTTATTTTTTTCTTAAAATAAAATTTCTTCTAACTTTGGAAATACAGTTCATTATGTTCTATGGTTACCAACAACAACAACAACATTAGAATTAACAGAGATGTAAGAAAAAAATTAAACTTCATTTTAACCCGTGAAACGGACATTTTTTTTCATACACCCAATTATGTACTCGTACAAACCTGTCATTATTTTAAAAAATATAACTAATAATTTGAGTTCATTTTTCGAAATTAATTTACGATTAAGCAATTTTCATTCTTATTACTATGGAACGAACACAACTTAAAAAGTCACTCGATTAGGATCTGAAATATTAAAATGTATTTTGAGTTGAGCCTACGGAGTAAGTGAGGCCCTAGATCGTAAAACGTGTTATTTGACATTTTTTTTTTTTAATTGAAGTTTTTAGCAACACCAGATTCCTTACGACTGATTTCATAGGATCCTGAAAGAATTTGTAGGAAATTTCTTTTTTTAAGAATAATGATGATATTAAATTATGGCTGGCTACTTGTTGGAGGTATAACATTTTAACATCGTAAAAGTTTTCTTTATGTTAGTTGCCATGTTTTACTACCGATAGATACCAAAGTAGCTATCGCCGTATATCAGATTAGGTTGAAAAATAGTCCAGAAGCGATCTTTCCCCCTTTCTATACATAGAAACAAAAATAACGAACTAAAATATTGATTTAATTACAAAATTAAAAGTTATTAGGTAAGATCCACTAACCAACAGGCACGATTAGTTTCTCACCTCTATTCTACATGTTTTGCCAGCAATTAATTAGTCAGAAATGTAATTATTAAAATAGATATAATTATTCAAACTAACATAAAAGTGAGGGGCTGCTAAGACTGACAAACTACAATTAATGAAAAATCCTGAGACTTACCTCTAGCAAAATCTCATATTACAATAGAACATCAGTATTGAGATTTATATATGATCACAATTCACAAAATATCATATACAATTATATAACAAGGTTAATAAGTATAATAATATTAAAATAAGTAAAAAAAAAAAAAAAAAAAAATGACAACAAATATATGCCAAAAAACAAGGCTTAATATTGAGATGGACAGAACCTCTCTTATCAGGAATTTAACTCTTGATTCTCGACTCACCGAGGTAAATTAGCTCCAAACCATTTTTATGAATGATAGTTTAAGATATGTTGGCATCGCCATGATGGTTTAGAAGGATCAATCTAATTAGGGACTGATAAATTATTTGCCACTTCTATAATTTTGTTTTATTGAAAACTAGTTTCGAATGTTATATATTCATCTTCAGTTCTAAAAACACACAAAAATTCAAAAATAAGCAATTCAAAATACAGTTTGGTATTATTATACATATTAAATTAAATGTAATATAAATTATAAAACATTTATGAATTATAAATTTAATTAAAACAAGAAATCAAATTCTGGATCGGGGTTTTTCCAGTAATTCCGGAGAGTAATTGGCTTTTCTGTTATAGATGGGAATAAATTTAATATTGGACTATTGGATATTTATTTGGTCATTTAAGCAACAATCTGGATTGGATTTGAAGGATTTTATTATTTCAAGTGCTTCTTATATATTTAATTTGAGACTGTTTTCAACGTGATGTATTAATTTAACTCCTGAGTCTTTAATGAATTTATGTTTTTTTTCATTTAAATGAATTGCAAAGTTGGAATTCTCTGTCTTATTATTATATGCACGTTTATGTTCCTTTAATCTCTGATTTAGCGATCTTCCAGTTTTTCCCGTGTATTTGGCTGCACAATCATTACAATTTAGTTCGTACACTCCGCTTTTTTGGAAAGGGTCTATTTTGTCTTTAGAGAAATATGAGGATTGTTTTTTTTTTTCTATTTTAAATGCTATGATGCTTGATGTATTTTATGATGTTGATTAATTTCCCGAATTCTGAGAAAAGTAATCGATCTGATTTATTGCCACAAATTAAATCGTGATAATAACAAAGAAAGAATATTATTATTACTCGTGAGGAGCATGAGTATATATAGATTACAAAATATGCTCATAAATTAGTTTTTCTAATGTTTTAAAGTGTGTAACAAATTTTAAACAAGTGAGATCTTATAAGGTGGCGATGTGCTGATAAGGACGGTTTATCTGGTTGTAGAGGATCATAAAAAAAAAAAAAAAAAATCTGTTTGCAGGATGATTGTAGATTCTTTGAATAGATGCTGTGAGTTTCGAGAGGAATTGGAGGAAACCTGATAGGTTGTTATAGTGAAGAGGGTTCAATACAATCCAAGATTAGCTGAGGATGGCTGGGTTGGGAGGGACTGGAAGTAGAACATCTGGAATCTTACTCTTAAAATGGTTAAAGAAAGAAAAATGTCAAGGTTTAATCTAAGGTATGTGGAGGTGAGTGGTAAGTGGTCTGCGTTGTTGACCATAGGATCAGCTCAGCCCTCGGGGAATGAGTCCTATCTTACTTAACTTTGTTCCACTTCGTCCTACTACAAACTACTAACACCTTCATTATATGTTGTAATAAAAAACAAAGCAAATTTCATTTTTTTACATTTTTTGTGGGACTTAATATTTTCACTGTTAAATTTGTTTATTGTGGATTCATTTTTTCTATAATTTATTCTAACAGAATACTAAAATGCATATAAAATATATATCACCCAGTACCGATCTGAGAATAATCATTGAAGCGAAAGGACTATGAATTCCAAATATTTCCACTTTGGGTTAAAGTTCAACTAAAACATTGTTTGCAATATCTTCGCTTGTATTAGTCCGAGTATTCAATTATCTTTTAAATGCGCACCAAGAATGTTTCGGAAATAGCACAGTTTTTGAATTATCAAGAATCTAAATAAGGTGAACCGGTTTCCACAGGAACGTGTGCAGAATACTTATAAAACATGAGTATAAAGTTCAATACACTATATCCACTAAAACAGATCCGATTTAGATTTTTTTGTTAAGTAGGACATTAAATTGCCTTTCAAATGACTTTAACAATTTGCTAACAATGGTCCGATGCATTTACCTTTTAAATAATTATATACACAATTTTCTATAAAAAGTATACTTTTTGAGTTGTTGGCAAATAAAATTTTGTCTTCGTAACTTTTTTTATCGGGATCGTACTACTAAAATTGAATGGGCTTTAAGCAGAAAATTTTAGGTAAGTTTCATTAAAATCGCTTGTGCCATTTTGGCGCAACAGTCTATAGAAAAAACTGTTTTTTTTTTTTTGTATTCCGCGCAGGGTACCCGCTTTAGTACAGATGCATGGAGGGACAATACCTTATTAAAAAAAACTGCATATGTGGATATAAAATGCATATGTGTTTTTTGTTTTTATTTATTCGGCTCTGAAACACATAAATCCGTTGAAAACAGCATATCGAAAATTTGACCCGGTAGCAATACCTAAGTGGTGAGGAAAGTAAAAATTTATCGCGGAACGTTCTAATCAGGACAACGCATTTCACCGGATAGTGATTCTTTGTGATATAAGTTCATTAAACAATGTTAATTCATAAAATTTACATATCACGGCTCAGAGATTTTGGTTTTGTTTTCAAACTGTTATGAGATTTGACTTATTAAGCTGAAAACAACTAACACAATAAGCCCACCCCCTCTTGCGGCTTTAACACAATTTAAACTTTGATACGGCTCGCTCGTTTGAAATATAATACATGTGACACATTCTTGAATACCACGCTCAAGCAAGTATGATTATAATGATGGTAAAAGTTTTTATTTTATTTTTTTGTTGTTGAATCCTAATGATTAAATTAATATTAATTTAGATGCGAAGCGCCTAAATAAATTTAGAATTTTCGTGAAATGTCGAGAACTTGACTGTAATCTCTTCATAGCCATTCGAGATCTCATCTCTGCCTCACACACTCAACTATCACAACATTTACCGTGCATGTCGTGAATAAAACAAAAAAAAAACATGATCCGCTGATTATTCAACAACAACGAAGACTATTCAGAATGCATCAAAAGAATAATTATGATTTTTTTTCCAATGGTAAGTTTAATGTATTATTAAACAAAGCATGCATAATCGAAGGAAATGGACTTTAGGAAAAATTTGGGTGTAGTGCTTCAGAAATTAAAGAAAAGAAGCAGATGTTCTAAAGATAACTAAAACAACTTAAAAAAATACTTTATCAAATTCGACTTAATAAAGATGGCATGATTCCATATTGTGCTCCTTCAAATTGCCGATATTTTGAAATA
This sequence comes from Rhaphigaster nebulosa, assembly GCA_948150685.1. Lineage (NCBI taxonomy): Eukaryota > Metazoa > Arthropoda > Insecta > Hemiptera > Pentatomidae > Rhaphigaster > Rhaphigaster nebulosa. The sequence goes on from OX411310.1 coordinate 30,075,771, forward strand.
TATATTGGCTTCAAGACTTGGCTTCCAACAATTTTAAAATATTGTAAAAGTAGTATGTAATTAGACAAGATGAAGCGAAAAAAAATTGAGACACTATATATTTTAATATTGTAAAATCAAAGAAGTTTATTTGTTTTTAAAAAAAAAAAAAATTAATTTTGACAATAAAATTAAATTAAAAAAATTATGTATTAATGTTATAAAATGCAAGTAAGGACATTATCTATTAAATTTGTAAGTTTGTAATGAACATGATGAAACAACATGATGAAACTGTTAAGAACTAAACGCTATTTTTTTATTTACAATTCTAATCTCTTAAAAATTATTTACAATCGTTATATAAATAAAACATTTCAATAATGCACGAAAGGACCTGCTTGTTTTTAAATAAGTGGTAGCTTAGATAAAGAATTTATTAATTAAGCCTCTGATATGAAGACTAATTGAGGACTAAAGCCCGCAACAGACATGGAATAGAGTAACTGTTCGGCGGACCTACTCTACTGTGTGTTGAGAGCCAAGTCTCCGAACTTGGACCGTCAACCGTTGTCCCCACATGTGTAGCGGGCTTTAGTCTGGACGGTTTCACGTTTTGTGAAATTTTAACGTTATACAATCATGATACATTTAAAGTGTACAATTTAAAAAATAAAATTTTTGTAGGGATGAAAAATTTCCAGTGAATTTAAATAAAATTTTTTTTTTGTTTCTGCTCAATTTCAATTAATATAAAAGAGCAAAACTCTTGTAATTGATCTAAATGCATGTAAATATCTTGTCTTAGACCTAAATAGATATAAAACAAGTGCAATAAAAAACGCTACAATTCAATAAAATTATTTAATACTTGACCTCTCGGCAGACTCTCTGAGTTTCTTCCTCCCGATTTATTTTTGTTTTATTATCATGATGTGGCCTACAGAAAAAGTATTATTATTTATTGAAGATTTACACTTGGCATCTCTTTCGGGACGAATGACTAACTCCGAATATAAAAAACTTACATAGAAAATAATATTTATGAAAGAGCCCTAAAATATCAAGTATTCATATTTATAATTTAACTGCAACTGAAACGAGGATCCCCTTTAGCAAAAATTTCACGCATTCACCAAAGCCTCTTTCGCTTCTTCTCATCTCCAATTGCGCAAGCAGTGGTTCCAACAAGGCCAGCCATATTTAGTAACTTATAACAATTTCTTATTCATTTTTTGTATAACGGAGATCAAATTCAAATTTCTTTAAACATTATAGAACTAATTTTAAGTCGTTTTATTATATTTAAGTTTATTTTTTTCTTCTTTTTTTTCTATCTTTCTTCCTATTTATTATTTTATTTATTTAAATTTCTGTAAATATGGTTTTAATGATCTATTTAACAGTAACTACTAATATCTTTTATTGAGACACCATGTAGCATTACTCAATAAACTAAAAGAAATCATTATGTAATAAAAATTATAAGTAGTAAAAAAAATATTGATTTTTATACTGGAACGTTTTAATTTGTTTTCCCTTTATGACAAAAGTACGATTACTCAACAAACATTAACAAATCTGAAGTTAATCTCCATAGAGCACGTACGAGCTGCTTCCATTAACTATAAAAGCCGACGAGATCATAAACATTTTTGATGCAAAAAAGTTTGAAATTTTAAAGTGATTTTTTGTACTGAATTATAATTTTAATATTTTATTTTTTTATATTTTTTTCTGTTTGATTGTATATTTTTTTCATTGTTTGGACCTTAATTTATTCACTATAATGTGTTAGTGTTATGATATGATATTTATATAACCTCAAATACAATTATAAGACTGTTGACTTTTATTGGAGAGCGGGAGATGAAAGAAGGGGCGCCAAATTAAGCTCACCCTCCCCCTGGAAATAATTCTAGATCCGTCCCGGTGATATACTACAATATTCAGGAAAGAGATGGTCCGGGTTCCTTTCAAGAATAAAATAAAATAGTTATAAATTTTATTCTTGACGGCCGCCGGACCATCTCCTTGATTTGCCATTCGTTCAACCACCAATACACAAAAATACTACAAATTCAGGTGACTTGCAATCAAATAGGCATATTTTTTCTTCCTTTACCCTGTGCTCCCTTAAATTAAATCTTAAGTTCCGAGAGTATCGGACAGATATCTTATAAGATATCTTCAAGATGTTTCTTGTCGTAATACAGTGTTAAATTAATCTATATTATAACCTAATGTTGCAGTGCTTTCCCTACCAAATATTTTAATATTACTTCTTTTTCAGAGTCGTATCTCGTAAAGCAAGATCCAGACGTTTATAATTAGTTTCTAAATATCATAGGCTTCTGAAGGAAATGTAAACTAGATAGTATTTTTATGCAACTAATTAGGGGTGCGATTTACATGGCGATGCTTTGATTTTATGAGCAGTAGAATTATTAGCAGTATAGTTTAAAACAGTATAGCAGTTCCTACTATCTTTTACGGTCGCTTAAATTATGGGAAGAACAACACCTCAAGGATATAGGATATTTGGACCTTATTAGAATTTTTTTTTGCAAATTAGAGATGATCAATGGTTGACCGAGTAGATAAATAATATCATAAATTTGGATTTTCAGTATAATCAGAGATGACAGATAGTTAAATATATTAACTATATCTGGGTCATAGATTATAAGGAAACCATTCAGTGACCAAAAAAAAAAACTTTTAGTTTTTGATTACACAAGCCGACGTTTCATTCAAGGACAAAACTTGATCATATATCTGAGATCAGGAAGATGTTTAAAAAAATAAAAGAAGCAGATGAAATTTGACAGATAAATAAAGTAAAAAAGTACATACCTAATATGAAATAAAAATATAAGAAACGAAAAATAAAATTACAAGGCTATTGGTGTGGGTATAGTCAACAATAAATGAAATTTAAGAAAAGTGTGGCTGGAGGGTGCGGTCAATGAAGAAAAACACACTAATAAGTTGAACTTACTTTTTATAGTGTGCCAAAGTTGTAGGCCTTAAATCAGGACTAAGTAAAAAAAAAAAGATAACCGATATAATATGACATTTTTGAAGTATAAAATATGAAAATATATAGAAAATACAGGTAGATAGATAAATAAAATATCGGTATTAAAAATAAAACCATGACGATATGAAAATCACTATGTTATGTGAAAATAAGCTCAATATGAAAAATGAAAATAAGAAGAAATGCGTGACTGAATGAGCTATTAAGATGAAGTGGAGTACGCAAAAGCCATATTATATTGGTTGTTATCTTGTGTTTCTATTTTGATCAGATGAAGGCCTACAACGCAGGCCGAAACGTTGGCACACACAAAAAAAAATAGGTTTCACTTATCAGTGAGTTTTTTTTCAATGACCGCTTTCTGTAACTAACTTCTCTTAAAAAATTACTAGAAAAAATTGATAGCAGTAATAATATTATAATAAATTTTAAAAATAGAATTACTTTTCCACCAAGAGAAGGCAATGTTTAAAAATATGGTAGAGAAATGTTGGTGTACTTAATGATAATAGAGTTGCAGTAGGGTCCCCTTAGCGATAATACCTTCCTTGTAAATTATGAAAAAATAAATAGATCACAAACGCCAGAAATAGTTCCTACAGAGATTTTCTACGAGGCTCGGGAAGCTGGGTGCAAAGAGATAGCAATTATCTTGTAGCCGGGGAGCAATGTCAAGGACAGGGGTTTGTTTATAGGCGGCTCCAGTGAGGACCATTATTTTTACGAAGGACAATGCGGTAAGAGAAAGAAGATAAAGGATGGAAGAGGAGGAGATGGGACAGGTGAATGTAAACAGAGCGGTTGGTGGGGAGGGGAGCTAAGGTGGTGGGGATGCGAGGAGCGATCAGTCTGTGCACGGCCGCCGCGAGGATAGGATGTGATGGAGGCCAAGGACTTCAGGGAACGAGCCCTTCGCAGGGTAAAGGAAGGTTTGGGCAGGCTCTGCCGTCGCCGATCTGTCACCATCACGGAGTACGACCCCAGCTTCAAGGTGCTCTATCTCGGCAACGTACTCACCGCCTGGGCAAAAGGTGAGTACTTCATCTATAATTAGTTGTAAATAGTGATTTGTAACGGCTAAGTATGAGTGCACCCAGAAGTCGCGATGGATAGCCTCCCGAAGACCACGTCTAGCTGGAGGACGCTCTGGAATGCACCTCGCATACTTGAGGGCACAGCCGATGGTATAACAGTTCTTTGCCTTACCTTCATTTGCATATGACTGGTGGTATTCGCATACTTTCTTTAGAACGGCTATGCACTCAGAGATTTATCTTAACAAGAAGTTAAATACGTATTAAGGGAGTTTAATGGATTAACTTCCACATGCAGTTAATTCCAGCGGCGTAAGTTTAGACACCTGTAGCTTTAACTAAAAAAAATTAATTTCACAATTCTTTTTATTTTTTAAATTTTTATTGAATAGATGTTTGTACAAATTATGATTATGTATATTAAAAGTCACGACGATAGTCCTATTAAATTAAAAATTACATTTTTGTTTTGTTTAAAAAAAACTACAATTTGTTTTTAATAAATTTATAGGATAAATACGATTATGCTTCCTCAGCTTTTCGTTCATAAATTTTTCTATCCTTCGCAAAAGAAAAGTCATAATTTAAAAGTGTTGGGTTCGTTTGGTTTGTATTCCTTCAAAGACATCTGTCATAACAACTGGTATGGAAATTTTACATAAATCAACATTTCTAGTTATGGATGTAATAAATCAACGTTTGTTGACGTTTATAGGAATATTGTTTGTATTGTAATCTTCGAAGGAGGAAACGTGATGTTTACCAACCAAAGAAGACTTATCGCTAGCATCTCCGTAATACATTGGTGATTTATAGCCTAATACATTTTTTTTTTATTGATATTTTTAATACTTTAAGGATCGATTAAATATAAATTAGTGAATAATATTAGATATAGCATTTTAGGGAGTTTTTATTATGCTATTAAAACAAATTAATAAGTCTATTTGCATAAGGCGCAGTGAAGTCGTCAAATTGCAAATAACCTCTGTACTTTAAGAGGGAGGCGTTTGAAAAGAAAAACTATTTTTCAGCAAGTTTCCTCAATTTGCATTTATACGAAAGCTGTTGAGTAATATATCCTATTTACCTGATTAATGACCATGTTTTACTATATTTATTATCTTATTTACTAAATCACTGAAAAAGATTTCGATCTCATTTCCTCCCACTATTTTTTTTTTTTGTTGCTTTTAATACTATTATATTCTGTTCCATTAAATAAATTTATAGGGCAGTCCAGCTACCCTTGTAGGGACATATCCTTTATAATCAGTTTGTGAGATTGGTACCAGGTGGCGGTACTAAACCACTTGTCAGACGTAATATCTGATCGCCTTCACTTCGCTGTCTATTTGTCTTTCTGTTTATCAATTCTTCATTGTATATGTTTATATATTACTTTTTTCATATAAATATATATATATATATATATATATATATATATATATATATATATATATATATAGGTAAAATCGATTTATTGACTATAGTAATGAATATTTAAATTTTTTCGTTGGATTTTACCACCTTTAATTCGTTGTCACCAATTTTTTTTGTTCCCAACGTTAAAGTCGTTCATTAAATGAAGTTCTTTTATCAAGCCCTCAATTCTTATTAAGTCTTCGATTTTCCTCGTTACAGCATACCTATCCTACCTGACTAAATGAATTCGATCAGCTCAATCGTAGTTTTTAACAGAATGCCAAGGTTCGCAAGTCAATCACGTTTCAATGTGCCGGGAGCATTCTCACGCTCGTACTCTTAACGCCCTTGGGATAATTCATTTATTGGTATTTATGAAAGAATGGAAATTGTATGGATTATTATAGTTCCAAGCTCGATAACCCATAAGAAATCTTAGTTGAATCAACATATCTGAAAATAGTATTACAATAATTTAAAAAAAAAACATTAAATACTTTTAAATGGGATTTAAAATCTTTGGCAACCTGGCAAAGAGGCGATTGATTATTACATCATATAAAAGTTTTAAAACAATAATTTACTTTCTTTTATTTTTTTATTCAATCAAAATTATTCTATTTCTTTAATAATTCTTAATCCAAACGAAATACTTTATCAGATATTTAGGATAACTTCATTAAATAATGAAACTATGTATGTGTTGATACGTCTTGGAATAATGTACTGCCCCTAGTCGATTTGTCTTTTTTAGACTGTTGATATGAGATGTGCTGCCTTTTGCCTGCATTTATGTGATCTTTTTTCTGTCCTGACGATACTTGAATTGACTAAATGTTGAATGGCTAATTGTTTACCGGTATTTTGGTTACTCGAGGCTTTGGAACCTTCCGATTATGTTGTAATAATGAAACTCATTACTACCCACTTAAAATATATATGTTCATGTTTGTATACATTAATAAAACTGTAGAACTTTAAACGTACGTTAGATTAGGTAGGACATAGTCAGTATGTGCTTACTGATTTAAAGTGCCTGTTGGAGATAACTACTTATTTATAGTTATTTCAATAAAGTACATCGAGGTCGTTGTTTTAAAAAGGCCTAAGCGCCAAATGGCAAACTTTACAGAAAACTTAATTTTCTCCAATATAATTAATATTATTTATATTTATTATTAGAATGAATTAGTGGTATTAACACCTGGAATACTACTGTTATTATTTGTTTAACAATATATCGACGTCGTTTTTTAAAATGTGTTTCCGGTACAGTTTGCTAAATGCCCCCAAATTTAGCAAACTTTACCGGAAACACATGAAACGATTTTTTTCCGAATAACAATTTTTTTTCCATTGTATACAGTAGGAGTTTATTTACCTGGCAAAACATTTATAATTACAATATATTTTTAAGGCTTCTAGCGTTGGTTTAGGCCAGAGTGACGAATAATAGTCGTTAGTGCTTACGTCATCATATTCAATTTTTAGACTATTTTCAATTTTTTTCGATATATCGTGAGCGAGACTCGATAGATGTGGTACTTGCGTCCCATAATCAATAGAAACCTAAATTCGAATTTTTGGCACTTAAGCCTTTTTCAAAAAACGTCGATATGTACTGCAATAGTGTTATTGTTTTAAATTGAGCCCTAGAACATTAGGGTTTCTGTTAACTTTAAATGGAAACTTCAAACCGATGCGAGATTTTTGTTGTAAATGTTCTTAAACTTTAGTAGCATACACAAATTTGTTAAAAACAATTCAAAATTATATTTTTTTAAATATTACATTTTATTTAATTACTGATAATTAATAAAAAAAAATTATATCTGCTCTTTGAAAAATACATGACTTGCGTTTATCAAATATTCTATTTTTTATTTTTTTTTTAGTTACTTTTTCTTTTCCCAAAAATCTTGACTGTTTACCGAAGGAAAGAGGCTATTGAAAACATACTCAAACGCCTTGACATAGATATCTGCATATACAGTGTCTCTGAGATACCTGTCTTTTCCTTGACATTCTTTACCTAATGCCTTTCAGACATATGACAACCAGTACCGTGTTTTATAACAAATGATCACTGGCTACCGTGTAATATATCTGCATATATATATATATATATATATATATATATATATATATATATATATATATATATATATATATATGCATATATATACAGTTGAGAAATAATTCCAGTACAAGCATATCTTCAACACAGACAACTTCCCACAGAGATTTGTATCAACCGGTGAGTCACCGCTGAGTAACTCGCAATCAGTTGAGTGCTTTAAGAACGGCGCTAAGGATTGATAAGTACCGGATATAAAGCGAATTCCAAGTCCGATTTTATATAGCCTAGGAAAAAGTTTTAATTTTAGACTACCTATAAGTTTAGATTTGATTTCGTACAATATGCGGTAAAAGATGAGCATTAACGTACATATCTGGAAAAAATGCAAATATAATAATAATAAATCCAAACTTAAATGAGGTTTGAATTAAATTCAGAGTTGGAAAGACTGAGAAAGAATTCTGCCTTGTCTGTCTTATGAGAATGTAGAAGAGGAAATAAATTTTCATCTCTCTTTTTATACAGCGATAAAAGAATTCTCTATTTAACTCTTAATTTTACAAAGATATAATTATCAGACTAAAAGTAATAAAATATTAAATTAGGAAGTAAAGAGCTCTCAAAGACAATTTTGTGCTGTTTGTAAGAAAAAACATCATACGAGGCTGAGGAGATACGTAGATCATTAAAGTGCTACAAATAAAATAAATTTGGGTTTTTTTTCAATTTTTTTAAATTAATTTTAATTAATCATTAAATATGCATAAGTTTATTATTTTAATGATAGTTATTGAAGTAAAGATTTTTTGTTATCTATCATACGATCTTATAAATTGATCCAAGCAAAAACGCTCATACCATCAGGCGAATTGGCAATACAGGATACAGACGGTAAAATGCAATTTTCTAGGCAGATATCTAGTGAAACAATTCAAGTTTTTTTTCCCCCAATGTTTACTTTAGAATATTCAACGTCATTTCAGTTGTTTATGTAAAATTTACTGTAACCATTTTGAAAATAAACTGCCTTCCATGGCAAAGTCGTGTGGAAACTGGTGGAGGTAATATTACAATACCTTAAGAGATAGAAGATAAAATAACTAAAATAGAGGCACCAAATTCGAACTAAAAATCGGGAAAATAAAAAAAGGATACACTGCCAAATTAAGGGCAAATGTTAATCCACACTCAAACCTGAAGTTTTTTCTACTATACCCCACAACCTAGTGTGCTTGGTCAGAAACCTGATATTTTTTGAGGATCTCAATAGCAGCTAGAGGATTAGCCAAGAAAGATCCAAATGGTTCGAAGTTACCATGGTTTCCCTATCTTTCAATCGTAATAATTAAATGTACTTAAAACCTTGCTGTTTTTCTTTTCCTTTCAGACAAATGACAACCATTACCGTGTTTTATAACACGTATATATATTCATAATCACAGTTGAGAAATAATTCCATTACAAGCATAACTTCAACGCAGACGACTTGATTTATTTGCCTAGACCGTTTTCGCTAACTAATATTTTTCAGGGCTAAATACTCAAAGATTTATTGAGTATTTAACCTCCTTTGGACACCGGTACCGACCATGGGCCCGACAAACCCCCCTGTATGGCAGAATGGACAGGGACTTTTTTTATAAGTTAGAATTTATGTTGTTTTCTTGCATGTAATATCTTTATGGATGTTGGGCATATTCGCAGTTGGGAACCTTTTCTTGTGCAATGGATATATATTGTATGATTCGATGTACGAGTGTATAGCGTTGCGCATTCATCTTTGAAAAATATTTATTTATTACTTTTGTTTTTTATATAAATCATCCCACAATATCTTAAAAATATTGTTTTTTAGTCAACATTTACAAATACATTTTGCAAATTAAATCATGTAAATAGATTCCGGCGATGTATGGCATGTTGAGAAAATTCTCATGGCTCTTTCATATTTGTCCTAAGTAAGGTTTCGGAGTCATCTTCTTTTCAGACTTCGAGAAAAAAAAAATAACGAAATTTTCGAGAAAACAAGAAACAATTCAAAGGTTTTTAGCCGTTGACTCATACCCACACAGTCAAAGGTTCATGAACTCTTTTGTCGCAAGCGTATGAATAAAAACTGCCATATGCCAAAACCTGCACCCGTGTATAGAATATTAAGCGCGTAAAACACTTGTTCGCTTTCGGCGACTCGTGTTCAAATAAATATTTGTTGGTATAAGACGAAAATACTTCAATCTTATCTCTATATACACCTGCAGGAAATCAGTGCTCAGCAAAAAATGAAAATAAAACAGAAACTGATTAAATATGAAGTTTTCGCTGATTTTCAAATGTCTGTAATTTGAGATCGCTTTTAAGTAATATTTATGTTAATAATTTTCAATTCAATTCTAGTAGATTATATACTGTTTGAATGCAAGTGATATTAATGGCGTAGACATGCTTTGTTGATGGTCTTACAAGAAAATTTTGTAAAAAAAAAAAAAATCAATTTAAAAATATTTAAATTTTAAGGAAACCAAATTAATAAATACATTTTAAAGAACCTAGATTTTATTATTATATTTTTCTTCTATTATTTTTCAATCAAAAATGATTCTGCGGATCAGACTAGTTTTCATCTCAATTGTTTCCTTTTTGTTAATCTTTTATTTATTTACCTCATAAATAAAACAACTATAGTTAAATTTTGGCTTTATAAATAGTTTTAGTTTTATATTAATAAGACAGAGAGATTTTATTTTTCTTGAAATATTCTTACATAATGTTTGAAATATTTATTACGAATGTATAAAGGAACATTGAATGGAATAATTTATTAAAATAATACGACACAAAAAGTTAATATGAAATAAATAAATAAAATGAATTAAGATTAAGAAAATAAATAAATAATTGAAATTAAATTAGATTAATACTTATTATGTAAATATATGAATAATCAAAATACAACTAAGTACCATTTTTTTCCAGCTGAATAGACTTTCAAATGTTGAAATTAGGATTCCGAATAACTTATTAAGATTTTTTTCATTAAATTTTCTTAGCATAGAATTACATTATTAACTACACTGTTTTTATTAGTGTTTTTTTCTTCGTTAAGCTGTTGTATTATTTATTAATGCTATGAAAATCTGTATTCATTTAAACAGCACATGCACTTATAAAAGAAAGTAGATTATTGAAAATATAAAATCCTGTATAATGCTCTTTCTTTATCGTATTTAAAATAACACATTTTAAAAATTTACTGTACATGAGATAACATAAACTACATAATCCTTTGCAATAATTGCATACATTGATTATTATAAAATTAAACTTCTACGTGGCTCGGTTTTCAGAAATCAAGCTTAGGTAATACTTTTCATTAACCCACTCTCATTAAAAACGACACCTGATTCAGTTTTTTAATAATTCTTAATAAAAATGTCTGTAAATGAATACAAATAAAAATGTTTATAATTGGGAATTTTAATTTTTTTTTGTAAGATAATGACGTCATTAAAGTTGTATTTCAATTGGCGAATTAGAACAGATGGTGCTAAGGAAGTTGGACTCTTTTAGGCATTTACTTTTACTTCTCGTTGGCCTGAATCATGGACATGCTGCAATACTTGGTGGCACGAATATGATTGCAAATATCTCCGAATGACAAAAAAAATCAAGGAAAATGATAAATAATTCTCTACTCACCCACGATACATCAACGGAATTATATTTTCCTGTATCGAAGATTTTATATGATTTTATTACTATTATTCTTTTTTTTTTTTAGATAAAATAAAAAAAGGGCCTTCTTATAAATTATAGGAATTTATTCACTCATTATTGGGGACACGCTAAATACATGTAAAAATTAAATTAGTTTAAAACTAAAAACGTGTAAAAATTAATGTCTGAATTTTTTTTTTTTATTCTGAAAAAAAATTTGTTACAATATTCCAATACTTGGATTGCACGAATATTGTTATTTTGATTGGAGAGAGAAGTTATTCAGAAAACGATTGAAGGACCTATTTCAAAAATCAGGCACTTTGTTCAATGTTCTGTTTTTTTTTTTGTAAGAAAGAATTTGTGAAACAAAATACAAACTTTTTTTTTACAACGTATATACAATTTAATTTATTTATTTATCATCTTAAATTATATAAAATAAATAAAATCTCCGTATTTGTATTTTATAAAATTTAGACACATCTGATGATGACATCAGTAGTTATTAGCTCTTTAAATCCATAGTTTAATATATTTTCTTGGGTATGATAAGAAGTAAGCCTTTGATTTTCATTATAATCTCTTTTGGTATGTCGATCGAGTAATTTCAATCAGTAATTATTTTTTTCATGGGTGTTCTCATGAGTTTATAATCTCATGAGTATATAACAAAAATATGTTCATCACCTGTTTAATTTATTAGATAAACGTCGTTTAAGCTGTGATATATCGTCCGAAAAAATCAATAATGTGATCTTTAAACCGTTTAAAAAAAAAAAAAAAAAACGTAAGTAGCAAAACTCCGTTTCTAAGGTTGTATTTTCACTAAAGTACAGAATTATAAATATCAAAATCTTGGAAAGGTGGGAGAGAAAAGTTGAGATCGCCAAAAGGCACTTTCCTGACTCCAAATGCAAAATATAAAATATATATATATATATATATATATATATATATATATATATATTATAGACATCTCCAAAACTTCTATAGTTTTGGATAATTTACATACAAATTATCAACCCTATAACTTGATTTGGTGGAGCTGTAAAGGTGCACAAAACTTTAAAAACGCCGAAAACAGGTAAATGTATTGAAATTTACCCATACTTTTATGGTTTCGTTCCGCCTCAAAGATACCCCTTCATACCGTTCAGCTCATTTGACCAAAAGGGGACCGCTGAAGGTGCTCAAATGTTTCCTACTTAAGAGATATTTCTACAAGAATGCGTTATTTTTGTTTTATTTTTTTGTTAGTTGTATTTTTCCCGAAAAAAAATAGACTAGCGAAGAAGGGCGGGAGTGCATTTTCTATCGGTTTCATAATCCCTAGAACACGATTATAGAAGCTTTAGATATGCCTGATACGTATACATATACACACACATATGTAGTATATATATATATATATATATATACACATGTGCATTACATTGTAAGTTTTTAATTCCATAATTTTAAATCTTCCTTGTAGGAACATTGCTGTACATCAGTTAAGCTGTTTATCTAATTCTTAGAGCGAAGATATCAATACCTTTATTTAAATGAACATAAATAATTAAATAGGCGAGTAAACGTTAATTAATTTAAAGACGTTCATAATTTTTTATATTTTTATTTCGGTATAAAATAAGTAATAACTATTCATAATATAAATATTATATGAAATGGCCACTCCTTAATATACAATCAATGATATCTCAGTTGGACCATTAAGGGAACCCAGATTTTCGTCCATCTTTCCACTTTGCCTAAGCAAAGGAACCTGAGGAACCTTTAGCCGGACTTACAAATGGAAAGTACTTTAGGACTATTGACAAAGAGAGAAAATAGCATTCTTTCCAGAAAACATGGATTCAAGTCAAAGTTTCATAGTTCAGTCCTACTCTTAGAAGCCCATTAAACAGAGAAGGTACCCAAATTTCTGATCAAAATTCGGATCAATCTAAATTTAGTAAGGGCATTCGACGTTTCGTGGATCATAAATGTTTTAAACATATCAATTTTTTTTTTTTTTTTTTTTTTATAAATGTTTAACCTTTTGCTTATTGCTTATTGTTTATAACATTTATCTTTGAACTGGCACATTCTGACATCTTGGCTAACGGACCTACTTTGTTCTTTCAGCAATCACGCTACACCACCTACGTCGCCATGTCATAGCATTGGCTAATAACGTTTCCACTTACAGAGCCTATTTACGAAATTGGGGGTAATTATCTTTTACAGCTCCGTCATTACGTTGTTATTAAAGTCCTCATTACAAAGGATTGGTTTTTTTTTTGTGTGAGGTGAAAAAAAAATGAAATAAAAACTAAAGAGGTAAAGGTTGGTATAAATCTGAAAGAGGAATCTGATACATCGTTTATCAATGTTTGGTATCCGTAAATGTTTGCGAATGCAACGTTTAAAATGTTTTTTACATCACGAGACTGAAACGTGATTTGCTATTTACCACTCTTCTTTCCTATTGTCTTGAGTATTTTTTTTTTTTTTATGTTGTCTTAGCGTTCCTTGAAAAAAAAAAAATTATATAACTGATTTGATAAGGATGGTATGAAGCTATCACTAAACAAATTATAAATATATATGAATACAAATAACTAGATCATGTGTTCATTTTATCAGGATGTTAACTTAGAGGAATGCAGATTTCACTCAAAATAACCCATGGATTCCTTGTTACTGCAATTTATATTTATTAATATATTATTGAAGTCTACACTGGATTCCTCAAAACCAATCCTCATAACCAAACAAGTTATGTAGCCCGACGCACATTGCGAGCAATCAATGTGATTAAGGACCGAAATCAGAATTCATCTTCAAATTGAAAAAATTGTTTAAGATTAAATGTATAAAATAAAAACACTTCGTACATCACAATAAGAGGTCTCAATTATTTTTTTTTATAATCATCATCACAAAAAAAAATTCGTTATAATTTTTACTGTGATACTATTATCTGTATATCAATTGGAAATAAATCTAATCGTATATGGTAAATGCTTCTCCATGCGTCGGCTAAAAATTACATAAAAAATTAGGAAAGCTGTCATTAGATGATTAATAATTGTTTGATACTGCCTGCTATGAACTATTTACCATTGTATATTGGATTATTTAAAATTATAACTAAATACTGTTTACAGCTTAAAAATTCACCTTATCAAAGATTCATTAAAATGGCAATAGTAAGGTATGAATGATTTCATCATTAGAAAGTGAAGCCCCCGTGAGCGATGGCGAAAGACTTGTGGAGGGGAAGCGAGGAAAGTGTTGCAGAAGTAGTCCGTAGAGAATGCAAGGATGTGACAGAAGAAAAACGGGAAACCCGGGCGAATTCCACGCCACCGTATAGCAGGTAGAACTGGGCCATCTTCGTTCGGGAACGGCATTGAACTTCTGGTCCCATGGCTTTGTGCTAGATACTGCCTCCGTCGACCTAGTATCTTTTTATCGCCGCTGAAAGTTGCCGGAGTGCTCAATGAATTTTCACGGCATTATATTTTTTTTTTTAGTCGGGTCTCAGTGGAACGCTGAATATTTTTGTGTCATAAAAAACTTCTCCAAAACATGAATGGCTAATATTAGAACTGGTGATGATTTCGGTGATAGAAGTTTATGCGTTTGGGGTGCACTATACCCCTCCATGTTAGCTATATTATATTCAATTGGGCGTCCATCACTGTATCCAATCCATGGACACATGCTACGCAGAATACTGTGAATGCTTAGAAATCTGATATTCAAATTTGATAAATATCGCAACATTAGTATTTTAACTATATTACATATTAGCGACTTGCTTGATGCTAAAAACGCGTGCTGTGCTGCAGCGTATAACAAACCATTCAAGAAAAAAAATCCGTGAGCAGTAGAACTCCGTCACTAAAGTCGTATTTTCACGTTAAAAAAAAACATAAAAACGGGGGAATAAGTAAAAAATTGAGAGCCACAAAAGACAGTTCCCTAACATACCGAAATTTACACGTACTTTTATTATATGGTTCTGCCTCTCCGTTGACCTTCGATGCAAAAAGCCCTATATACCGAATTTCAGCTCATTTGACCCAAAGGAGGCTGCTGGAGGTGCTCAAATGTAGCGGGGAAAAAAAATATATATATATCAGGCATCTCCAAATGGGGAACGAAGTCGAGACCCCCAAAGGATACTTCCCCAACACCAACTCAATTCACATACAAATTTTCAGCCCTATAAACTAATATGGTGGAGCTGTAGCGATGCGCAAAATTTAAAAAACGCCGAAATTTCAGGTAAACATACCGAAATTTTGACTGGAATTTACCCATTCTTTAATGGTATCGTTCTGCCTTGAAGAAAGCCCTACATACCGAATTTCAAAATTTCACCTCACTGGACCCAAAGGGAGCCGCTAGAGGTGCTCAAATGTAGCGGAGAAAAAAATGTATATATATATATATATATATATATATATATATATATATATATATATATATATATATATATATATATCAGACATCTCCAAATTTTCCATAATCGTGCTCTAGGGGTTATGAAACGGATAGAAAACGCAGTCCCGCCGACCTTCGACCCAGTGCAATAGTCTATTTTTTCGGGGAATTCGACTAAAAATCACTTGGGCCCAATACGACGCTGAGCCAATAGGACAATACCCGAAGAAAGCTAAAAAAAAAAATAGAGATTATAGATGTGGAAATTTTCTTGTAAATTCTATTATGTCAAGTATGAATATCAACAAGTATAAATTATGTATCGCTCAACAGTTTTTTTCTTCATTCATTCTTTGTCATATTATTTGATTTAATATTTCACCTCCATATTCTATTAATAACAGTGGATAAACTTGGATTTTAAAAAATATATCCAAATGGCAATTATGAATATATATATATATATATATATATATATATATATATATATATATATATATATATATATGTATATATATATATATACATATATTTTATATATATATCTCTACAGTATCAGTAGAATTCTTTAAAATAATTGCATTTTCCCTTAAAATGACAACTCGTTTTTCCGCATTTTAAATCAACCATATATTTTTCTAAGCATAGAAAACCTAACATTGACCAGCTACTGTAAAGAGACGTTCCATATAATTCGGACAGTTACTTGTTTCTATTTTTGGAGCATGTTATTCATGATGACGAAAGGAAATATTACTCCAGGTCCAATTAGAGCTTGAGTCATCAGGTAACGTCACATAGATTTTTTTTTTGTCACAGCTTCAAGTGTTGTCAGAAGAGAATTCGAGGAAGCGTTAAGCTTTTTATTTTATCCAGATCGATAATGTTGCTTACTCAGTTGAAATTATCAAGTCGTTATGTAGCTCGTCAGATTTTATGATATAGGATTATGTTTACATTAAGAAAATGAGAATGATATCATACTATAAACAAATTCTCAGTCTTGCTTGAGTCAGCTGTCAAGCTGGATGCATATTTATGATGTAAATTTTTTCTCTATGCTAAGGTATGGTGCCAAAACTGAAGAGTTAAAATAAATGTCATCAACTCTCTGCCTCATCATCGTACGTTTCTACAGTTACCCTTAATAATTTCCCACTCATCCTTTTTGAATACACCATCGACTTCATCTTCCTAAGCGTTTAATAATTTTGTAATGCTCATAAAATACTGAAAAAAACATTAAACTGCATTCCAACTACTTCTACTTATTGTTTATTTAGAAGAAGAGTGCGAAAATAGGAAACAGTGGAATTTTACTGAAAAACCGTTTGAAGTTTGCCCATTTAGATCCTTAACTCACTCATAAAACATCAAGACGGGCATTTCCTTAGTCAATACTTCCTACTTGGCTTTATTTTTTTTTTTATTTTTAAGTTAATCATTATTTTTTGATCATTTAATCAGAGATCATGAATCGAATGATAGGAGTTTTTCATCAAAAACAGTGCACGCTCCTTAAGAGATTATGGATATTTTTTTTAAAAAACACCTTTTTATGGAGCAATAAATTGATTTTGGAATAAAATCCAACACAAAATGTTTTATTAATGATATTAAATTAGATAAAAAAAGAATGTTTTCAAATTAATCATACCGAAGCAAAATTTATAGCCTTTTGTCACCTAACTATCTTAAGAATATTATCATTACAATGTCGAAAATAATTTATTATTATGAAGGAATGAGATGTTCCGGAAGTAAGTAAAAAAAAAAAAAAAGAAGATCACAAATAGTAAAACTATTTATTAGCCTAATGTTTTTTTTCTTAAAGAAATATAGGTCAACATTTTTCGTATTTTGGCACCGTTCTTCAAAATGAATAATATATTTGCTCGACATTCGCTTAAAAAACATTTTGTTACATAAAGCTTTTTTGCACGACTTACTCAACACAACAAAAGTCAAGCCTTCCTCCCCCCAAAAAATCTGTGATTTCAAGGACATTGAAAGTTCAGTTTTGGGACTCAATCCCGAATTGAACTTACATACTTATTCAGAAATTTGATTTTTAAATACAAGCTATATTCCCATTACTACAGGTCAGTTATCAATAATAATTCACTTATTCCGACACTTGAACAGTATTTATTTATACAATGCTTCACAGTTACTAAATAAATATTGAGGTATGCGCTATGCTTGTTAAAGGAGCCGTTTCCTCATTATCACTGATAGGAGGGGTATCAAAAATCACCTGCAAACATCAATGCTAATTATAGACGTGACAATTGCAATAAAAGTGACGATGCAGATTAACGATAGATTATCAAACAGCAATTGAGCTGAGTGGTTCTTGATTGTTATCTTGTTTGCTCACTTTTTAGGTTTTTAAACAATACCTGATTTCGTTTATTTGATCACCTTAGAAGATATCGGCTTTGACTCATATAATCCAGAATTTAATTTTATCTTTTTTTCTTTTTTTTATGACGTTTTAATTCTCACATCTTTAAGCAAAGTTTAAGTAAGACTTTTTTTTTCTTTCTTATACTTTAATTTTTTTGTTTTATTTTAATACAAGTTGAAACATCTTAGATTTATATATATATATATATATATATATATATATATATATATATATATATATATAATATATTATGCATAGTATTATAAATAAATACAAATTATGCATTTGAAATAAATATCGAACGAAACACATGCTCAAACAAACTCATTCATTAGTCAGTTAAGTGTCAGGAGAAAAGTATTTTAATCGTTGAATAGAGACGCTTAGAGTTTTATTTACTCATTCGTGATTCTCAGAAAAAATTCAAAAATATGCTTCCTAAAAAGTGAGTCGGTGAAATCTTCCCAAAAAATCTGATAAGAGATACCACAATCAATGATTTTTAGGGCAATTTTGATCTAAAACCTAAATTTGGAACAAGAATTCAAAATTTCCATGTTTTTTTAAATTACTGTAATGATTAAAATTTTTTTTGTAATAGGATTTATGGACTATAATGTAAAACATACTTTCCAACACTGGTAACCTTTTTTGAAATTTGAATTTTTTGGAAATTATTAAAATTAATTTCAACATATTAACAAAATTAAGGATCATAAATAAAACACTGGAGATGTAATTCCAATTGATTGCATCTTTGATAAAATCGATAAAGTAATTGATTTTCAAAGAGATTTTCATTACCACACCATTACCTCATTGCCGCATCAGAATCATTTGAACTTTGAGAACCTACTAAAGTAAAATTAATAGAGCTATATCAAAAAATAAAATGCCGTTCTGTTTGTATTTTTATAGAGAAAAAGAGTAATTTTAAAAACTTCAATGCAATACCTTTTGGATGGAACTCATTTTCGGAATACAATCGGATAGTTACATTTGCATGCGTTAAAAGAAAAAAAAAAGTCAGGGACACTTGGTGGTAATAAGAATTGAGATGTTTGATTCAGCAAAAATGTTTATAATTTATTGGAAATTCATCATTTTTGCTTTTGTCATTGATTCGGAAACCGAAATGAACATAATGGATAAAAAAAAAAATAAAAAAAATCACTTTATTCTCATCACCTGAATGTAATGTACGAGGGACAAGATTTTTGACTTTTTCTGAAAATAACCCTAATAACGCGAAAGTCGAAGGTAAAAATACTTCTTAAGTATTCTTTTAAAGAATCAGCTCACAAAGTAGTCAATAGAACTATTACCGTGAGGTGGCGTTGTCACACGATTCAAGTTAGCCCGAGCAGTACAAACACAATCTACCAGCACGCACACAGGATTGCTCGAACTGCTCCTGATCACACCACCTCCCTTCGTGACTAGAACATCGGGGGTGGTTATCTCGGAGATGGTTCCTGCTTCATATTTAACAACTCCAACCGCTGATTAGTGAAGGATGAATATTCAACGAGTCAATAGCATTTTCAATTAACTTTGTTAATAACTCTTAAATTACTATGCATCGGCTCGACTCCGAAAGCTTATAATTAATGGAGATAAATACATCGATTCGGAATTAATCGGATATCATTATTTATAAGTAAAGTAAAATATATGTAATAATCCATCCATGTAGACTTGATATTTATATATAGACTTTTAAAATCTGCCATGGTTAACAATCACTATACAAGTTCAAAAAATCAACTTTTTTAATTAAAGGCTTTAATTACCTTAATTCATTTAACTTATACCAGGCCGAATTCATATCCAAATAAATTGTTATTATGTTTTTCAGTGGGTTCCCAGTTGGGAACATTGGCCTTACCTATAAAGCTTTTTATTTTTGTATGTATTTTTTTAAACTTATGAAATAGAAGAGGGAAGGAAAATGTTTAAAAAATATATTACAGCACTAATCGAATAGAATTAATTAAAAACGAAAAATATAGAAAAGCATATTACAAAAAATTGTAACTTTAATTTGAAAAAATTGCTGAGATTTTGCATCAAAAAATAAGTTTTGACTATAGATAAGCATATAAAAATTTTGAATCAGTTTAATTTTAGATAACAATTTTAAAAAATGTCTAAACATTTATTATCTATTGGGTAATAATAACTTTAATCTTAATCTTCTTTATTTTTTTCTGTTATTTAACTTTAATTTTCTTTATTTTTTTTTCCTTATTTTTCCTGTTAATATGGTATGAATGATTAGACACAGCACCAATACCCATTGCCCTTAATTGTGTCAGATTACATTATTTTAAAATAAAAACAGTTTTATCTCTCGAGGAAAAAATCACCTTTACAGATGGAGTAATACCAAATAATATTAGAATAATAAAAAAAAATTGTTAAATTATTTTAAACTTTTTTTCTCTATATAAATCTCAGATTTTATATTGTGATATTAAAAACTTTTGCTTTAGAAGTAGTTGTTTTTGAAAGCTCTCTAGAGAATACCTGAATTAATGAGGTGAAATTAATTATTTTATAAATGAGTTATTTGAAAAGTGGCGCTACATTAATTATTTTATAAAACAGATCATTTTTTCTTAAAGAATTAATTTACAAAAAGGGAAAATATCACGTTCTCATTAAAATGAACATAATTTTATGTCTGTATCTGAAATAGGTCGAGATAAAATTGAAAAAAAAAAATTCCAGGAGTACAAAAATTATTTCATTATATCTACAAGAATGAGGTAAAAACTACCAAATTGCTACAATTTAAAAAATATTGTTTGCTAATAGTAAAGTGCAGATTTAAAGAATCCGTGAGGTAATTAACTGAAATAAAGACTTTCGAGCTTTTAAAAATAAAATTATTATCAAATAATAATCCAGTAACTGCAAAAATAATTAAATGATTACCATTATAACCTTCAAAAAGATTAAATCCAACATGTTGTTATAAACAAACATTTTGGCAAACCCAAATCTCATCATTTTTAGTGATGAAATGTGAACCATTCACTGCAATGAAATAATAATTGGACTCGTTCACTCTTGTGATATAGTTAAATGAGCTACCATTATTTTTTCTCGAATCAATGACCACTCACTCAATAACTGAGTGAGCTTACATATTGAATCAATTTTTCTAAATGCCGTGGAACATATGGGAGATACTCTGGCATACAGCAATTTTCATTGTAGAATTTTCAAAAAAGTAGAAGTCTCCAAAAAAAATTCAAAAAATGTGGAGATGTTCTGTGACCAATGATTACGGGAATAAACCAAATTTTCGAGATCAAAATTACTTTCTATAATAATTATTAATATTAATTCTGAACAAACAAAATTAAAGAAAATACTTAACATTGACTTGGTAAAATTATCTAAAATAAAAAGATTTCAAACGTTTCTCTGTTATTTGGTGAAGTTTAGAAGCAATTGCCTCCTTATTTGTCTGTTTCATGGACCTTTTATCTACTCCGTGGAATTATAATACTTCCATGGCACGGACCACAATAGGCCCATGGTAAAACTCAGACTTTAAAGTAAAATAATTAGTAATTAAAATGCCTAATGGAAAAAGGAATTGAAATATCCTTGTTAATCCCAAAGAATAGAATGAAATGATAATAAAAGGATAAAATAAACTAAAGTTTGAATAAGTGAAACATTGAAGCATATGATAGACATTAATAATATGTCCTACCTGCGTGGTATTCTCTACTGCAACGCTGGTTTGAAACTGAGGTCTAGGGTTCATGAAGGAAACAAAATTACACCCTGAAATTCCCCGTTCGTCCCACTGAAGGATAAGGAAAGAGCTTGTTTCATTCAACCATGGGACTTTTTTCTTGTATACTAAGTTCACGGAGCTCATATTTGAACACAATTTTTTTGTAATAAATGGATTGATCTCCATCACTCCAGTAACCTATTACTGGACCATAAACCTTTTCTAACAATATTTAGAGCCAATTGTATTTTAAAGCGAAGGGTTTTGAAATCTGAAAGCAGTAGTGGAATGGACTTTTTCCATGTTTATGAAAAGGAACTAATGTTTAAATAATTAAATCCCTCGGAATGATGGCCGAACACCTGATATATATATATATATATATATATATATATATATATATATATATATATATATATATATATATATATATATATATATATACAACAAAATATATATCTATACACAGATATATTTTGTTTTTATACCATACTTTTCAAGTTACTTTTATTGAATTTCAAGTTATCTATATTAAATCGTTAATCTATTATTAATGCATAACACAACCAATAAAAAAGTTTTAATTCTCCAAAAGAGCTTTACTTCCATAAATAACAATAATATGATGTTTATTTCCAGGGTGAAGTTGTAATCTATATCAGTGTCGATACGTGTTACGCTGGTAACTAAACAGTAGGTGACTTATATCGAATTGATACCCGGCGGCTCGTGACAGTTAATGGTTACTCACTCCAGTGTTATATAATCTGATCTGGCATCATATAAAGCCTGCACAAAGACAGCTATTTACTGTAGGAAGTCTTGAGGCCCTACCTTCCTTGCTTATCCAGTGGAAAACAGCTTTCCCTCTGCCACAAAGGGTTTCCGATAGCATCCTCACATCCTCAAGGAAAACTCACTATCGTTCTGTTTATTCAATTTCTTTACCTATTTCTAAGAATTGGATTAAACTATTCAGAGTTCATAAATCAAGAATATCTATCCAAGTATCAATAATTAATATTTTAAACTATTATAATTATATTAAGATGCTAAATAATTTGAGTTTTTCACATTAAAATTTTTTTTTTTTTAAATCCAAAGCAATTTTGTGACAATAATTACATACGAAAAAATATTTGTTTTACCTAAGAAGCATTAAATAAACCTTTATAACAATAATACTATGACAGTTTATTTACAAATATGTATACACATATTTTTTAGGGGGGGAGGCGAGGGAGAGCTATGGCCCAGATTATGATTTTTAAGGGACTTTATTTACTAACGTAAAGGTTACGTTTTAAAGTTTTTTGATGAATTTAAAGTATCCAGGTATATTAAATAAATGAAAAATTTCTGTACAATACTAATATAATTAATATTCTAAATCCTTATAACAGAAGAAGTTTTCAGAATGCAAAGGGTGGATGTATAAATTAGTTGTACGTATCCACGGACACAAATAATCTCAAAATAGATCTAAAAAAAAATTTTGTTTTAACTTTTGAAAAATTCTTTTCTAAAATTTTGGAATATGATGAGAGCTTTTTTTTTTATAAATAAATAGCTTTTATGGCATTTTTTTATCAACTTTTTTATAATAATTTTTAATTTAGTTTATTATACGTACAATTGTATCAACTATACATATAGTATTTTTTTCTACTATCGTTTTTTTAACTGTTCGATTTAATGTATTTGTTTAAACAATTTTTTTTTTTAACCTACGTAAATAATTTTTGTTTCTTATGTTT
Source organism: Rhaphigaster nebulosa (assembly GCA_948150685.1). Taxonomy (NCBI): domain Eukaryota; kingdom Metazoa; phylum Arthropoda; class Insecta; order Hemiptera; family Pentatomidae; genus Rhaphigaster; species Rhaphigaster nebulosa. Next base: position 30,099,410 of record OX411310.1, read on the forward strand.
GGTTTTTGCTTTAAGGATGGATTTTTTTTCTTTCTTTTTAGTTGTATTCAATAAACAAGTATATATTTGATAAGTATATATGTATATATAGGTAGTTAATGTTTTATTTATTTATTTACCGTTATAGGTCTTTAGGTCAGAAATAATTATCATTGTGCACCTTTGTTGTTATTAAGGGACCTTGTCGCAGTATAAAGTTTTTTTCTATTCTATTCTTTATATATATGTTTAATAATGAGAATTTACCACTATGATTTGTGGCACTTTTTAATTAAGATTTTTTTTAAAGCTTTTATTAAACGTATTTCGTTCTCCATTGTTTTATTTTTCGTTGCAATAAATTTCTTTATTTTCTGAAACCAGTGAATTAAATCTGATTATAATTCGTGAGGTAATTTTTAGCCAAACAGGATTACTGAAATTATAAAAACTTTGTAAAATATAAGAATTAAAAAACTGTAAAATTTCGAAATTTCAAACTTTTTCTAAATATGATCATTAAACTTTTTTTTCACAATTCGTAACCATTTTTGAAAATTTAAATAAGTTAAATTTGTAATAGGATATAAGTAATTGAGAAAAAAATAAAAATCAATATTAAATGGAGTTTTCATTTATTTTATGTGTTTTAAATGCATAAAAGTAATGGTACATGAGTCCTGAAATACTAACAAAATGACTTCTACGTTTAAACATGTTTACTCCAGGAAAATATATGAAGAGAAAGACCACTACTTCACTTTAAAAAAATAAATTGGTCTGTGTGCTTAAATTAGAGGGTTCTCCTTGTGGTGTCTCAAGCAATTTTCTGCCTCAGTTCACACAAAATCTCCGGTCATGGACAAAATCTCGGAATAATTCTTTGGTGTACACTAGTGAGAAAGGAGTATATTTTAAGCTCAAGTCTTAAAATAAATAAAATGAAATTTATATTTGTTCGTGTTAATAATTTGTATTTAATTAATAGTAATGATAAGAAAATAGTAGAGTTTCTTCTTGTAGTTCACTAATTATGATATATATATATATATATATATATATATATATATTGAGAATGAAATTTATTAAATTCGCTTTGTTTCTAGTCAATAAAATATAAAATAAAATAGCTTCTTTGTGAAATAAGACAAAACTTTACCAAAAAATATATTTATAAATTAATTAAAACAATTCTGAAATTAAATATGAAATATGAAACTGTCTCTGAAAATTAAAATAAACATTGACAAATTAAAATGAATAATGCTTTAATATTTAAAAGAAGAAAATAATTTTATCTCAGCACTAATAAAATAAAAAAATTAACACAAAATAAAAATATCCCTATTAAAATAAATTTTCAAGAAAGCAAGAGAGGATTCAGACGCACGTGTCCTCTTTAAAACAGCGGTTGTCCATATTTTATTATCTCGCTCATGATTTTATATACATGTATGTGTATATATATATATATATATATATATATATATATATATATATATATATATATATATATATATATATATACACACACACAAATAAAAATATTATGCACTCACACACATATTATAAATTAGAAAGGAGTTGCCTATCAAAAAGACGAATGTAATACGCAGTTATTTTTTCTAAGATTTTGAATGACTTTTTTAGATAGTTGAGCTTTGAAAATGAGAGTTTTTTAATCTTTGATTTATTGCTGAATTTCATGGAATTTCACCATAGGGGAACAAATATGATAATTTCGTGTATTCACTTAAGTTATTTCGAAAACTAAATGTATACCTTGTGTCCTATTATGACTAAGCTTTCCTTAGAAGGTCGGACGTTGAGTCTAAAACGGTAGGTACACACCAACTCTCTCTTCACATAACAGTTTGTGTTTGATATTCGTTAGAGGAAATTATATAAACTTGAAATTAAAAAAAAAAAAAACTATGAGGAAATCTTAGAAAACTCAACTTAATTCAATGAGTAATTCAGCCCAAAAAACGACATTTCTTATTGATTTTATAATAGCGATGAAAGGACAAAGGAAACTTTTCATTAAGCCAAGAGGTTTTCGATAATCTTGAAATCGCTCTTTGAGAGAGATAAGTTTATTTCAAACATTCCAATATTGTTTTTCGTTATTATGAAAAGAGATTATGATATATTAATATTGAGTGACGAAATTTTAATGTTTGCAAACATTAAAGAATTTATTGAATAATTCGAATTCTTAAAAATATTAGTTCTAAAAAAATATCCAAAACATTGGCAGTTCTAATTATGAAAAAATAATTTATTTTCTTTTAATAAACAATAAAATGGATTTGGTTTTCAATACAGATATGATTTTTTAAAAGTTATTTTCGGACAAAAGTCCAATTGTAAACCTTTTAAGAATAGTTGGAAATACAGAAATAACAATTATAGGAAATTCGGTGTTTGATTAAAATTAAAAATTAAATATTGAATTGTTGAATCAAAATACTTATATTGGTAAAAATTCAGTTAAAAGAACATTTTTTTTCAACCAATATATGGATGTTTCCATATGATTTATCGATTAAATAGCTTCACCGCTGATCTGAAAACTTATTAAAAAACCAGACTTGATTGCCCAGAAATAAATTGATTTGAAATCACAAGGAGTAAACTGAAAACGAAATAGTTCAGCTGCATATAACCAACTCGTTTAAATTTAAACTAGTTTGTTTCATCTCAAAACTTTCACTGTTATTTACATTTCTAAGCTATATTCTAATTGGTGTAACTTGAGACTAAGATAGTTTTTATTCGGCAAATAGAATTAAAAAAGTAGAAAAATAAAAGTTTATTTTGTCTTTAGCGTGAAATTTATTACAAAAAATGCCGTAACCATGTTGTGGCAAAAAAAAGAAGTAAAATCTGTCTTGAGATCGGCAGGCGCGTCAGGTATTCTACACCGCAAAACAAACTATCCGAGATTCAAGTTATATTTGACCAAACACAAATAACCATCATACATGACTCTTTAAATAAATATTAAAATATCTGATGTGGGCAACACATGACTTCCTTGTTCGCCTATTAAATTATAAATCCGTGGCTCAAAAAGTGATACTGAATTTTGTTACTAGTTTCCGAAGATTGACACTTGGCGCCCTGACATACATCTATTGACCCACACACACAAAAACACACACTCTTGTTACTGGAGGTCTCATTCTGTTATTACATGTCATTTTCCTTCAGTAGGTAACTAGTTTCCAAGATATTTCTTCATGTTCCGTGACAACAATAAAACTGTCAATATCACTGGATAAAGCATTAGAAATAGACATTTTCGACATTCTAAGCAGAAAAACCCTCCTAACTAATATCTTATTCTCATGCTGCATACTTGTTGATCTCACAAATGGGGAGGAAAATCAGTATTTTACACTGCATTTTAACACTTAAAACAAGTAATAAAAATGTTTAATTGGATTGGAAACCAAATTGCGTTTGTAATCTTTATTACCGAAACATATGATTTATCTTTTAATTTAAATTTAATATTTGATATAAGCTTATTATGACCTTCAAGTAAAGTACCCTTTTCGGCTCACGAATTTTAACCAAAATCTAGTAAATACATTTATATCGATATAAAAGTCCTATTTACAAAATTTGAGATGTTTTACATTACATTTTAATATAATTTTTTATGAAAGTCTAATAAGACCTTCAAGTAAAGTACCACTTCCGGTTTTCCAATTTATACCAAAATCTAGTATGTTATTTGAATCAATATATAAAATTATAAATACTAAATTTGAGAAGTTTTGGATAGTATTTTAATATAATTTTTGATAGAAATCAATTATGACCTTCAAGTAAAGTACCACTTCCGGAGATCAAGCATTGACCAAAAAAGGGGGTTCACAACTAGATTTTACAACAATCCTAAATACAAAATTTCAACTTTCTACGGCTAATCGTTTTTGAGTTATGCGAGATACAACGAACGTACGTACGTACAGACGCCACGACGAAACTAGTCAAAATGGATTCAGGGATGGTCAAAATGGATATTTCTGTCGAAATCTGAAAACCGAAAATTTTCGCGATTACAATACTTCCTTTACTTCGTACAAGGAAATAAAAAGGAAAACAAAAATATTACGAAATAATAAAATAAAAATAGATAATAATTAATTAATCTTAATTCTATATTGATTCCTCCAATGTTTTTATTATGAGTTATAATTATTCATCTTAAATATTGCGTTTTCATTGTAAGATAAAATATTTCCCAACAATCTACTGTTTTCCTTATACCATACTCATTTAACATACAGTTTGAGTACTCGTTAATTAACGTATAACTTGTTTTCATATCCATCGCATTACGTTTTCCTCTCCAACCAACTCTCTTTGAAGGTGGCCAGCGGTGGTTGGAAGTTGAAGAGGGCGCTCGCTAAACGGGATATTGTGCATAATGTCGTTCCCTCCGAGCTGCACAACTCCTTTGATCTCCCTGATATTTTTGGATCAGTTACTTGGGGCCTTGCCCTTCTTGAAATTTTAATAGCAACGTTGCACCTCTTAAGCTCTTTATTCACCTGCTATTTTTAGAACTTTTTGTATTATAATTTTTTATGAATAAATTTTTCAGTTTAATATATATATATATATATATATATATATATATATATATATATATATATATATATATATATATACACTCGGGTATAAAATTTAAAATTAATATTTGATCATGGACATAACTCCAACGTTTAATAAAGTATTATTATTAAACTATTTTACTAAAAACTCTTTCAGCGAAAAAGCGAATATAATGTTAAACTATAGGTTACTTTTGAAAAGTGCTCTCCGAATCCTGATTGGGTAGTATTTATTGTAAAACTATAGTTTATTCGATGTATTGTATGCCTTATGTAACTGCATGAACTTTAACCCAAAACGTGACATGTACCAGTTAAAATTTTCTGGTGACAGGTGGGTCTCTCGAACCCAGTTACATTATTTTTCTACGTTCAATGTATCATTATGCAATTATTAATTTACCTATTTATTTATTTATCTGGCAGCTATCCACTTATTTACGTTTTATTAATATGTTAATTGTTTAAAGTAAAACACAGAATAAAAAATGAAATTAAATAATTATAACCTCTTAGGGAAAAACAATGAATTTATCAAAACAAAATACTTATATTCATAATATAAACTTTAGATAAAATATGACATCAAACAATATTTTATGATTTATAAGATTAATCTAGTCTTATTTCAAAAATTTATCGTTAGTTCAAAATTACCAATATCTATTTTAGTTGACTTGAGTTTCATTTACTTCTGAAAACGTTTTGCTCTATTAGTTTTTTCATACTAAAAAGAATAATAAGTTTGGAAAAAGCAAATATTTTATCAACACCCTTTTAATCAAAACAATTTCCTTTTTTTTGTTATGAGTTAAGAAAAATTGAGAGAAATTTTGATTTTTTTTTAGTCCTTAGTTTATGATGGCTTGTTAAGCATACCAAGCCGTAACAAACAATTCGTCAATAAAATGGCGTTGAATTTAGTTATTTAAGAAACTTGATAAAATAATTCTAAAAAATCTCACTTTCTCTCAGGTTAGATGGTTTCTAGGGTTAGAATCTACTCTCAGCTGAATAATTATATTTATTTTTTTTAATCAAAATTATACTGACACTCTAATGGCCAATTCCATTTTTTTTTTTATTTGACACGTAATATACGAGTAATTCATTTCGTATAGTACTGCAGTTATATTAAACTCTGTTAAATATTACTTGATCTGATATTTGTCATAGATTCTCTACTTTGTGATCTGCAAACAACTATGAATCACTTAACGTTCCTTTAAAAAACCTATAAGATGATCGTTTATAATAAAAACAACTAAACATAATAATACCATTAGCGCAAGAATATTTCTCACACTGCTCCAAAGAAATTGCTGAGGAAGTTCATCACATAGTTCCCAGCACTAGGACCAAATTAACTAAGATTATCATTAATAGTGGAATAATTAATTACAAACTAACTGTAATCTCTCGTTGCTAACGGTTTGTTTGTTGGCCATCAAAGTCGCACGAGCTCTGGGTGACTAATACAATCCAAGACTGCTCTTGGTGCAATAATCAGAAGCAATTTTTATTGAAAGCATTGGACTTAAAATAAACTAAAAAATAAATAAATTAAAACTAAAAAATTATATTTATAGAAAAAAGAAACAACTAAATATTCTGAACGATATAAATAATAAATTGTGTAGAATATTCAGTTATTATTTTATAACAGCTGTCAATATACTATACTGTATTAATAATATACGCATACTATTTACATGGTATGACATTTATTGTACATTTTTTTATTTTTTGTTTGTTTTATTATTATTTTAAAATACTCGCGTTACGTTAATTTCGTCAGAAGTCAGCCTAGGATTAGAGACGGGATTTATACGTGTTTCCACATTTTATTCCCAATTTTATTATTATTGTAAACTAATAAAACCATCGCATTAATTACCTGTGAGATTCAGGATAAATAATATAACAGGAATAATATATAAAAAATTTAATATTGCACTTCTTGGGCTATATTAGATGATTTCGATTTTAATAACATAAAATTGGATGTTTGAACCTAATTTCTCATATTATAAGCTAGACGTAATTTAAATTCAGAAGCTGTAACTCTTTCTAAATAAAGTTTAGATGGGCTTTCCATATATTATCATTATAAATTAAACAAAACAGATAATGTTTGCATCTTTAAGGTAATCTACACGTTTCAGCTTCTTACTGCTTTTCACTTCAGGATTTTGGACATTTTGAGATTTTTACTGAACAAATATCCTGCCTCATTTAGAGAGGATTGGGAGTAAGAGGTTTTCATTAAAAGTTTTATCGATAACGTTTTCTATAAGCTTTCATATTTTTTGTTTATAATCCACGAGTTGTGAAAATCGTCATTGCTCAGTTGTGATGAGATAAATAACTAGAAGATTGAACTTTCTAAAACGCTTTTCGGGAATCAATTTAAAATAAATTACTTAATCAAACATCAAACGAATCATTTAGTGTTTAGAAATGCCAGGTTACTCAACTGAATCTGACTTCAAAATTAATAACTCATCAATAATTGTATTTGTTTATTTTATATAATCCAAGTTGTGAAACGGCTTCGGAGAGTACTCAAAGAAATAACAATTAATTAAAACTTTTTCCTAGTAATCTCGTATTTTTTTTCCACTTAAATTTTGAATTTGTATTCGCTATCTGCATTTGTCAAGTATTGGTTTTCGTGTATTCCAGCTGTAATCTAAGAGGAAATACAATGAATTTTTTATTCAACTCATAAATATACCTATTGTCATGATTATTATTAATTTACAAATTATTCTTTAATTTAATTATCTGTTAATTATAAAACTTCAGGACCTGTTTAAATTCGCTAATAGGCAGATTTTAAACATTCTAAATACCTCAGAATTTGTTATTAGCGTGTCAACGAATTAACACATAGTAATGAAAAAAAACTTCGTTCTTAAGCCTTTATTTCGATTAAAATATTCATATAAATATTTTAGTTTAATATTACAATTGCTATGATGTTATTAGCTGTGAATAGAAAATGTGTTCGTAATATTTCTCTTATACCAACATAGAAATGCCACTATCTCTGCCATGTTAAATGTCAACATGGGAAGATATTTCTGGTTTGGAACTGAAGCGTTCAATCCCTATCTTATCAAACAGTAGGAAGTAAAGGTCGGTGTTCGAAAATATTCTATATAATCAAGGTTGTATCGTGAAATTTTTTTCAATGCATGTTAATATTAATGTTACTGTTTTTGTAAAATTTGACAAATAGTTAATTTCTAAATATTAAAATATATACAATATTTAGCTTTACTCACAAACAAATTTTTCCTCAGTTATTTTTATACTTACTTTTTTTTTTCTAATCGTGTTACAGTACCCTTCCATTGCAAGAGTTACAATTATATGAACTGTCTGGTTTTAATGTTAATATTAAACAGGATATTTATGACAGTATATCTGTTCTCTATTAAATAATTAATAAATTTAAAAAAAATAAAAGTCTCTCACTAGATTGTAAAAGTTATCATATATAATGAAAGGTTTTAGCTTGTCTAGTAAATATAATGAAATGAAGAATTATAGTTTAAAAACATACTGTGCAGTACTATGTCTGTATTAACTACAATCTTGTATATGAGTACCGTTACTGACCGTCAGTTTAGTGATCGGGAATTAATCAACAAGCATGGTCAGCTGGATCCAGTTCAATACATTCGAACCATTTTATCAATCTCACCTTTTGATATCTCACTTAGGCCTGTAAGTACGTAACATTCAACCAGCCATATCCTAGCGGGTAGATTTACCGAACAAAATCACTTAGGTGTCCAACTGATTTCCTCCATGGTACTACCATGAATAGGAACAAACCGGTTGTGCAACGTCATGATGTACCTGAATTCGTGGTTATCTTTTCCTAGCTTTCTATTCAATCAGCATGTGATATTTTTAAATTCATAGCAGAACACGTATTGCCACCAACCAGAACATAACACCTTTCCAGGCACCTTTTACATAAGGTGACAATTTCCGGAGAAACCTTGCTACGTTATAGGTAATGCCTAGCAGTATCTGATCGAGCATTACGGATAATTATTATTATATATATATAATGTATATAAAAAAAAATTGTATTTTTTGAATTTTTTTTTGGGAGACTATCTCCATAGAAATAGTGATAGGCAGTGCAATAAATGTCGTACAATAGGTAGCATTATATACAAATGTTTTAAAAAAAAAACCATTAATATAAATTATTCAAACACTGGAAATGTTAAAATAAAGGATTAACGATTTAACATAGATAACTTGAAATTCAATAAATGTAACTTGAAAAGTATGGTATAAAAAAAAATATATCTGTGTATATATATATATATATATATATATATATATATATATATATATATATATATATATATATATATATATATATAAAATATATATATCAGGTGTTCGGCCATCATTTCGTGGGATTTAATTATTTAAGGATTAGTTCCTTTTCATAAACATGGAAAAAGTCCATTTCGTGGGTGTGTCCACTACTGCTTCAAGATTTCGAAACCCCTAATTAAATCGTTAATCCATCTATTAATACATTAATAGTTTTTTGTTGAAAACCGTTGTATATTTCTTATATATAAATGACATTTATTGCACTGTCTAAATCCATTTATATGGGGATAGTCCCCCAAAACAAATAAATATAATATATATACTATCGTCAACCCTTTGTTCGTATTTTTTAAAAAATGATAGTCATTCAGGTATAATTTATATATGGTCACAGAAAATAATGGTAAGTCGAAAAATGGTCCTCCTGCGTTACGTTTTGAGATGATCGCCCAAGCCTTTTGCAAACGGTGATGGAGCTGGTAACTCAAAGCTCTCCTCTATCTATGACTTGTAAAGATTTGGAGCTGTGAGTTACCAACTCCTTCACAATAAGCAGAAGACTTGGGATATCATCGCAAAACATATAATTGAGGATGGCCATAATATACATGAGTGTCATTCATTTACTATAACACTTTAATACGAAAAATACTTTCTGAATTTTGAGGCCCCTTGTATTTTAGTAGTTAAAGAAAAATATATATTTTTCCTAAAGTTTTCCAAGTTGAAAATTGTACATTTTATTGACGTAAATCTTTTTATAAATAATAAAAAAACAAGGAATGTGAGTTTATCATTTTATATAATTTGTGCCTTCAGTGAAGTTGTATCACTGTTCAAAAAAATATTTGGTATCAGTAATGTGTATTAACCACAACAAATACTCTTGTATTAATAATAAAAAATATCAATTTTTTAATACCCGGAATTTTTTTTTATTAAAGAATACTTGTAAATGCTACCTGCGATTCCAATTTCGTTATGTAAGTTAATACGTTTGGTCTGAAATATAGCCTTACATAAGGGTCTACCTTTTGAAATTATGAGGATAAAAACGCAACCATATGTTGGTGTAGATGTTATTTTTTTTTATATAATTTTATAATTCGTATAAGTATTTTTTCATCTCTTTCAACAAGAGATATAAATTGCCTATTATATTACGCGACATATTGTATCGTAGAAGGTCAAGCTTTGAAGAATCTTCTATACGTAAACGTGGCTTTTTTGATAATATAAAAAAAAACAATCAATTGATATGAAAATGTCTGGTTTATTGAAGGGTGAGTCAAAATATATCGCTTTTCCACTTTAATTGCTACACCTTGAAAAAGTCCTGTTCTTATTAAAATGATAAAGTTTTATTTACGTTATTATATCTAGGGTCTCCTGTTATTTTGTGTTTTGTCACTAAGTTATTTTATATTGTTTTATAATAATGTATATAATTATTTTATAATAATGTTGTATTATTGACAACATCGCATTGAAATTAAAAATGTTATCAATTTGTTAGTAATTATGCTGAATGTTATTTCCACGCAGCGCGGCATGAAATTGTTTTGTAAACATATTATATATAATTATTTCACTATTTTCAAGCGTGCTATAATTTAAATCCTCTGCAACAATTATTATTAAAATCGATTTTTTTTTTTTTTTTTTTTTTTTTTTTTTTATAATAGCAGACAGTTTAGCTGAGACCATGTTATTGTCGTGCCAATTGGCGCAAAAACCGAGTAAGGGCACGCAATTCTTTATAAATTCAATCGTGATGTTTTAAAAAAATCACTTTTGTGACGTCTTGATATGAAATATTTTAAACGTGCCAGATTTCTACAAGGAAAAGGATAATTGTTTTGTCCACGTGACAAATTGTAAATACGAATTAACAGTTCAGGGAACTTCTCTGGATTAATATTCAACCCGAATTGTCTGCCTTTCAGACAAACAAAAGGGTTGAAAAAAAAATGGGGAAAAATTCGTCCCTATAGTAGAATGGTAAAAGCTAATTTAGTTCTGTCCCTTTTGGGCAGGACTGTCCATCCCAGGCCTTGAACCTAGAATCCATTCCTTCTGTGATGGTACCATCATTGTCAGTGATTATGTTGATGAGTGGACTCATATCATTCTTATTTTCCATAAAAATGGTTATTAATTTGTTTCTTTGACACAATGCCTTTAAAGATAATTTTTTTATTGTGAAAAACTAGTAAAGAGTAAAAGAGAGTAATGATTTAGATAAAGGAGAAATATTTTGAGTGATCTAAATAATTCATGGTTCCATGAGGAATTATGGGAATCATTATATAATATTAGTATTATATTGTTGTGAATCTGTGGTTATAAAAGAAAAAATATCATAATGCTTAAGGGGTTGATTTGTGTTTACAGAATTAAGAATAATACGAATAAATAGTTAATCCTAAAGCCATTTTATGGGGATATTACCCTTCGAACGTTTTTCTAACTAGTAGTCTTGTAAATATAGTTAATTGGAATAATAATAATTATTATTTAAAATATTCAGAGGATTTTATTTTGGAAAATAGTGTAATTAGGGATCAACGACGCCTTCAAAACAATTCCTTAAGAAGACTTTAAATTCCTTAAACTAAAACTAAGCAATAGAATAAAAAACGTGATTGTGCCAATCACCGTCGGACGTTTGATTTTTAATTACTCTCAACAGACGCCAAGAAATATTGAAATAACACTTTCCCTTTCTCAAAACTTATTTCAATATTTCTTGGCGTCTGTTGAGAGTAATCACAAATATTTGTATGAATCTTGTAGAAAATTTAATCCTCTACATGATCGGTTACTAAAGTGTACTGAAAAATATTTGTTAAGGGAAAACCATTGAAAATCTAATGTTCTTTAAAATTGGCCATGTCAAATTTTTATCTTAATTGAACGGAGAGCGAGTTACTGGGGAAAATCTGAAAAACAAAATCTATAAAATTTGATAGCAAACGATCTAGGGTGGCAGGCGTTCATATTTCCAGTCTTTTATGAGAGTACTTACGGCCTAGACGATCAAATTTTCTTGTAATCAGACACGGTTTTTGGCCTCAGCTCCCGGACTATAACGAACAGACTGACTGGCAGACAAACGAATTACCAAACGGGTTGAAACAAGCCCTTACGCGCTGTCAAATATATCCATGTTTCCAATAGATTATCCCTAAATGCAGATTTTTACAGGAACTACACGCAATAAGTTATTCCAGATACATCTATGTTTTATTACTTCTTAGTTATTCTCTTGGAACGTGTAGTAACTGCACTATTTGAACAAACTTTCTTGGTCTCTCCAATCGTTGATACTTTTCCAGAAGCCATAAGATCCAGAACAACACCACTAATTGCGTTACTAGTCGTACGGTTTATCGCCAGTACGTTTCAAAAGCAGTGAGGCATCTCAAGGATTCGCTCTTTTTAAAACAATTCCTTGCCAGTTTAGTCACACACGATGCGCCTGTCCTGCCTTCTTTAGGGATCACGTAATTCCTTAAGAGCTATTTTGAAACGTTGTTTTGTCAACGTACACGACTGTAGAAAATTTCCGTTTCTAAAACGAGAAATAAAACAATAGTCGAAGGTAATAAAGCTGTTACCGCTATTATTTGTTTGACACTAAGAATACTCTTGTCTTACATGAGCCGGCAAGAGACATATGATATTTTAAACTTTGTTGACTATAATTTGTTACCGGCTCATTTGCATTGGAAGAAAGATAGTTTAACAAATCTGATAAGATAAGATAACAATGTTCTCATGATTCAGTAAGGTGATTCTCTAACAAGATAAAACAAAAAACAATTTTTTTATTTATTTTATTTTCTCCAGTATTATTGCAGCTATTGAACTATTGTTTCGAGCGACCTGAAATTTCCAATTAATGAAGAAAATTAGTTATGTTTGTCTTTACAATATAAAGAGAGTAAAAAAAACTTTGCATAACAGACACTGATGTGTATTTTTTATCATTATTTGGTTATCAGTGAGTTTCATAAGCTTTATTTATTTTCATTGTCACGAGATATGTCCGCTATTAATTATTTTTTTTATTTTTTCAGGTATGGTTTCTTTACATGTCTGATATTGCTGATATTGGTAAGATTATTTTAATATGTTTAAATGCATTCATTGAATACTTTACTTTGATATATGTAAAATTCTGGAAATGTAAACCTTCTAACTTCAATAAGATCTTTATTATACCATAATCATTATTCAACTTTTCGGATCGTCAGTCCTCTATCAAACTTTTCCAGATGTTATTTATCCATATATAATTATCAATGATATTTATTTTTGAAAATTAGCCATCTGTCCTGTCAAAAACATTTGTAACTTTTTATTATCAAATTTTAGCATGCCTAATCGCTCAATTGTCATTTTATTTAACATCTTAGATTTTCAATTTATTATATACTTTCATAAACTTAATGGTTTATATGTCCAATTGTTTATAAAAATATATTTTTTTGCGTAATTTTTATATTTCCAGAATTTTGCATATATCAATACATATTATAACCTTCGAAAAATAAACATTAATATAGAGGAATACTTTATTTTTGTTTTGTTGCACGAATAGGAATTTCAATTTTATAATTTTAATAGCTGAAGAACTATAGTTTATTATTTAAAAATATTTGTTTAGACATTTATTTTATGCCGTACCATATTTCTTCAGTATTGCTCCAGAATGAATAATAAGTAAAAAAAAGAAGATCATTACCAAAAAACCTTTTGTTGAACCTTTAACTATCTTAGTTCATGTTTTATCGTTTGTTTCGCAACTTAGAAAAAACTGGTCGAAATGCATAATCCCAAATTTTCTATTTTAATTTGGTTAATATTTATTGGAACTTTATATATTAAAAAAACAGATAAAAAATAAATATAATCTTAAATTTTATACAGTAAATACAGGTTAAAAAAAAAAAAATGGTACCTTGGCGAACCATTCATTGGCTGCACTTCTTGATAATAGAGGATTAATTCCAGTGCAGTGGTTATACCAGAAGGGAATGCTGTCAACATCACGCACTGCCACTTTATCTTTATCATCCCCCTATTCATTCACGGTTTAGGAACCTATTTCAACATAGTGTGCCTCATGAGATTGTACGATTTCCGTCGCGATCGGCGGCTGGTAAAACAGAAAGCTAATAAATGAATGAAATTATTTGTGTTATCGATATATATTTTTCGATTATCTTAGTTTATATTTTATTTTATATCACAATTTACTGAACAAATATAGTGCAAGAAATGGTTTGACTGTATTTATTTTATTTATTAAAGTTCAATTACGTTCCTCCACGTCTTGTTGAGACAGAAATAATTTAAGAGGTTTTTGGTGTCATTTTTAGACGCTCATGGCTCGGTTTCTATAAATGCTATAAAGCAAAATTTGGTTTTATTTAACAGAAAAATCGTGCCATTAGAAATTGCATATACAATTTTTGGATTTGGACTTAAGGCGGAAGTACAGTAAGCCAGGAAAGTTGATCAACTTTGAGTGCTAAGTTGATGACGTCACCACTCACAATACAATTTGTAATATATGACTGGATCCTCATTCAGGAGATTGCTATTTTAAAATTGAAGACTTTTACAAGAATTTAACTAGCCACAATTTTGAAATTAACGAGTATTTTGTTCAAAACGCTACTTTGTTTTTCTATATAACTCTTTATTATTTTACGATAGTTTGGGTACATTCCATACCTATTGTCTGTAGGAATGTACCCAAATTTATAATTATTAAGAGCTGTATAGAGAAAAAAAGCAGCGCTTTGTAAAAATTAATCATTAACTTTAAAATTGCGGCTTGTTACATTCTTGTCCCAAGCTATTTAATTATATATTCTCATTACTTGCAATGAGTGAACAGCGGGTGGGCTGGAGACAGTATCTGTCCGATTTTTTTTTTAATTATTAAAATTAGTATAAATCAAATAATATATTATAATTAAAACACATAGAGGAGGCATCTTTCTTAGGTAAGAACCGTAAGTAACCCTTTTTGTGTCAACGATATTCGTAACATTTGCGAAAATATATTGTACTATTTTGATATATTATTATTATATTATATTGCATATTTAATATATGGAATATGTGATGGTTTAGAAATTCGCATTTTAAGAGAACTTTATCCCAAAATAAATTAATGTAAATAAATAAAAAAATAAAACGATACTTTCGGTTGGCTTTAAAAGCATCAATATGAAAACATTAGATAAATAATCCAATGAACTATAATAATTATTATTTCCATTGTATTTTTTTTTTATGTATGCATAATGAAAATTATTTTACTTTTTGTGCTTATTTTCTCCTTGGGATGGAATGACGTATATCCGCTACAATTAATTTAACTGAAATTATTAAAGTAATTTAAAAAAAAAAAAAAAAACGCATAAGGATAATTTTCTCGTGGGAACAGTTTTAAGTAACGGATAACGCTTGTAATCCAACTTCGCCTAAAATAGTATTAAGGTCTTCAAATAAAGCAATGCTATCTTGTAAAATCTATTTCAGCCTATTCAAGTCATTCAGTTTCGGGTTTATTCCCACCGGCCGATCTCGGCGATGACATTCTCGAATGACTTGCACATCGAATAATACGGAGTCAAATTGAAGACTTGACCTTCGCAGGATTAATCTCTTCTCGCTCCAAGATGGAAAGATAATAGTACCTTCTTACTTTTAACAGTGTCAATTTTCTGCATCGTTTAAAAACCGCGACGCTATCTAGATTTTAATCATCACTCATTTAGCATAAATAATATGGCTAAGCGAAATAAATATTTAAATCTGTTTTTATTTTTAAAATACAAATGTGATATGCGATTTGAAAATTTAAATCTAAAGTCGATTAATACAAAAAAAATTGTTTTATGCTGTTAATATATATATATATATATATATAATGTGTTTATAAAATTGTAATTTTCAATAATTAAAATTAAGATGTATTAAATGTTTTTTTTTGCAATTTAAAGAAAATTCCACGATTTTGTAATAGATGAAGAACTTCAATATTGCCCGGAAAAATGCTGGTTGCTCGTTTGTTGTTCTACCCTCTCTAGGATATAGTGCCTAATTATTTTCTCTTCTTTTTAACGATTAGGATACGTTGTGGGCTCCAGATGATTATTTTTTCAGACCCTGTCATGGCCAGGTAGAGCTTAAATCGCCTCTGAAATGAAGATAATTAAATTGCTAATTGAATTAAGTTCAAATCATAAAAATCCGAGCTATAAGTAAAATATAATCCGTTCTTAGATTTCTTCATGTCATCTTCCTTCATCTACCTTTTGGACTTTTTGTTCATTTTCAAGACCTCTTATTTTATTCTTGTAACTTTTATTTATATATATATATATATATATATATATATATATATATATATATATATATATATATATATATATATATATTATGGGATGGAGAAGAGTAGAAATATAAAAAAAATTAAAATCATGAAGAAAAATATACTTGTAAGGATTCTGAAAAAAAAAATAGTGACAAGTAGTTTATCTGCACTTAAACAGAAATACAAAATTATAAGAAAAAAATAAAAGAAAGTTCTAAAAAATGAACGGAACGTAGAGCAAGGAAGATGATATGAGGAATAAATGAAACAAAGGGTTAAATTATACTTGAAAATATATAATTATCATGAAACTCATTTTGCTCTTGAAAAATAAATAATTATTTATTAAACGATATATAATTATTTTTTATTGGGGGAGGAGGTTCGACCAATCATATCATTTTATAAAATGTCATCGGTAGACCTTGTTTCATTACAAGAATGTTGAGCTAATCCTGCATTTTTTTTTTTTTAATGGTTGTATAAAATAATAAGCTTCTTTTTTTTTTACTACGTATATTAACTTTTTGGTTTAATTTTATATTCACCCCTGTCGGTCAGTCTGTAACCATAGGCAGGTGAGATTTATATCATATATTTGGCATTCCAGACATTCTTCGGTACCTACCCTTAACTTCAATTTTAAAAATATATTATTCTAGGAGCGCTTAACCAACTCTAATTCAGTCTTCTTCCGTTATTTTCTGGTATGTGTACCGTGAACATGTTTTATATAAAGAAAAGGAATAAGAAAAAATAACGCTTAAATTTCTTTTAAAAATTGAAATATGGAAATTAGTGAAATAGGAACTAGTTTTTATGTATTAGATATTTTTTTTTAAAAAAGATTGAAAACACTGAGTATATATATATATATATATATATATATATATATATATATATATATATATATATATATATATTTTATAGTTGCTCTTCTAACTACAATATCCGATTAAACCCACAGCAAATATTGTATCGTATAATTTTGTCTCTATACTTAAGAAATTATTCGAATTAGATTAAATTTGAACCGACAGCTGTTAAAATGAAAGGCACAGAAACAGGAGCAGACACCATTCCCTTTTACAGTGGTTCACATAACATCCAGCCAATCAGCAAGTCCAGTCCAACTCAATTTACTATCTTTGTAGATCACTGGCGCGGAATGAAAAGCGAAGCACCTAAGCATTTCCAACAGAATATGCATTTATGTGCATGTATATGCATGTATAAGTATTACATGCAAGATTTTATCTTTTAGCTTCTATAGGTAAAGATATTAAATTATATGCGGTGAAGGCAAAACAGTAGTAATTATTAGCTCCTAATGCTTCTTCTTAAAACTTAAGACCTTACATTGTGCAGCGGTAAAACATTGGGATGTTTTAGAAATGATTTATTTAATGAGCTACATACCTGTAAATTTCAAACCAGTTTAATTTTGAAAATGTGTTTTTTAATGTTACTTAATAACGTAAAGTAACAACTAAGCAGTCTAGTAGGGACTTATTTAGCATATATTATTGAATTAAGAATATGTTAATTTAAAAATAATAATAACAAAATAAACTACACTGTATCATATATTCGATAGTATAAATTTGCTTTTTTCTTTTCTTTATCTCTTTCGTCCTTGTCTTCAAAGCAGCAAATCAAATATTCATGCTCTCACCGGATTTCTAGAGGAATAAAAATAATGTCGCAAGAATTACTCAAGTCCTGCAGAAAAAATTTCGTTGAAGGACCAATGGCTAAGGATAAATTTCGACACTACTAGAGGAAAAACACCAATGAACAACACAATTTATGATGGCCTCTGGAATTCAAAACAGATTAAAAGTATTATTGCTAAATTGGACAATTAAATATTTGAAAAAATAGAAGAAAAAAAAATAATCATATTCGTAACTACTGTATTCTTGGATGATAATGTGGCCGTAAGAGCTGTGCTGTAAGAGCATGATTAAACCTTACTGATGCCCGGAATTAATTTATGATTGTGTGGGCCCCTGATCGTCTTTCTCTCCATCACATTTTCCATTTTTAAAAAAAAAAATCTCAAGAATTTTCTTTTTAGAGAGAATTTATTACCCCATGCCAAGACATGAACTAGAGATACATAAGAATAAAATAAAAAAAAAACTAATCTTTCTAAAAAAAAAAAAAAACTTTAAATGTTGTTGAACTATTCGACGTTTCAACGACAACTGGACTATTTAATAGCCTTAAAAAGAAATTTTAATGTATTTTATTATATTAACCAAAATATTATATATTATTAATTGTAATTATGAATACAAATAATTGGAATTAATGA
This sequence comes from Rhaphigaster nebulosa, assembly GCA_948150685.1. NCBI lineage: Eukaryota > Metazoa > Arthropoda > Insecta > Hemiptera > Pentatomidae > Rhaphigaster > Rhaphigaster nebulosa. The sequence goes on from OX411310.1 coordinate 30,118,110, forward strand.
AAAATATTCCAAATAATAGAGAAAATATCTTTATTCTGACTTATGGAATTTTCAATTTTGCATCAAACGTCTGAATAATACAGTTAAAAATCATAGTTAATATTTTTATAACCAAATCTTTCATATAATATTTATTTCTAATGCAATGAAAATATTCTGCCTGATTATTAAAATAAAAATTTTCATTTTAAAAAAACAGTTAAAATATCAATTAATATTGTTTAGCTTTTTATAATTTTGTTACGTTTCAAGAAAAAAGTAAATCCTATATCTTTGCAGTAATATTTAAGTCATAGAACGCTGATATAGCCGATTAGTTAAAAAATAAGTCTAAAATTTATTATTGGTGTAAAATTATATAACAGAGTTGTTCAATTTATATGAAATATTTAAGTTAAAAGATTCCATCTGAGCAAAGTGGTTACTAATATAAGGTATTAGTTTCGAATATATATATTTTTTTTTTTTTTATAGATTTTAGTTATACCTTATCGTTTGTTTTGCAACAAAAAAATAAAATAAATATTATATTTAAACTAAAAATGTATATTTCTAATAATCGTATTGATGCACAAGTAAAAATCTCTATGCAAATATCAACAAATCCCTCTGAATAAATCAATATCCGATGAGATAGAATACATTAAAAATGCTGCAAACTTTGATATTTAGCTAGTAGCCGGGACTGGTATCAAAACCGGTCTTACTAACTCTCCCAGCGGAACTGGCGAAGGGCAGAGCATGTGAGCCGTTCTCCATTGAGGAAGATTATGCGCTGCATAAAGAATTTTATTCAATCTAATTGATTTTTTTATGTGTGAAAAAATGTTTAAACAAAATAAATTTATGAGATTTTTTTTTTATATATTATAAGAGAACTATCTCAATTGGAAATAATGTTTTTATCCAGTTAAACTTGGATAAAATCATTTAGGTCTTTTTCCTCAAAAAAAACATTTTTAGTTTGGTTGTTATTATTCAGCCTTTTCTTCGTTTTAAATTATTTAAAAAAAAGTTGTTAAATTTTGTTTTGTTATCCAACCCCCAAGATAAGGGGGATGGAAAAAATATTTAACTCAACATTTTTCAGAGTAACAAATCCAAATTACTTATAGATCCCTAAACTCTGGGCTTACTCTATCATTAAAACTATCTATCTGAAAGGAAATGGAGGAATTAGAATACCTTGAGGCACAGGAATGAAGAAGCATTATAATTTTTTATAACTAATGTAGTCATTTCTTCCTTTAACTTTAATATTTTATTAGACTATTCTAGACATTTTCTTTCATTACCGACGTTTTTGGGGTATTTCCCGCATCTTCAGGATAAATCTCTATATCATAGAACAATGAAATTAGAATTTAAAACAGATAAAGAATTTAAAATGTACTCAACAATTACAAATTAATTAATGCACACACGTATATTTTAGCCTACCTGGTATAATTAATGTCTTCTATTCCTAATTTCAGTATTATTATAAACTCATTATGTCATAATTAAATCCATGATAAAAATTATTTCATCTTAAGTTAAAACGACATTTTTTCTTGCATTAAAGCTTATTAGAAGAGTGTAACATTCCTATTTTATTTCCATAGTCGCGGTGCACCTTCATTGGGAAATAGACTGTGTACTAATTCCTATTTTTCTAAATAGTCCCCTCTCTGTATGTGTCTTTATTATTTTACTTGGATATTTTTTTTTGAGACTCTTTTGTATAATATTTTGACCTCTTAATGTTTTGCTATGAATAAATCGAGAGGTATTTAGTTTTAATTTTAAGTTTGCTGATTTAAGGCATTATGTTACTTACAATATGCTATTTCATTTGAAAATAGCATATCGGTCGATTTAAAGAAAAATATTGATCAAATGATCATTATCAATTTGCAATGCAAATTACTTTATAAATTCAGTTGATACAGTATACTAACGCCATAATGGAGTAGATCCCGGTATCGCTTGCCAATTGATGCTTTGTAATTGAATCCCGTTCGATCATTGCCGTCTAAACTGTCGTGATTTCCATTTAATTGCTAATTCTCGATATAATTAACAGGGCGATAAATCAGGTTGATAGCCCCTTGAACCTTGTGCAGTTCGGTAAACACTCCCGGATACACCGTGTAGGTGTACACCCGGGTGTAGTGGTACATCCGCTAAATCAAATCCATCATTGAATTGGGAGGGATCATGCCGTCAAATCGGCTTACTCCTCCCAAATCCACTGCTAAATCCTGAGTTAATTATACATTTTGCATAAAATGTGGGTTATAAGGATTTGTTTCATTTATGATAGGAAAGAGGAATTTGGTATGTCTGGGAATTAGATCCTGAGTCGAAATTTTACAAAAGTGGACCAAGTAATAAGTGTCATGTTAAAAATAGTCTCTTTGATTGAATCCAGGTGTTTGAACTAAAATAATTGTAATTTTTTTTTTCAAAAATAGGGCTCACAAAATTGGTATATAAATTAAAAAATATCCCCTCAATAGAAACTTACAAATATGATTTGGACTAGAGAAATTGTATGAAGTGCCTAATTTTAATAATTACTTCTTTTTTTCCCTCTATCCATTACTGTTTACTGTCGCCAATTAAAATTTCAATTCTAAAATTATTTTTTCCTACAGCAAACGAAATAGCTCATAATTTTAGCTACTGGCCTCTGCCTATTAGGCGCCTTTAAATTTACAACCGGACTTCTAATTAATAGCTATCATATTAAAAAAGACACCATTCATCATAGAAAATTATAGTTTGTTATTTATTTTTTAAATAAAAACAATATTATTGTTAAATATTATGTCTGTTAGATTTGTGTTGCTGATTATAGAAAAATGAAGGTATCCAAAAAAGAAAATAGAGAACAAATAATATATATATATATATATATATATATATATATATATATATATATATATATATATATGTATAATATATATACATATATGTTAATTTTTTTTGATTTGTAATAGACACAATTCTTCTTGGAGGGAGAAAATAATTTGCCTGTCCAGCATCACTTTAATAAATAATTTTAATTTAAACAAAATGTATATTATAAGTGAAACTAAGTATAACAAAAATATTCATTCACTTTCTTGTTATTCTTCTTCTTATTCAGTTTAATTATCTCCGGAGCGTACGATATCGCCATGAAAAGGTCAAAAGAATTATAAAATGGTGCACTAAATAATAAATTAGAAAAATTAATGAAACAGGTTACCAAACTGCCTATTAATGTTTATTGACAAAGATTTCTCAAAATGGACTGAAATCAATCATTTTTTCAATTATTAAATCTAGTAGGAAAGTGCTTTTGTTTGCCTGATATTTTTTGGAATAAACGTTTATAATTATTCTTTTTGAAATTTCTACTTGTTTAATATTTGGATATTATCATGTTGTGTGGTAGAAAATAAACAAAATATTCATAAAACTACATGAGTCTTATGAATTTTACAATATGGTAGGGCTTATAAAAAAAAAAATAATAATAATTATTACCTATATTGAGTGTCCATTAACCAATTCATATATATTAATTTATATTTACTATAGGTAACATTATAGAAGCAAGAATGTTGCAAATAAATTAACTTACAGATTCAATATACTATTTTCTTCTCTAATGTACATAAAAACATGTAAACTTTATATTCTGTATCATCTACCCAGCCAACTTTTTTATGTATATATATATATATATATATATATATATATATATATATATATATATATATATATATATATATATATATTATTTGTTCTCTATTTTCTTTTTTGGATACCTTCATTTTTCTATAATCAGCAACACAAATCTAACAGACATAATATTTAACAATAACATTGTTTTTATTTAAAAAATAAATAACTTAAACTACAATTTTCTATGATGAATGGTGTCTTTTTTAATATGATAGCTATTAATTAGAAGTCCGGTTGTAAATTTAAAGGCGCCTAATAGGCAGAGGCCAGTAGCTAAAATTATGAGCTATTTCGTTTGCTGTAGGAAAAAATAATTTTAGAATTGAAATTTTAATTGGCGACAGTAAACAGTAATGGATAGATGGAAAAAAAGAAGTAATTATTAAAATTAGGCACTTCATACAATTTCTCTAGTCCAAATCATATTTGTAAGTTTCTATTGAGGGGATATTTTTTAATTTATATACCAATATTGTGAGCCCTATTTTTGAAAAAAAAATAACAATTATTTTAGTTCAAACACCTGGATTCAATCAAAGAGACTATTTTTAACATGACACTTATTACTTGGTCCACTTATATATTGGACCAATATATAAGTGGACCAATTTATGGATTATAAATATATATATATACAGCTAACCAGATAAAGTTGGTTGGTTAGGTGATACAGAATATAAGCGTTGAAGCTCGCTCACCTGTACAGGCCCGTGGACAGGAGGTTCACAACGGGAACTCAGGCACGCCACCTTCTCAAGCACAAAAAATGGGATGCCTAGGATGGAGAAAAAAATTAATCCTATTTCGGCTAGAATCCTTTCGTATAAAAATTACTAAGCAGATTTAAATTGTCTCAATGAAATAAAATAAAAACTTTGACGACCTTCTTGCATACCTCTTGTATCTACAATTGCTTAACGTTTTTTTTATATGCTTTGCATTTAGAAAAATATATTTTAATTTTAAATAACACTAATGAATTTTAAAAGAAAATGTTTATAATATTTACTCTCCAAAGCTGTGAGCAACAGTTGACAATTTAAAATTTTAATATATTTTCTCGTTATAGATTATCTACTAACTATTTATTTCTGATTTTATGAAAAATTTACCCATAGATTTTCTTCGAATTCGTTTCAATATTATTCGAAAAATATATAAACAAAATAATGCTTGTTGTAATCCTGAAAAAAAAAATTACTGCAAGCATAAGTTACGACAATATTTCTTATATTATATTATTACTATTACTTTCGGAAGTTTGCATCACTAAATAAAATTTGTTTTTTTTGTTTTTTGTGAACAAACACACTCTCCTCAAAATATCTTCATTATTTTTATAACATTAAAATTTACCAAATTTACTAAATTTACCGTCTAACAAACCAACGTTTTGAAATTGTCTTTCACCCTCTGGGTGTTTTTTAATTGTGCTATTTTTTTCTAATATAAAATAATTGGCAGTACTTCCCTAAAGTCTGTTTTTCCAGAAATACATTATTTCGTCAATTTTGTCCTCTATTAACATTTTTTTTAAAAACTATTATTACACTAGGGATTTTCTGCTACGATTTATATCGATGTCACACTGAACTGCATTACAATTATAATTATTTTAACCCAGAGGATGAAAGAAAATTTCGAAACGTTCGTTTGTTTGCGGATAAAAAAATGCTAATGTTATAAAAATAATATAGATATTAAGGACAGCGTGTTTGCTCACGAAAAAAGCAAAATAATTTAAAATAACACAATATTTCATTTATAGGTTCTTCTACGTTAAATTTGAAGCACGTTAATAATTTTCACTACCCGTGTAAAAAACAATACAAAATCGTAAAAATTTGTCAATAGCTTCTTATTTTCTCAATTAATCGTTGTATCTTTTTCTTCAACTCTCCACATCTCCTCTCTGTAAGTTTTTTCTCGTAATTGCCAAATTACAAGAAACTCAAAAATCTGTTAAATTTCTCTTAAGTTTCACCAATACCAGCTAACTAATTTTGTAAAACGAGAAATTCATTGACATAGGAAGCGAATACAGCAAGTGAACGACATTTTTAATAAATTATCATTCAGGACACAATAAAGCGCATAAATTGGGTAAAATATCGCCAATTTTCTTTATCCACCGCTCATGCTCTTTCTTTTGTATTAGGTAATTGATTATCTATAACTAAAATTGTATAAGTGATTAATTATTAAAAACAAAAAAAAAATATTCTTCTCTGTCAATTTTTATTGAAACTTATTTTAACTTTGCTTCATCTTTTCGGGGTTTTGCCTCATCATCAGGGCCATATTGCAATTCAAAATGTAGTGGTCATAAAAAGCTAATTTTAAATTATAACAAAAGTCATTTTTTTAATATAAAAACACCAAATATATATATATTTATTTTATTATTTTTTTTTTTGAGAGAGAGAGAGAGAAACTCTCTCAGAGCTAGTCTGTAAGAGTAAGGATTGTTTGGTTAAAGTTGAATTGTATAAAAATTTATTGAAACCTCAGCACTGATTCTCTATTTTTTTCTAATTTTCAAAATGAGTGACTAATTACACTAATTTCAGAGCCAATTAGCTTGAATTTAAAGATGGTTTTGACAACAAATCCGTTTATAGATTGGTTATTTATGGTTCCATTCAAAAAATGAGGCCACACTGTAAAATTACCCCTGAAGTGCTGCGATCTCTTGAAAATAATCATACTGAAACATAACATTTAACATTAACGCATTATTAATTCGCCCTTTTTTCACTTTGTGAATTTTTTTTTACTGTTTTCATGTTTTCCATAAATGGTGGTTTCGTGGATTATTCCTTCTTGTGTGGAGCCCCTCATATATAACCTTATCATATAATGTAAATTTAAATTATACATCTGTTAAAAAAACGCCTCATTCTTCTTGTTAAAGCCATCCATCATATACTTTGTCATTAATTATTATATAAAATGTCTTTAAAAAAATAAAAAAAAAAACAAACAGTAACTAGTTCAGTTACTCCGTAGAGGATTAAAAATTAAAATGATTATTTCTAAGTAACTTAAGCAGGTGTACATCCTACGCTAAGTATTTGAACTGATTGGTTTTAATTGTTGATACTGAAAACCTCTAAATTCTAGAAAATATTCTGGTGTATAGTAAAATAACGGAAAAAGAGTCGCCTTAAAAGCTTATTTCCATCCAACACTTAAGGTCTTTTATCAAAAACTAGATAAGCTTGGAACATGACGGAGCAACACGGATGTATCGTTTATTTTGCTGTTGCTTGCTATCCTTCACATATTAAATAGGGTGTCATGGTAATCTAAACGTAAAGGACTTAACATCTGTTATCAGTTTCTTCCTAGTTTCTAGCATCTGTCACTTTAGATAAGAGGTTTTTGATGATAACAATGTTATCATTGACAGGCATAAGTGCTTCAGTCCTTTTTTCTTGAACCTTTGTTGTAAATCCCTTTTGCTTAAATTATTTATCATAAAAAAAAAAAAAAAAAAAAAAAAAAAAATATTCATCAGTTTGTATTATAAATGATTTTATAATTTATAATGTTATAATCCTTTTTGTTTTTTCTGCTTATTGCCGTCATTAGTTCTATAAAATTTAAACCCATAAATAAGTATTTATTAACCCTCAAGTATTATAAATTTTAGATCATATTAAAAATATTGATTCTAAAAAAGATACAGTAATAATATTGTTTTGTTTTTTTTCAGGTAATTTCAACTCCTAAGTGGTACATTTTAGCTAGATGTCGATTCAAAAAGTGAGAGGTGACTAAATTAACTTTTTTTATATGGAGAGGAAATAAATTTTTATGTCTCCTTAAACTCTAAAATTCTAAATATCATTAAAATTTAATTTATGCAAAGCAAACATTATTAATAATTTTAGTGGTTCGGTTAGATACTAAGCCGTAGCTGAAATTTTTAAGTTGTAATTTTGGTGAGAGCTGATTTTTTTTCCTTCCTTTTTAATGGATTAAACATCGTTTCATTTAAGTTTCGTTTTTAAATTATAATCTTAATGCTATTTTTATTATCGGTTGGACTTTAACCATCCAGATATTTATTTTTAATGAAAATAATCGTGTTTAGTTAAATGTCTACATTATCCCAGTTAAAGTTTAGCAAAAGTTGTATTTTTTGTTAGACATTATTTTTAATTATAAATTACTGTTTAAACCCACTTTGAAGCTGATTTAATAATAATATTCATATTAATTATTTGGGAATAACAACAAATCAAAATAAATATTTTGTATCAAATGAAGAAAACGTCTGTTGGAAAATTTATATTTTATACATATGTATATATGTATATATATATATATATATATATATATATATATATATATATATATATATATATATATATATACATATACACATATGTATATATATACATATGTATAAAATATAAATTTTCCAACATACGTTTTCACATATAAGGATATTTACATAGTGCCTGTACTATAAATACTTTAAAGACATCAATTATTTGTTTTCCTTTCTATTGACCACATTCTGATAATAGTTAATGAACCGAAGTTTACTATTTCGAAATATAGGTTTATATATTAACCAATATATATATAATATGTTCATATTATATATTAGCAATTTGGTTGCTTTAATTTTAGTACCTAATAGTAATTACTCTGTTGTTATTTTTACCATAGAATTTTATGATTATTAATAAAACCACTTTAAAAATTCATGACTTGTTCAGATTATTGGTTGGTGTTCGAGAGTGACTCGAAAACTCTATAGATGCTAGATAGTTTTTACGAGAGCTGTTTAAAAATTTAAAAATCCTTGTCATTAATGATATTATCGCTACTATTATTTGGTAGAAAATTTTTTTTTTCACAAAATGTAATGATTTTCAATAAATTTCCAGTTATTAATATAAACTAGGATTAGGTTTGGAAATTTGAAACTACTTTATCGTACAAATTTAAACTATCAGAATTTAAACATTTAAATTTTTTTTTTTTCCTTTGGCTGTTTACAGTCCTTGAAGATCTTTAGCCGCCTCTACCAGCTTCCTCCGCCTCTGTCTATCTTAGGCGATGGATATATATATATATATATATATATATATATATATATATATATATATATATATATATATATATATATATATATATATATATATATATATATATATATATATATAAAACAATTTACAATAATATATATATTTTTTTCTCGTATTACATTAGGAAGATTTTAGTACAAGAATTAACCAGATTAATTTTCAATATATAAAATAAATTGTTTAGATATGAAGCATTATCATTGCACAACTATCTTTCTATACCTTCTATGAGTAACATATAGTAGTTTCAAATTATTAAAAATTATTTCAATTATCCCGTTTACGCTCCCCTCACTTGTTAAATTTAGACAATATAAAATATCTCCTTCAAATGGTGATCTGGTACTTGCAAGGATAATTTAATTAATGAACTCGGATGCAGAGCTGAACTGAAGATTTAGTAGACTTACTCTGTAATTAATTATTGAGCGTAGTCTTTCATTAGTCTCATCAGAGACTATAGTAACTGTTCCAGTCTGTTGAGTTTACATAATGTCTGTCTGAGAGGACTGCTTTAAATATAATGTGATTTTCTTTTAAATATAATATATTATAATTTAATGATGAATAATGATTAATATGGTAATGAATTAATAAAATTATACTTATTATAGGTGCTAAATTTCGCTCGATGGTAAATTTCTGTCAGATCTAAGAAATTAATTGCAGACGATCAAACACTTCTATCTTTGTTCCTTAAAGCGGCCACTTGGGAATAACCGCCTGGAAGGAACAAGAGAGATCCTCCAGTGTCGTGTTGCATTTCAAACACGCAATCAGGCTGTGTAGGCGGATTCCGCTCGATAGAATCGCTGTATCCTCAAGATGGTGTATACACTACCCTCTCTACATAATTATTAGACAATCTCGGTATTATTCAACAGTTTGGTGGTGTGGCACCCATCTGCTTAGTATGGTAGGTATGCATATGCAAAAATGCATTTAAAAAACATTTCGACTATTGGTACTTGATTCAGGTTTATTTAACAGATCATTAGAAACAGTTTAATGATTAAGCAATATAAAGTCATTTAAATCCTGTATTCATGACAGTTTTCTGTCATATAGTGTACTAACTAAAAATTTTGGCCCGTCTTATTTATTTATTTGCAATTCATATTTCATACAATACAAATATTTAAATAATATACAATCTGATGTTGTTTACATAGTGGAAACTAAGTATGGTGCTACTTTCACCAGAATAAAAGAAGATTCACTTTTTTTTTTATTTTTAAATTACGATTTTATTTTCAAATGCGGTGACATTTTTCCATAATGTTTTTCAATAGCTCATGCAAAATATGTTTTTACGTAAATAAGTTTCTAAGAAACTTTTTTTTACCTACTAAAAATATAATAATATAAAATATTTAAGAATAAAAAATAAAATGTGGATCTTCTTCAAAATCTTTGATCTGCCTATCGCAAAAGTAAATCTTAGATTTGATTTAACTTAAATAATTTCGTAATCCATGAAAAATTACATTACTAACGTTAAAACGATAAAATAACGCCTACTTTTCGGTGCTTTTCTTTTCTATTTTTTTTTTTTTTATTATAGGCATTCAAAGCATATTATCCGTTCATCTAAATGATTTAAAAAAAAAAAAAAAAAAAAAAAGGAGTTCAATAGATATCTTGAGCAACGTTCAATAAGAAAGAGATGAATAGTTTAAAAAATATTTTACCCACCTCATTTTATTCCTATCTCCGTTGAATGAAAAACGTTTGACCCTGAAGAAAGAAAGACTGTAACTCTTCTTGCTTCACTCAAGTGAACGATAAATATTCAGTAACCGATCAATGCTTCAGATTAATAATGCAACTTAAAAAAGTTCATTTCGTATTCATCTTGAAAAGAGTTAGATTCGTATTTTTTTAAAATTTTATTCTTTTATTTTTTCATTTCAACGAAGAATTATCGAACAGTATTCATTTCTCATTTTTACATTATTATATATATATATATTTTATTTTACATTATATATATATATATATATATATATATATATATATATATATATATATATATATATATATTTGGATTATAAATTTATTTCAATTATGTATAGTTAATATTTAATTTAATAGATGGTTAAACACTAATTTTTACACGTTGTTTACGATCTATATAAGTTTTGCATTATTCTCTCTTTTACTATGTATTTTATATATATATATATATATATATATATATATATATATATATTAAATGATTGGTAAAAGAAAAGCTTTTGATAGTTCTGTGATAATTAAAAAAGAAATTAACATTATTTATTGGCAACCATAAATTTCGAAATACAAAATAATTAATTTCATGTGGCTCAGTCCCAGGTCATGCATGCTTTGGGGGTAATGTACTTGAAGATATTACCGCTAAAGAAGCGTGCATCTTCTCTTCACCACCCCAACATTCTATCCAGCTGCCGGATTTTAAATCCTTTAAAAAGAGCCAGGTTAAAGTTGCATAGAATGAATATTTTCTCTGGATAGCCCACAACAAGCAAAACCCAAGTAGCTCGTATATAGATTAGGGAAAAAAAGAAGTTTCGATGGCATAGTTACGAATCGGTTAAACATCTACATAGACAGGAACTGGATATGTACGCATACCTATTTAAACCCACATGAACATAGGAATCATAGATCTACGTTTCAGCAAAAAAAGACGCATTAAATACAATAAAAATGAAATATTTTCAACCCAAAATTTTAATAATAAAGCTCCTTGACACGTTAATGACAAAACTCTACATACCAACTTAAACGAACCAACAATTTACCAACACATAGTACTCTTTATCCCTGCTGTCGTAAGGAACTTCACATGGACATTCCAATAGACTGATAAAAGATAAGGCCACGGCTGATGTGCCCGTTACTACAAAGAGGCGATTAAAAAGGAGCTGGATGAGAGATCTCTCTCTTTTGAAGATCATGGTACTGAAATCAAGACTGGGAAAAGGTATTGCCCTGATAAACCATAACTTTCATGTCATCAAGTCTGCTGATTGTCCTTATTATCTATGGTAGGTGTGAATAAGGAGTTAAATATATATATATATATATATATATATATATATATATATATATATATATATATATATATATATATATATATTTAAAGAACAAGAACATAGAATTTTTTTTTAATTTATCTGAAAAGGGCGCGGGGACTCTAAACTAATCTACCTGTATGAATCCATGAGTCATTTTGGATTCAGTACTTAAGGAAGTACTGATGTAAATGCATCGGAAGGGGACACAGTGAGGAAGTTTTCATTGTTTTTTTTTCTGCCCCAATGGTTTTTCCCAGTACTTTTGAAATTTATACGTATCCAATGATAGGCACCACTTATTACTCTTTTAATTCGTGACTAATAAAATTTTAATTGGTGGTAGTATACTTTTTCTTAATTTTCCTAAACTTCAAATTCTCACAAATATTTAATAACATTTTCTTGGATTAAATTCTTAGTTTGCATTAATATATTTTTTCTTATTTTGTAATGCCTAGGGTGTCGCATTTTCGCAGATTGTACAGAAAATAAATTTTCTTCGATAGCTTGGATCGAACAAGTGCAAGGTAGTATTCTGCCAAACTAAGCTAAAAGACCCTTACTCCAAATAATTTTTTTAAATACATTTTTGTATTTTACCCGAATCGCTCTAAAAACTAAACCTTTTTATGACCTTAGAAAGCCTTAAAACCAATAATTGGGATTTAACCATTGGATTTAAGGCTTTCCAATGTCATAAAAAGGTGTAGTTTTTAGAGCAGTTCGTGAGCAATAAAAAGATGAATTTAAAGAAATGATTTGTAGTTTAGGCCTATTAGCTTATAACAGAAGTATTGAACCTTGTACAAATAAATCTTTTTTCTCATATAAACCTCTAAGTCAGGACATGGTATCATAACTGAATGATCCTAAGCTAAGTATATTATTTTTCGTGTACTAAGGATTTTATAAAAGATTAATTCATATATCGTCGGTGCTGATGTGGCGTACCTGCAAATTTTGCATTTTAACATGTGGTTCTATATTCCCTTCGCAATTCAAAAAATATCTAATTGAATATGTGATGTTAATAATTATGGATTCGAAATAAGACCAATTTAATTAGGAAATTACCTACCTTGCTTCTGTAGCCATAATTGAAGCCCGATAGTTTTCAGTTTTCCAAACATTCTGACACGCCACTTAGATATTGCACCGACGATATTATTATACTTGAGTATCTATTGCATTCTTGATACAAGCCCTACCTGGGATTCCTGAAAACGCCGGTATGGCTAGAGACCTCCGGGGCCTAGCTTTCTACTCCTTTCTCCGTACCCTACATTTCCCCACCAAAGGCTTGTTAATACTCTACCAGGCCGCAGGCTATGTCCAAATTTCTCTGTTTCATTTTCCATTGCTGTTGAAATATTCGGTTTGTGGTTAACCTGGTGAGGTTTCGGAATTGTTTTATAAACAATGAGAGATCGATTTAAATATCTTCTTCAAGGATGCTGAAATAAGGACTAGACAAAGAAGGATGCTCAAAGATCGATTTTCAAAAATTATTTTATTTCTAATAATTCTTTTTAATAATCAAAATGATTATTAATGTGATGTAAATACGCGAAATAGTTGACCGATGACTGGTGATGCTTTAATTTTTTTTTAATTTACAAGATTTATCTCCAACAACCAATACCACGTTACGTTGAAATACTCTCGTTACGTAATTTTACTATGTTAAAATCTATATCAATGAGCATCATATTTCTGTTATAAGAGGATTGAAAAAAAAAATAATTAAACGAAAAAATATGTTATTAAAATTATAGTCCCTAAAATGTTATAAGAACATAGCACTGATTAATCTGATAATTGAAGAGCTGAGTAGAGCAACATGTTATGTTACATTTTTGAAAAAAATTGTGATTTTTGCTTGGAACGATATGTAAAATATTCTTTTCTGCATAGCACCTTTCGTTTTCAGAAGTTAAAAGGTTCAATTAGTTAACCATTGGTATGATTGAAAAGATTATAATTCATCATTTTTTATATATATATATATATACTTTGGTGATGTTAAGTACTTGTTGCGCTATTATTTTACTGCCGTTTGTGATTATGTTGTATTTTGCATTTATTGATGTATATGAGAAAAATTATCGTTATCTGAGGTACCACTGTGTATTGATTCATTTATTAAATATACAAAATATGAGAATGGATCATAATAATTGATAAAATAAGAAGTAGATGAGCAAATATTAGAAAATATAAAATAAATAGGTAGCTTGAACTAAAGAAATAAATCATATTTTCTTCTAAATGATGTAAAATTTATTATATGAGTAGTGGAATTTAAAATTTTATTTTCACCATTTTACCAAATTTTTGGTTAATTGCAAAAATGTAGCTTTGTATTCATATGATCTTTTTTTTTCACTTTTGATCGCAGCGAGCCACATAAGATGTAGAAAAAATGTAGAAAAAACTGGGCAAGAGCCGTTCGAAATTCCTCAACTTATGTGCAACTCTATGAGCGTGGAAATATGAATGAAAAAATATATAATTCTGAAAATTTGTTTACCAATTTTGTACCTTAATTGGAAATAACGATTTTGGCTATAACTGATTTTTTTTTACTGATAATCTTCAAAATATTCATGAAATCACAAATGTCAAAACTCAAAAATTTTATTTCACTCCTTATTATGCTTTTGAATGGATGTATTTGTCCAAAAAGGAGCTCTGAAAAGAATTTTCAATACCCTTCATTTGGCAGTGAATGGTCTCTTAATCATGGATGTGGAACGTCTTGGGGAAGAGGTTAGTGCAAATTGATTTACCGAGGAACATCCTAGCTAACCCTTGATTGCTGCTCTCTCAGGGGGTCAAGAGGTTTTCTGGTTTGATGAACTGCTGTGGGATTCGGAGTGTGTTCTAGTTTACTCCTCAAATCAGTAACATTAAATTTTTTATTAACTTACCTATGCTTTCACTTACCTATGTATGAAATATTTAGTAAGTGAAAATAATAAGATCTGAAAAAATTGCAAATCCTTTTTTTTTCAACGGAAATACACGTTCCAAGTTTTCCTGAGACCAAATAACTAAGTCTCGCAAAATGGTCTGTGTTGTGCTAGGTCTAGCTCAAAAACGAAGTTTTACTAAACTGAAATTGCGTATTCAAGTTAGATATAAGCCTCTGGTGTTATAATAACTTTTTCGCCAAATTCTACTTTCCAGAAGTGCTACTTTTTATCACCGATTTTTACAATTTTTTCGAAAAAGACTATTTTGATCCAAACTCTTTATATCAATGTAAAATGAAATGGCCATTAATATCAGCTAGGTCGTATCCTCAATAAATTGTCTGAAAGGCCTTAATTGTCAAATTTTCATAATAAAAAATGGAAAAATATCACGACAAAAGAATTTTATAATCAGCTAAAGGAGAAACGAGGAGAAATATTTTCTCAGATTGATAAAATATTTCCGGAAATAAGAGCAGTGATATAACTATACCGTGAGAAAGCTAAAAAATTTATAAAATTCATTATCTAACACTTAACTATATGTATATGTATAGCATATAGTGGTGAGTAATGCGCGCTCCTTACCAGATTTTTATTTTATTTTTGTCTCCAATTATACATAATAATACATGATTTTAGATTCAATCGTGCGTTGCCATGTTTGATATGATTACATTTCTTACCATGGGCATAGAGTTTAGACCTGAAACGAGACCACTGAGCCTTTTCAGGATAAACGAGTCGCCATCTAAATGGAGAAGTAGAAGAATGAGATTCAGGTTGTGCGTGATTATTCTTTGTTGATCTATATACAGCTCACACGTCGAAATAAGTAGGTATTCCCTTGTTAGCATTTAACTAATTGTTTAAAAGCGTTTTATAGTTGCTTCTAAATAAGTCATACTGAATAATCATAGAATGTTTTCTTGAATAATCCTCAAAAATGGAACAAAAATGTAGCTACCATCATGGTGAAGGATACGCCATCAACTTTTGACCCTCGAAGCTTCTCGGGCGACCTCGATGGTTCCGGACGATGCCTATGTAGTGACTAACGGTATGTACCCGCCGGCCGCTGGTACCTACCTCTTACCTAATCCTTTCTCCGCTTCATTCATAACTTGCTGCATTGAGGAGCTTCTTCCTCTGTCTCTCTGTAGCCCGTTATTGGCTGTCAGTCCGTTGGTGACAAGAAATTTGCTAGACTTCGAAAACAATTTAGACCTTATTGGCGTATAAATCTTCTTGAAAGCACTAAAATCATGAGTCACTTAGGAAAGGGGGCTTCGACATATGCATATAACTATACTTTGAAATATAAAAATATTTTATTGATTATCCATAACAAGTTTCTTTTTTTTTTTCTGATATTTAAGTGCATATCACCATGTTCAATAAAGAACTTAATGTTATTTAATATGGAGGTTGTGGTAATATTTTGGCCTTGAATTCCAAAAATGTAGTCGTATTTATTGAAGATCGTCAGAGGGGGGTGGGTGCATTAAATATCTGTTTAACGTATGGAACACGATTGGGAGGGTCGGGGATGTCATAAGCATGTATTTTTTCCCCCTTTGGATCAAATGTGCTGAAATTCGGTATTTGTGGGGGTTTTTCTAAGCAGAAAAATTCAATAGAAGTGGGAGTAAATTTTAGTCAAAATTTCGGCCACTATTGGGGCATTAACCGGTTTTTCTCTGTTTTTATAGTATTGCACACGTCTACGGTCCTCCCCTCCCAAAAAAAATGAATTAGAGAGTTTAAAATCTGTATGTGAATTGAGTTGGTGTTAAAAAAGTGCCGTTTGGTCGTCTCAAATTTTTTCTCCCACCAACACCATTTTGATATTCTCAGTTTTATATTTTAGTAACTGTTAAAGAAAATTTAAAATACGAGTGGCGGAGCTCTACTCCACACGCTTTGTTTTCCTTATGTAATACATTTTTACGTTTTTGGTTTATTATTTTCAATAATAGAACTTTGTTATCGACCAAGAGAAAAAAAAAAATTAATCCACTCTTAAAATTTGAGGTTTTACGTTTCAAGATATGTAGAATCTAAACATCGAATAAAAAAAAAACCGCCCGCCGTCTGCGGCTTTTCTCTGAGACTACTGGACCGATTTTCTTTAGATTCGGCAACAAAATCACACGTCACTCCAGAATGATCCTCGGAACTCGACATTACCATCCGCCTTTTTTCTTATTTGGTTTTTGTTGTGATTAATCGAAAGGTGATAAAATTTCCTTAAAAAAAAATCATTTAAATCGGACCAGTACCAGCTGAGATATAGCGTAATGAAATTAAGCGTAGACTAATTCTCCAGCGCTACAGGTCAGCATGGCCTAAGCCTCCTGACATCATTTGCGGGCTCTGTACCATTTCACCCTCTGATTGCATGTCCTTACCATCTCAGCCTACTTGCATTGGCACAGTTTCTTCTTAACACTCTCAGTTCGGCAACCTCTTGGGGGGATCTTGGAACAAGCTTCAAATTTCTGCTCTATAGGTGCTTACATTTTAATTTCTTTGCTGGACTTGGTAGATGTCTTTTATAAAGTATTCTCCACAGTTTCCTTTCCCGAAACACTCCAAATGCTCATTTGAAAGGTAATATAATTATCTGAATTGTAAACTAAAGCAATACGGAAAGTCCTGTGAATAGACAGACCTGATATTTTTTAAATATTACTATTTGGAAATAATAAACCATTGTGTATTAATTTGCAGCGTTTTTGTTTTGTTTTTTATTCAAAAATCTGTCTGTTTTTTTAAGCTTTTTTAAACTTTTTCTTTTTATGTACCAATTAAACGAATAAGCTAGGTATCGTTAAAGATAAAAGTGTGTTTTCGTCATATACCTGGTTCTTTTAAATATTTAGCTTAATGAGAGGTTATTTAAAATGTTAATGATGTGGAAAAAATAAAGGATACTTCCAGTATTCATATTATTGCATGCTTTCTTTTTTTTTTTTTTTCATATGAAAACAGAAAAAATAATAACAAAATTATTTATATTTAAAAAAAAAATCTTGTTTTAACATTAATTAGTTTTTATTAGTCTACAAATCAGGCGTATACTTCTTTTGAAAGATAATTGCTTAGAACAAATTCAACCGCAGATCATGCTAATTCATTAGAGCTGAAAACAAATTATTAAGTCAGTAAATTAAAACGAAAACAATTGTCCGTACTGCTTACATTAGTTCAAATCGATAAAAAACATTGCATGAAATATTCATTTTTTGTTGTTATCTCTTTCGTATCTCTGAAATTTGAATATTACAAATTATTTATCTCTCTTATTGCCAAATCATTTTGGTCTATTGAAACCTCTTAAAGGTATTCCAGTTCTGTTTATTTACAAAATAATTATACTTTCTTTATAACACTTTGGCTCTGATTTTCTCTAGACTTTTTCAATTGTTTAATCATTTTAAAACCATGACATCTAAAGTTATACTTATTTCCAAAAATGTTATACAAATTTATTACAGAAAAAAAGTATTGATGCAATGAATTTTTGGAACTTTTTTCACTATCACGGGATAGAATTTCTCGGAGCGACTACATGAAGCACATGTCTTTGATTTTCTCAGAGGTATGAATTTTTTCAAATCACACTCCGAAAAAGAAACAAATATGGACTGATTTGTTAACATTTTCGTATAGTGGTGACGAACTAGAAAATAATACGAAAATAGCTCAGAAACGGAAAATTAGAAATGGAAGACCTTAAATATTATAACTGTCCACAGTTCCCTAGATTAAATTTCTCAAAAAAAAAAAATCCGAAATAGTTATAATAGTTCTGAATCTAATAGTTCAGTTAATTTCTTTTCGAATAACTTTATCTAGGGAACTATTAGATAAACAAATGCCTCAAATTCGAGCTAGGTTTATAATGATAATCTTCGTAGGAAGAAGAGCAGTTTCCGTGATATTTTCCAAAGTAAATTAACAAAACGGTGATATCTCGTTTTTTAAAAAAACATTATCTTGGGAACTATTAGACGCTCTGATGTGTATTAACACTCAAATCGGAACTAGTTAAGTGCATAAAAAGTAGTATATAATAATTATATTCGTAGGAAGAGCTGTTGAAATTGTCAGAACATATTCACAAAATCGTGATTTCTCGTTTTTCGGGAAAATATAATTGTTCTTACGAAAAATTTAATCTCTGGAACTAGTCAACGTAAAGAGTTCTATTACCACTCAAATTAAAGTTAGTAAAATGCACCATAAAGTAGTTTGGAATGGTCATCTTCTTAGGAAGAAAAAAAATGTGTGTTTTTTAAAAACATTATCTCGTAACTAGTAAACGTAAAGAGCTCTGTTAGGGCTTAAATTTTAGAACATTTAATTTCCTTTAAAAAAAATGTATTAATAATGTTTTTTTTTCGCGTGGTTGGTAAATTTCAGGATATTGAGCTCGGTATGAAAAATGAGCCAAAATTTTAGATTTTTTCTTGAATAAAGTGCCACCATTTTAGAAAGTAGCGGCTTTGGAATGGCCGACAAATCTTATTTTACGCAGAATGTCCTGCAGTTTCGTAATTCACATTCGAACCTTCTCCTAAAATTAATATCCTATTTCGGCCGTGGCTCAAGAGCTACTATTTTTTTTTCTATGATTACTTCTTGGGGACTGTAAAAAAAAAAATAATTTCTTGAAGTATTAATTTTTAAATAATGCTAAAATTACCAATTAAAATTATTGACGAAGGATTCTCAGAGGCAGGCATATTTTTTTACTAATTAAAGAATTAAAATCATCGTTATGCTTTCTTTGATTTGGGTTTTATTCTCATATTGTGTATACAATTTATGTTTAGAAATCAGGTGGTCACAAGGTGGATTAAGGTAGGGTGCGTTTACGCCATTCGGAAGCCTTGGCAGGTCCAACGCTAAAACAAATGGCAAACATATAAAAAGGGTTTTACAGAAGCTCAGCAAACTAACACATCTAAACGCTGCTGTTCCGGCTATTACAACTTTTTTCAGCTGTTACTTAAAGCTTTAAATTTTTTAAAGAAACAATTAAAAATACATCTATATAATGTATATGAATGCATTGCAACTCTAGCGCTTATGTGGCGTTTCCAGCAAGAACCGGATCTGACTCAAACACAGACAAGCCAATCCTTTACATATTTGATTTGCCGAGGTTTGGCAAAGATGTGAACGCACCTTTATTAGGCAGGTGGGTGTAGAGCTTGGGGAGGGGTGAAGGTTATCCAGGGGCCTGCCTTATGTGTTCCATACCTGTTCATTCTTCTTTTTTATCGTCTATCATCTGCATATAAATTAGTACAACATGGTCCTCTGTATCTTGTAAATAACGTTACGGTGGATTCCATTAGATCTCGAATCCTTTTAGAATGGAACTAGTCATGCGTTGGAACCAAGTTATACAAGATGCGTAATAGCTATGCACGTTGTTTAATGGTTAAAGAACCATGGAGACGTGTTGAACTACTGTTACTTTTTTAAAAGTACGAAGAATTATGAATGAATGAAGGTTGCCTTTTACTCTTCGTTTTCATTCAATGAGCACTTTTTAACTGCTTCCCTCAACCTAGGTGTGCTAGTACCTACCTTTAAATACCTTCTCCACGATTTATATTAAAAGTATTACCAACTTATAGGTCTATGTTCAAAACTTAAGGAACTAAAGCACTGATTAAGCCTTTCATCAAGGTTTCCATTAGTTTAATACTAGTCTGAAGGAGAAAATATATTAAGTCTAATTAATAAAATGGCTACCAGTAGAAGACAATATTTATCTTCAGTTTTAATTGTAAATAATCGTGAAGTAGAATACAACAGCCTTGAGTTTCTAGAGACAGCAAGAGGAAAATGCCTGCATGAAAACTACCTTTCAGAAAATAAAAAAAAGGAACAAATAACCAGATACTATAATTACAGAACAGTTCTTTATTTTGTAATTAAATTTTTTATGTAATTATTTCATTTTTTACTAAATATGTTTGTATACATTACACATCTTTTTATATTATCTCATGAAAAGAGCTTGTCTTATTAATATATATATATATATATATATATATATATATATATATATATATATATATATATATATATATATATATATATATATATATATATATATAAGCTAATTAGGCACTCAAGACTCAAGATCTAAAATTTAAACTTGAAAAATATTTAGTAAGGTTTTGTAAAGCCGAAAAATTCTACTTCAATATAGCATGTTCCAATTTATTATTATATTCTTCCATACTTATGTTTTTTTAATTGAATTATTCGTCAAGGAAATATTTTGTTTGTATTTAAAATGGTCGTAGTTGGCCATTAACACATTACTACACATTATCCTACACATTACTCGACTAACATGAGAAATAAATACATAAAGATTTTGAACATTATTAAATCATTATTGCACTTTGCCATGTTAATCAATTGTTCAGCAGGGCAGTTTGAATAGAGTTGAAATCATCATATACTCCATTATAAATTATATTCCGCCAATCCAACCTAAAACCTAAATTTTAACTTTATTTTGTGTGCAACTGTACCATTTTGACAGTACAGTTTACTTCCGAGATCTATATGGTAAATTAAAATGTTTCTTCTCATGTAAAAAAATGTTTAGAGGAAGACATATTACTGATTTTTTTTTCTTCTTACAAGTATTATGCCATAATAATTTACAATGCCCAAATCACCTTGTATACTAATCTCTATTAAGCGTGCTTGGGGTAATCAGTGGTGATTTGTAATTAGGAGAATGCTATATTGATCTGAAAATTGCGACCCTGATCTATATTGCAAAAGACACCCTTCTTTATTGATTTACCTATCTGAAACCTTCGTTAATAACTTGAACGCTTTTGAACATTGCTCTTAATAATAAATAAAATGCATGTATAAAATATTTCATTAGCAAAAGGTGTCCACTTAATTAATTATCTTAACGCAAAAGAAAAGAAAGAAATCCATGTAAAATAAATTAGCAACTGTAGCTGAAATTTACATATTTATTTTGTATGATGTAACGATTTCAAGAGAAAATGTTCAGAATTAAATCCTGTTATAAATTAACAGTAATTCAATTTAACATCAGAATGCTATTAGAATTCCACTTATAAATGTTAACACTTAATGTAATGATTTAAAATATTTATTTCATCTTTAATTAATTTAAATATGAGCTCACGTTAAAATTTTCATTTTTTTATTATAATTATTTGATATTATTTTAATAATTAATATGAACTGTAAGAAAATAGTGACTCGAGTGGCAGAGCGGTAAGCACTCGCCCTCATCCGTTCCGCTCAGCGATCATAACCCACATTCAACAGATCCCATCCAATTCGATTCTTCTCTCTTTCTTATTACCTTTATTATCAATTTTCTTCACATATCTACTTTTTGTTTATTCAATTTTCTTTTTGTCGAAAGGCTACTGGCCTCCTTCCCGAGCTTTGTTCTTATGTTACTGTTAGACATTCTATCCACATTTTCTACGAACAATCTAATGTCGTTCGTTTGGAAGAAGAATGCAACAATGTGAAAAGTGGAATTTTACTGGAGAAGCGTTTGAGATTTGCTTATTTAGGTTTATCATTATCCCTTAACTCACCGATGAAGTCCGACAAAACTTTTCGGATTGTTGTGCTCTTCTTCCAAACGAACGATATAATAAAGGCACAAATCCAATTAATATCGGATAGATTTTGGTTATACAAGAGCCGAAGGCAATGA
Organism: Rhaphigaster nebulosa; assembly: GCA_948150685.1. Classification (NCBI taxonomy): domain Eukaryota; kingdom Metazoa; phylum Arthropoda; class Insecta; order Hemiptera; family Pentatomidae; genus Rhaphigaster; species Rhaphigaster nebulosa. Next base: position 30,140,725 of record OX411310.1, read on the forward strand.
CAGCACGGAAAAAATGGCTATTGCAAAAGAGGCAATAGATTCAAATGGAGCGGAGAAAGTAGACCCCGGAGAGCAGTATTAATTACCAATCGCCTTATCTATCGCTCCTTGTTACCCAATGCTTCCTCGGCTACCGCGAATCGAACCCGCTACCTGGAGCTCCTATCTCTATTGTGTGCCGTATCAGTAATATGTGATATAACATTCCTTTGAAAAAGATAACTAATATCATTAACATTAAGATAGTTATATAGGTGCCGTTAGTATTGTTGCAATGCGTGTTATCATTATGCTATTTTCACATAGCATTATATTATAGATTATACGGGGTGTCCCTCCGAAAATGGATAACCCTTGAAGGTTTTATAGCAGATTTAACGCTGAACAAAAAAGTTCCTTTGAACATGGTTCAGCAATGTTTTTTTTTTGTTGGCACTTATTGGCAATTAATGAAGAAACGATTCCTTGCACCAAAAAACGGATGGAAACTAACGTGATAGAGAGTCGATTTTGGCGTCAAATGAGACCAATAGCTCCTCGATGAGATCAAGCATTCTTTGGTGAATGAATTGCGAACGTCGAATACCAAACGAATTTGTTATTTTTAGCAAAATTTAGCAACATTCTAAAAACTGACATACTCAGAACCAATTTTTTTTTTTATACAAGGAGTCATTTCTTCATTAATTGCCAAAAAGTGTCGAAAAACGTGTTTTCACGTTGGTTGTCTGATTGCTCAGTGTAAAATTTGCTATAAAATCTCCTAGGGTTATCCTTTTTTTGGAATATGGACATCCTTTATAACTGATTACATAAAATTAATTTTAATCACAGTGGACATTACAACAAACAGCTGGAGGTAGGAAACGAAATTGTAAGCATGTCATGATGAACAACTAGCAAACAAAAGGGATACCTATCTTCATTTTAAAATTACAACAAAAATCTGCATTCTGCGTAGAAACACCTCGGCTAGAAAGAAGTTAATCCAACAACCAGATTTAGGATTTTCCGTACTATCTTTGCCCATGGATATCTAATAAGAGACCTGAAATACAACACTAACACTAAAGCACAATTGTAACGTTATGCACATTATAACTAATAATAACATTCCTTTCACAATAACTGAAGCATTGAGTGACAATGAGGAAGAGGTTAATAAGACATTACGATCTTTAGCGACATTAACATGTTAAGTTGCTAATAACTATGTGAAATTATGATTCGCTAATAATCCCAACTAAATACGGATAAAAATAAATAAAATTACGGCGATTAAATATTTTAAACCACTGACGTACTTCTATTGTGTATTATAATTTAATTATCACGTAACACTTAGGACCCAAATCATGAGGTTGCCCGTTCTAACAAGGTTCTTTCCTGTTGAGGTAGAATAACACCAACTGTTCTGTAATTTAATAGGTGTAATATTTATCTTAAATTAAATTGGAAATAAATCATGCATTGTTGATTAATCATAGATATTTTGATATCAGGCAAATGATAAGGGTATGTTCTTAGAAAATCATTGCTTTATATTTGCTTAATCAATACATGTTAAATTACAAAAAATTTCCATCCATAGCAATAGTTACAGCTATTAATTAAGTCTAAATTATCATGTTTGAGATTGTATGACCGTTTCTAGATTTTTTTTATGTTTATAATAATCATTGATTGTGTAGAAAAGTGTCGGATTTTATAATTCAACTTTATTGGATAATATATAGAAATAAACAGAATTATAGATGAAGAATACCCTATGAATCGTCATTATTTCCCTGTACAAAGAGCGAGTTTTTGAATGAAAGCTCTGTAAGAGGCGTGAAGGCATGCTGAGAGGTAGGTCATGCAGGTTGTGCGTGTCTGTCCGCGGATACATGTTTAGACCTACTTTTTTCCCTCTTTCTAATGTCACTCCCAATTCTTATTGCAGCTTCTGTTTAGTTAGGATATGTCTATCCTTAATTTTCTGCTTTAATTTTTATTCATTCTCATCTTCTTTTGTTCGGTGAAAATGATACCGCTAACTTCAATCAACATATTATTGTCATAAAAAATAATTAATTATATGAATCGACATTACCGTATTATTGAAGGAAATCGCAATAATACAGTGCAATAATAAAGTAATTATTAACATCAGTTAAATCCTAACTCACTTGGATCATTCATAATACAGGCCAACGATGAAAAAACATTTATACTGAAAATACCTTATTCCTATAGTTTTTAGGGTGCTAAATCCCAAATATGACATTAAAAAAGCTATATCACTCACAATTTTTTTCACATTTTATAGTTAAATTTATTAAATTAAGCGATTTTTAAAGAATTGAACAGCTTTCAGTCTTAGGGCTCTTGAAACAATTAGGCCTCAAGTTAGGCCTCATGAAACAATTTGTAAAGGCTTTGCCTAAAGATGGATGTTTCAAGTATCTCTGCCAAAAGTTTCCATGCCTTTCAGAAGCTAAACTAAAAGAAGGCCTCTTTGTCGGGCCTGACATTAGAAAAATGATGTTTGATGTAAACTTTGAATCCACAATGACCTTAAATGAGAAAGAAGTATGGGTATCTTTCAAGCAAGTCGTTACAAAGTTCTTGGGAAATGAAAAAGACCCAGAGTATGTTTCTGTTGTAGCTAACATGTTACAGAAGTTTAAAAAGTTAGGATGTTTGATGAGCCTGAAACCTACGGAAAACTATGGGTGACACAAAAAAAACTAAGGCCAGATTTAGATTCAGCACATAAAAATCTATAAAGATCCACTATTAAAGTTAAAGAAAATTTCAAAGAATGTCTTTTTGTTGGCCTATGTAATCATTCCCTTTTCTAACCTTATAAAAAAATATTGTTTAAATTATATTTTTTTTGTGTTTCGATTTAATAATTTATAAAAATAACCGTAATGAATTACTGAAAAGAGAAATATGTTCAGTTTTAATTTCATAATATATCACGTAGCACGAATAGGAGGCGGAATTCCTTTAGAAATACATGTTAAGATAATGAATATTTTCTCAAATTCCGTTTCAATTACTTTCAATATTTTTTTTCCTCGGAATAAAACTCTTAGCACATACTCTTGGCACTTATCCTGAGTTTTTTTTTAAGTGCCAATAACTAAAAGATATGTAGTAAAAAAATATTTTACTAAGTGGTGTTTGAAGTTTAAAATATTTTATGCATTTAATTTTTGTTTAGTATATGAATATTATTTTTTTCTGATTTATCGTTCTTACGGACTTATGTATAGTGAAATGTTTAATATTGCGTAAGTTAGTAAATAAAATTAAAAATATTTATTTTGAGTCATATCTTATTTATTCAACAACAAAATGATATCATCATAGAGCATGTTAGCAATAAAATTAAAGGATTTATAAAAAAAAAACATTATTTTCACTTGAAATTATTTTCTGCTATAATTTTTTAAAAATATAATCCACGGAAATATCGCAAATGTAAATACATGTATAAATCAAAACCTTACAAGCTTTAATAAATAGACACTCACGATCATGAAAAAATCTAATTTTTGGCCATTTAGTGTGATATCTATATGCTTACAGAAAATATATTTTTATAGTTTTTAAAATAAAAAAGGTTGTATGTTGAAACTTCCGCTTTGAGGTTTTTTAATGACATAATTGTTCAATTTACATAATTGTATACCATGCACATGCAAACCATGTTTAGAGCTTAAACTGTGTCCTTGAGAAGAGTTTTATGCAATAAATTATACTAAATATAATAGCTGATAATCATCAGATAAAGATGATACCTCATCCTTTGCGGGACACCGGTATTTACCCAGGTAATAACTAGCGAGGAGGAGAAGAAGAATGCTGGTGGGCTAAAGAGTCCCGATCGGCATCAATGTTTTCCAGTCACGTCTTCCGTCCAAAGCCTTCGGACTTGTAAAGGTACAACTTTTAGGGGAAACATAAATCTGTGGCAAGTTTACGTTCCTCCATTCTCAGCGGTTAAATTATTTGTTCTCAGCTGTAGACTGTAAATACCTAATTCCGGCTGTTGAATTTTACTAAAACAAAAAAAAAGAAATTTGTTCCTCCTCAATTTATTAAATCAGCGTACTTTTTTTCCTTCAATTTATCATTAAAAAATAGCAGTACATTTTTATTTATATATGAGGCGTGGTGATGCCAGAGGGGATAAATACAAAGTTGAAAATTTTTCAGGATACCCAAAAAATAGGGCTACATCAGGTTATTGTGAAGCAATTATTATTTCATCATTGTTTTCTGAACTAAATCAGAAATAGGTTTGTAAAATATTGTTTGACTTTTCCAAGTCGATACCAAATTAAAAAAAAAAATTCAATAAATTGAATTTATTCCATTCTGCATGGAAAATGAACAATAAGTCAATGAACAATGAAATCACCCATATTAACCGCTGTTTGACATATGATTGAAATTAACACATTTTATTATTTTAATCATTTAACATTAATATCAAACAATAAATGTGAAAAGGAAATAAAAAAACAAAACGAAGTATATATAATTTCTCAAGATATTACTTCTTTCTTTTTTTTTAAAGATTTTTTTAAATTTTATGAAACAAACGCCAAAAAGTATTTCAACTTTTATGATTTCGGTATGTACACATTATATTAAAAGAGCCTTGCATGAGCCAACAAAAAGAAATTAAATTAAAATGTAAATTCATTGCTGCAAAATAACAGATAGTGAAGGGGTTGAAACCTCATCAGTTGTAGAGTAAAATTTGCAAAAAAAAAAAAAAAAAAATCATAATGGCCTTTTATGTAAAATTTATTTGTTTTTGTTTGAGGTTTTTGCATTCCAACATCCGGACACAATTAACGGTACATCTAAGTTCAAATTTATTAATAAAATATATTAATAAAAAAAATTAATAAAAACAGTAAATGGAGATTGTACAATCCTCTGATGTTTTAACAACTTCCGTTTCCAACTCGTTTCGTCCCAAGGCATGAATTCATCTCAATGCTGTCGTATTTACTTCAGGATATTTCTCCATGATTAAACAGAATAGATTAAACACAACAACATAACATTAACTTTTCCTACAGTTCATTGATACTTTCTTTCAGCAGCGCTCCAAGCTGCTGTTTTGAGAAACAGGGATTTGAAGGTAACAACTATTTGTTACTACTATGGTAACCCAAACTTTGAAGGTAAAATTATATTGAATTTTGCACATTTTGGGGGGAGGGAGGGTGAACTAAAGATGAGCAACCTTAAAGAGGGGGGTTAGCAGAGGGGGAAGCATTAAAAAGATGAAAAATGGATTCAGTCCCTTTTGCATCTTCATGCCTCATATAATATTATATTATAATATTATATAATGTCATATGAATATTATATAATATCATATAATAATTTGTATTTATATTATAAAGATAATATGTCCTCATTGCAAGTTGATACGATTAACTTGCTATCAAACTAAAATATTTATATTTGTGGCTATATATTTCAGCATTTATATGAGATAGGAAAAATAATTATGATATAAATTGTAGCAAATGTTTGCACAACGTTTTCAAAAAGATTTCCAGTGCCTTATGTTGTTGGGTTATTAGTTGCTAATATGCCTCTTCGTTAAGAAGAGCTGAAGATTTAATAACCAAAACTAAAGGATTTTTTTTCTTACGACTATGGCATTGCATTTGAAAAGTGAAATCTAAATAAATTTCCGTTTTTACTTTTTAATCTACATTTTAAGCATACAGCTGAATGACCAAAGTTGCTGGGTTTTTACGAAATTTAATCCAGACATTGTCTTTCATTACGGATCTGAATTCTTTTACCTTTTTTTTTTTAATCCTCAAATAACTGATTTGCTATATTTGCCGAAGAGGATATCGTCCAATGCCATAGTGATTAAATATCTATGATGGTTTGATTTCAAGGTTCTTAAAGTAAATTGGCGTTACGTCCTATATTGAATGCTATATACTCTGATTTACTGCGGTTTATTTCTATCTACCATAATTCAAGCCAATTGAGCGCTTGATCAAGATGATATTGTAGATTGCTTGATATTTTATAAAGGCCTTCTAGTAAGGCTAAAGTCTATGTCGTGTTAACTAGCCATTAACATTAAATGAACAGCAGGGGAAGTTACATGTTTATTTGGTTAATCGCGTAAATAATTGCAATTTAAGTAAAAACTATGGAATATTCGACGAAAGCATGAAAAATCGAAACAAACAATATTAACCCTTAGAAGAAATACCTCCAGTTTTCCCCATTTCAAAAGCACCTAGGTATGTGACTGACAAAACCTTACTCATACCAACATTCGACCCACACATAAAGATTCATTACTAACGATTTTATAGTAACTTAAACGGACATACTAACGGAAATATAAGAGATATGGGCTACAGCTAGTATGGCTATGAATACTTACTTATTTACATTACATTTTATTACAATATTTTATTGCTTTTTACTAGAAGTAAAAAGTTACTTGTATTTTTTGATGTAACTAAAAATAACTAATTATCTTGCAGAAGTTGTAAAAATTGTAGTAATAATTGAAAAATGTTATATTATAAATTACAGCCAAATTCAGCGAACTTTAGTTGCTTATTTCGTTTAAATATGTTTTGCCATTTCTTATAAAAAAAAAAAAAATAAGAATTTAGTGTCTCTAATTGCAGTTATTAATAACCTAGTCAACGTTTCGCCCATTCAGGCATAGATATTAGCTTATAGAGACGGCACATTTTTCGTAAACAGTTAGACATATTTTGATATAATGTAACTAACTATAGGTAAAGCACTTAAGAAGAGTTTAGTGCGCACGCGCCTAAAAATAATCTTATGTTTATTAAATATTTCAAGATGATATTTTACATCAACAACGTTCCTATTCAGTTCCAAAACTCTATAAAATCCTCGGAGTTACCTTTGACTCAAACCTACATGAAGTAACTATATTTTCAGATTACCAGAATGGGTTTTCTGGTAATCTGGAAATATAGTTACCCATAGCAATCCTCAAACAGCTCCTAAGATTCCGTGATTCTTTTCCTCGAAGTATCCGTCATCTTCTTGTATCCTCCCTCATTCTCCCCCACTTCGACTACCAAGTCGAGTATGGAGGACTGTCTGGCGAGTATGAGATGAGACTAAAACGATTACCTAATGATTTTTTTCATAAAAAATTGTCTCCCGAAAAAAAAAAAACGCGTCTGCGCTCTCATATCTCTCACAGATATTCTGAGCAAGAGTGACTTCATCCTAATTTCCGACGAAAATATCTTCTCGGTACCTTCTTATTGCAATCCTTAAGAGCCAGAAAACCTTCCTATATTCTTGACCTCCTCACTTTTATGTTCATCCATTCATCTCCTAATTATAAGATCTCAACCTACTAATTTGTAACTCCCATTCCATAGAACTGCTTCCTTTGAAAAATAAAATCCTTTACAATGCTACCTTGTTTTGGAATCCCTAACCCATCTCCATTCGTCAAGCTTCTTCCCTAACCGCATTTAAACACCATTTATTTCTCCATCTCCTGAATCATCAATCTTCCGTCTAAATAAATAAGTATGCAAATCTGAGCAGATATGTACATAAGTATATTTATTGTTGTTTGTATTTACTTTTTATAAATAATTGTTATTTGACTTATAGTTAGTAATATTTACCGCGGTAAACACTGCCTAAATCTTACATTTATGTTAATCTTAGGGGACTGAACATTTATTCAAATATTTGACAAGGTATCTGTAGAAGGCTTCTTATAGAAGCTCTTTGAGTGTAACCTTCCGGCTCTTGATTTACTGTTTCTGTTTGGTTAGACTGTATTAGGATGTTGACGTGAGAAGTACTATCTATGGTATTCTTGATTGGTGTGATTTTGAGTTTTCCTGATGCCTGAATTGGCGTAATATTGAATGGCTAGTAATTATCTGCAGTTTGCGAGCCGTTTGGAGTTATAGTTCGAACGTTTTGCAGTGTAGAGCACTCTAAAAATAACTTATTATTTCAAAGCTATTTATATTTATTATTTCAATATAAGTAGTTAAGCATTACTGATGCAACGATCCTCTTATTTGAATGGTTACTCCAGATAGCCTACTTCTTTTGTACAGTAGTGCCAATTGTTCTTACTCGACAATAGAACTACAAACCCAGTTCGTCACAGCAGTTCATTTCACTTTCTCGTAGCATGTGTAGGCTGTAGCAGGTAGATCTTACACCGCGCCGCCGGGTCGGGGGTCAGGGCTGACACAGTGACAAAGGGAGAAAGTCGGTACACCTGACAGCATGTCCTCCTTTAGGGAGGAATGATAAGGACGGATCGAGGAACTGAAGAAAGGCAGAGAAACCACAGTCCGGCTGACCTCGCAGGCTCCGGGGTGCCTTTTTACCCTTTCGTCACATACCTCGTGTACGAGGTCAGGAATTTATTGCTCAAGAGTAGCTTAATATCGAACCTCTATTCAAAGTACTATTTGTCATTTCTGATAACACTTTCTTTCGGATTTCTTTTTAGTGTATTCGATTTCTCTACCGTTCCAAACGTACTTAATAGTCCGGAATTTAGTATGCAAAATATTGACTTATTACTGTGTGGCATTCATAGAACCATCAATCAAAGGGGGCAAAGACGGCACTTGCTCCTATCGGCCGAATTTAGAGGGCGGCAATCTTCGAAAGAACTTTTATTTTTGGATTAAGCAAAGAAATATTTGTTTGTTTTCTTTTGTTTTGACCTTAATTCAGTCAATAAAATTAGCTAACGTTATGAGAGCCTCGACGCAAGATACAACTGATGTGTTGATGTGCTACTAATCATTGGGCTATAGTAATATTTTTAATCTAGTTGTTGCTTTATTCCTGAGTTTTAATTTTGTTTTTCTTTGAGGAAACTGCAGAAACCAAATTAAAATATATGTATATATATATATATATATATATATATATATATATATATATATATATATATATATATATATGTGCTACTACTCAGTACTAACAGGATATATTCTAAAATGAATGACCCAACTTAGACATCTCAGGTTGTTGTACACTATCAAAGAAGAGATATCAGCTTATGTAAGATATGCCCATACTTAGGTTACTCCTCCTGGCAAAAAAACTAGTTCCGGCCATGGTTCAAGTCGTGAAGATCATAACATCATAGAATTAAATAACAAAAAATCATGAAAAGAATGATTCACTTTTTAATGGCTTGGTTGTGTTTTATAGGGTTGTAAAACTGGCTCTTCATTCATTTCCCCATGAACTTCCACTTCATGTTCTCAAGAATAAAATCTGTGATCGTATCTTCTACGAGTCATTTTGTTTGTCGCCTATGACCTCAATGGTTTTTAATGATACCTTTTATGATCTATGTTTTTAAAACTTCGACTTAGACTTTATTATTACATATTTAATGTTTCTATTTTCAGTTGCAACTTAAGTATTTAAATTAATATTAAAGAAAAGTACGTACAAAAGAAGAAAATAATGTAAAGCCTGAAATCGAAAATTTCAATGCGAGTAAAATCTTTCCAGAATATTAAGTTTTTTTTTTCCATAAATTAAAAGAAAATACTAATTTGCTCCCTTTTTTTATTTTTTAAATTTATTTACTTCTTCTTTCCGAGATATACCTCTTTCACGCTATCACTTTCCAACTAATTTTCTTCTTTTAGCTATTTTAGATTTAACGAAATCTTTAGCAGAGTTACAAAACTGGGTCTCCTAATTCCTAACCAAGGCGACGGGCTAAGCGTACGCACTGAATACGAACCGAATTAACACACGGGCGCTGATCAGAAAACTTTCCCCGTTCTCTTTCATCAACTTCTTGCCCACTTCCTGTTCGCTTTTCTGAACAGGTCTCAGACTGTCAACGACCTTTTGGCCATCGTCTGCCCCATTTCCTCTTTACATTTTTACGTATAATTACGATATTTAAAAAGATAAAAAAAAATGTAATAAATTTAAATTTTACAATTTATACTTTAAGAAGTGTCACAAGTATGTTTTTGAGGGCAAGGTAGTTTTAGTTCTCCTGACGACAAGAAGGCGCTCTGAAATAAACGAAAAAAAAATCCCAGGATTAGTGGTAATAAAACCTGTTTCTGTATGCTTAGTGGTTGATGACGCAAACATAGCTTTCGTTGTTTTTATTCAATGTAGCTATAAAGAAGATTCAATCGATTATATAAGGAGTTATTTGTCTCTCATTAGATATACGCGTTGGCATTGCTGCAAATGCATTATTACATTGCTGTTAATTAAAAAAAGAAAATCATAGCATTGAAGTAAATACAGAAGATGTACCATTCTGATGTACCATAAACCATAAAAAAGACGAAATGGTAGATGTTTGATACCGAGCCTCAACGCAAGACACAACTGATCTGTTAGTAATCATTGGGATCTAGTAATATTTGTAAATCTAGTTGTTGCTTTATTTATGAGTTTTATTTATTTATTTATTTTTTTGAGGAAACTCCAGAAACCAAATTAAAAAAAAAATATTAAAGAAAATTCCACGATTTCGTAATAGATGAAGAACTTCAATATCAACTACTCAGTACTAACAGAATATATTCTAAAATGAATGACCCAATTTAGATATCTCAGATTGTTGTACACTACCTAAGAATATCGTTGAGATAACAGCTTTTTATTAGTGTCGTCAAGTATTTATTTTTGGGCTTTATTTTATATATATTGGGATTTATTAATTTTGTATACATCTCTACCTATTATTCAGTGGTAAACTATTGTAAGTCGAATTCTGCAGATTTTGAGTTTATTAAATTATTTGTTTTATTATTCTGGCCATATATCCAGGATATAAATATTCTAAAGAAGCTAAAGGGGTAATAAAATATGCAGTAGTGCAAATACAAAGTTTTTAGCACTGTCCTCAACAGGTATTGTGCGATCTGAAACCTCATTTATTTCTCTCTGTATAACTTTGAAAATGTTATTAATGATATTTGTACCTTTGACCTGCAAATATATGAGACCATTTTTATTATTCAAACCGCTATAAAACGTTCCGGCTGTTATAACTGTTGATAAAGAATATCATCAATATAAAAATAATATACCCTTACTACAGTTGAACAACTGTAGGTTTTTCAGGAAATGATTGAATTAAACTAGAATAAATTTAATTTATTTACAATTTATCTATATGCTTACTCAAAATAAAAAAAAAACTTTTACTGACTCATATAAATAATATTATTTTAAAATAATCTAAGAATGAGCGTATCGAGAGATTTAAAAAAAAAAAAGATGTAAAGGTTTATTAATTCAGGCGCATACTATTTATACATATTTGTATACATACATACATATGTAAAAATAGTATAAATATGTACATATCCATATATAAACTATGCATTAACAATTTATATATATATATATATATATATATATATATATATATATATATATATATATATATATTAACGCTAAAATAACTTTTTATATAATATTTAATATTTAAAATATAATATTTTAATTTTTTATGCTTAAGAAATACTATATTATTTAATATAGTATATAATTGAAGGAAATATTACTTCTTTCTACTTTATATACTATAACGAGTACATCATTATTTCTCTTAATGTCCATTGTAATGACTTCAACTCTAAAAGCTTTGAAATCTCATTATTCACAAAATCAACATAGGCCAATGAACTTGATTTTAATGTCTTTTTTTTTTCTTCGTGTTTATTAGAAATGAGATTTTTTATATTGATGAATAAATGATTTAATAATAATTCGGTAATCTAGAAAGTGGTTATTTCACTGTCTTAAAAATATGTACTTATATATTATGATTCGCTTCTTCCTTAAATCTGAATTTTCATATTTATATATGTTTAAGGAAATAAATCAAGAATGAAACGCGACAATTTAAATAAGTACAGTTTAAATCATCTTTTCCTGTGGAAGTTAATTTGAAATGAAAACAACTTATTCAATTGTTCATACCAACATTGTACATATATATATATATATATATATATATATATATATATATATATATATATATACATTTAATATATATATTGGTTTAAAAAACCAGGCATGCATTAAGATAGCACTGAGTATTTCATTAAAGAACTAGCTCTGACAGAAGATTAACGAATCGCCGAATTCCCAGATAAGAGCGCTGAGAAAAATACCTGCAGGCCTTCCTACCTCTGCATTCTTGTTTTTCATTTTTACTGTCCACCATTTTTCATTCGTGTAAAGAATCGTGCTCTAAAAGTGAAATATAATTTAGAGAAAAGGGAGAATCAGATTCTCGTTAGTTTTTTCCTTGAGTTGGGTTCCCTTCCTCGTCTTTTATTTCTAATTATTTTCCTTCCTTACTGCGATTTATGTTAAAGCATTTAACGGTAGTAGAATGGAATATTTATTACTTCTTCTTCCTTTTATTTATTATTATTATTTTTTTTTTTTAACAAATTACTGGAAACTTCATTTATAAGACTTCATTGAAAAGTAAAAAGTAAAGTATAAATTTTTATACTCAAGGAAGAAACCCTTCGAACCATTCCTTCGACATTAAAATAAAAGAAACTTAGATCAGGATCGCTATAAAAATAAATAAAAGAGCAAACGTTTTTTATGCCTAAATAATAATAATGATTGCGTCTATTAACTTCTTTGAGTAACCAATATAAAAACAAAAATGTTAATAACACGTTTCTCGTAGATACCTATCATATATATGTTGATACCTATCATTGAGATATTTTAAAATTGTAATTTTTCAGCATTTTGTTTTTCATATCAGTAGCAATTTTTATCAGGTAGTAAACCCACTCAGAAATCATTCGAACACTTAGTTGAAAAATAATTAAATTTTTACAAAAAGAGAGTAAAACACAGTATAGATTTTCAATACTCTTGAACTCAAAAATATATTTGTTAAGCATATTATTGTTTTCTTTTCCGTCTTTAATCTTACTACTATTTCTTGAATTTCGGTGTATATTTTCTTTGGGATCTTAAATGTGGAAATTCATCTTTGAATTTCAATTATTTTGCTAACTGCATTTTTTTTTTTTTAATTGGCAAAATTTTGGAGGATTTTGATTCTCTTAGCACTTTGTTTGGTTATCAAACATAATTTTACGTAACTTTTCTTAATTTATTTCTTGTTAATTTTATTTCGGAAGTTACATCATTGTGCTGTTTTCACTTGACGTATGTTTCCTAATGCATTCTTCCTCGACGTGACTGTCATTATTCCATGCATTTTCTGTTTAGCTATTTTTTCTTTATTTTTCATTTTATAAATATAAAGGCTGGCTTATCCCATAACTTTATTAGAAAGATTTTAATTTTCTGAATATTTCGAACCATCTATCGCCAATAGTTTTTCTTCAGCAATTAATAATAGGGCAAAAGGAAGACTGAACTACATATATACATAATCAACAATGATAAAACTTCTTACAGCATGCGATTGATCAAGACAGAAGTATGTGTTCAAATATGTCCATAGTTCGTAAAGTTATTAAACAAGATAATGAACAAAAAACCAGATATATGAAATGTTCTGTTCGGATATTTGATGATTGAAACTTACAACATGCAAAGAGTACCCAACCTTCTTTTAGTCTTACCGACTGTCAAATAATTCATAAAGAGAAGTGCGATCAAGTTCCAAGTTCTTTGACTCAGATCCCTCAACATTGATCGACCTGAGTAATTAACCAACTATATATGTATATCTAATTAAGCAACATATATGTATATATATATATATATATATATATATATATATATATATATATATATATGTGTGTGTGTGCGTGTTTTGGTTAATTAGAACAATATGGTATGTAGCTATTATTATTATTATTATTAATTTGCGCAATAGTCCTTAAAGGACCTGGGCTTCAGTTTCGCCGGACTTCCCTGTCGACAGGCATTCTTCTCCATCTTCTTATACCTGTATATACCTGAGATCGTATTAGACGTCGTCGATCCACCGCAGCCGGAGTCTTCCCCTTAGGCGCGCCCCTCCTGGGCGGCCATAGAGTAGTCTCTTTGGCAACCTGTCTTCCTCCATCCTCTCTAAGGCCCCACCATTGGAGCCGGCACCTTTTAATAGTGCATTGTTTTAGAGCTCATATAGCTCAACGTTTTTCCTTATTCGCCACTGATCATTTATCCTCATGGGACCGTATATTTTTCTTAGGACCTTCCTTTTCCAGATTGTAGTAGCTGACAAAATTCTCGGTTTCTTTAGTCTTCAATGTAGCTGTTATGAACATAAAGTACAATGACGATCCCATTGAGTATATCTAGTCATCTATGAACAGCTCAATAAATTAATTATTTTCTACGTAATTAAATCCTTAAAGTCCAGAAGAAGGGAGAGAAAAAGAAATCAATCTGGCTTCAATTAAGAAAAATAAAAGAAGATTTAAAAGACAAAATATTTCTAGCGCATTTAAATATGACCTAAACTAAATGAATCTACTTGCCAAACAAATCTTCCCATCGATGAGCACACCTACTGGGTCGAAGCGCTCTCGGAAAATCGATTCCTGGACCCAATTGCTATGGATCCGACCCATAACGCCCTGTTTCCCGCCGATCCTACCCGCGACCGTGCATTGTAAACGACGATCAACAATCGATTCTACGGCCGGAATGGGGTCTCGCGACCACGGGGATTGGTCTCGGCTTCGAGTGAAACTACCGCAACTCCAAACTGGTCACAATATCTCTGGACGTCCGTCGTGGAGATTTCACCCAAACGGCCATTCTTAGACGACTCTTACCCACTTTGTACCTCAGTGTGTGTATGTGGATGTTGAAAGTCATCGCTTAAGAAAGTCGGTCTCGGTCTGAGGTCAAGTGTGCATTGGTATGCCTAGTTGTATGGGTTCGCATGCTGAAACAATGTTTGTCGAATGTTGTTCTGTTTGGAATTACAAATACTACAATAATTACCAATGCATTTATTCTTGAAAACGCACATAGATACAAAGGGCTATTGTTCTGTTATCGATTCTGATACATTTTAAGCCGCCTATTATTGATAATTTAGAATTTTTCAGCTCTTCTTTGTCAAACTTTACCGCTGCAACTCATTAAGGGTCTTGATGAGTTATTGTTTAATATTGATGATATTAAGGAAGTTCTGTTTCTTAAGGAACGGCCAAACAAGGAGGTGGATGTGGTCAGCATTCACGCTCAGACGTCAAGGTTATCCCATTCTAAATTAAAGGTATCCACTTAAAGACTGAGTCTGCTCCAGCAAAGTTGCCTGACCCCAGAGTCCGCTGATATAACAATAAATAAATGTTCTGCCATAACAGGACTCCAACCCTACGTTTTTCTTTTTATTCAGGCACTTATCAGCAAACCAGAGATGCAGGACCATCCATAAGAAAATTTTCGAGAGACCTGGCTGTCAGGGAGGCTAGAATGTTAGGGAGATTTGGGACTCTCGAGGGGGTTAATCGCAATGGTTTAATTAACCGTTTATTTTATCGATTATTCTAAGTAATAATTTGTTGATTATATCGATAGTTACAACTTTTGAAATAACCAAAGTCGGTACTCGGATGAGGTATGGATACTTGTAGGCCCGATTTGAACCTGTGTGATTTGAACGGTGGGCCGGAAATTTCCTTGGGTTCCATAGATATTCCATAGATATATTATATATTCAGATGTAGATATAAACTGGCGAATAAAAAGCTAGTTGTGGACAGTTAATGCTATTCTCCAAAACTAGTCCAGATATTCTAGTTATGGAAATGAGAAATGTCTTTTTTGCATTTAAGTTGGTGTCCCTGGAGTTCCATCTGTTGCCTATGTCGAAATTTAAAAAGGTGCTGCTATATATTTAAAATAATATATTGTTTCGATTCCTGGAATAAAAAAGATCATAATAGTTTTTTTTAAATATACATATTTTCGACTAGCCTTCCAAACGTAATCAAAGATCTATTATACAAACGTATAATAGATCTTTGATTACAAATATTTTGTTTCGACCCTGGTTTACCTTGCTTAATATTTTCAGACGCAAAATATTCTAATGTTGAAATAACCAGGTTTCTCCTTCGTTAGAACAATTAACAACTAGTTAATTCATCATATATCAGCGACTGCTTCTTCAGTTCTCAGATTCTAAATAGTTTACTAACATAAGGATTGTTGTATTGAGAGGTACACATCGTGGGGTTAGGTATGTAAGACATTTGCGATAAAAAGTTCTTCAACATGATTTATTAACAATTTTCTACACATTTAAACCCGCAATATAAGCATTTAAATGAATTTTTGTTTATGTATATATTTTTTTATCTAACCCCGTTTTACTTACTTCTAGCCATTTTCTTTTTTCTTTCTTCTGTATCCTTGATAAATTTTTTTAAAGTATTTTGGTGTGATGCGTAGTTATTAATGATATTAACTGTAAATGTTATAATACAATTGATGGGCTCGCTTATGCCTGTAAAATTTACTCATCCGTAATTTAAATCTATTTTATCCATTTGGTCCTACTGCATCATGCCATCTTTTCGGAGCTGGTAAGAGGTGTTATGCTATCGAATAGTGGATTGTGAAGATGTAAATTATCAAAAAACTTGGCATGACTTCGCCTTATGAACTGTTCCGCTGTTGGGCGTTTTTTCTTTTCAGAGAGAATTATTTCTACATATTTTTCTAATTACCCCCTTCTGGAATTGCAGTAGCACTTTCGCTGTGTGACGAGCGTAATGTGATGTTAGATTACATTCGACTACCATGTGCTGGCCGAATGATACTGTTGTAAATTAATATCGTAAGTCGCAAGCTTAAGTGTAGTGAGGTAAGGAGGTGAGCCAATTTATATGATTTTGTTATGACAGCAGCCAGTTTTTTTTTAAAGTGGCTTGCAAAAATTAAGTGTCTGTCAATGTTTAAACCCTAGATACTCTATCATTCTTGAGATCGACTTTTGCACGTTGCCGACTATATACCAGATGGGTAATTTCTTTTTATTCTTCTGGTACGAGAAAATTATCCCATTCATTTTCTCCGGATTTACCATTATGTTTATGCATACAAAAACTATGTTCGTTCATTATTCAAGATAGCTAACGCAATTTTCGTGTAGTTGTGCTACCATTTCCTCGATCAATTAAAAAGATCGCGTGCCGTTCCTACGTAATCCTGAGAACTGTTAAAAGCTTCCTGAACGCGTGAAAGTTAAACTGAAAGTGTGGGGTTTTATCGGGTTTTAAAAATCCAAATTGCTCTCTGCTTAACTTTCACCATCTGCTTTTTGGTTCTTGAGCCAATCAACAACCATATAATTTTCGTCTTTTGGTATCTTGTATGTGGAAATATTTATGTGAGATGTTAGGCTTCGTGAGGCTCGGATTTCCTCCTTAATCAAATTTCGTAGAAATCTTAAAAGTGAAAGCTAAAGATCGTGTAGACATATCGCACTACTATTCATAATTTCAGTAATTTTTCACAAGTAATTATTTAATTGAACCCTTAGGCACAAAATAAAAAAATGTTATCATCTTACAAATTCTTGATTCTGTTCTGAAATGATTGATATATATATATATATATATATATATATATATATATATATATATATATATATATATATATATATAGATAGATAGATAGATAGATAGATAGATAGATAGATAAAAGAACTTTATTCTGGGACTAGGTCCCTTAAGAATAACATGAAGGAACCAATAAAACAGTAACATTATATATATATATATATATATATATATATATATATATATATATATATATATATATATATATATATATATATATATATATATATAATGGATATATGATATATGGGGGTTATGAAAATATAAAGGATCAAAATAATTATTTAAACTCAAGTAAAATCGTGCTTTTGTGAAATCATTATGCGAGCGAAATTTATTTGCACGGAATAACTAAGCTCGTATTTATTTTCTATTAACTTTATTATTTGCTTTATTGACTTCAGATTTAATTTTAATATCTTTATGTTAATAACCATCTTTTCCGTTTTTAAAAATACGAAAATAATAATTATTTAAAAAAAAATTAGCCTAATATTTTTATGATTAGATTAATGATTTATTTGAATTAAATGGAAACCAACCAACTGTTTTATAAAATCCCTTTAATTTTAAACTAGTTTCACCAACAGAAAACGCAAGATTTTACCATTTTCAACTATTTGGTCGTTGAAAATACTGTAATTCTTCGTTTTAGAAAGGTTTTAAGACTGTTTTCTGTTAAGCAGCTGTTCCATACTACTTCAAAAATCAATCACTAGTTCAACAATTGACCAAATAACCCATATAGAAACATACTTCAAAAGAAAATCATTAATCCTCAAGAGTCATGCTTTTTATTACTTATGTATCTTTAGCATAACATGCTTTTTATTACTTATGTATCTTTAACATGTATCTTTATCTTTCGTTAACTAGAAAGCCAACTGAATTGATTTTTTTTTTTTATATTTGTTTAAAGCGTCACATTATTTAAAGAGTTTTATAAAACTAAAGGATCACTAGGACCGGAGAATAAAAAATCTAAAGTTTAAAAAAAAAATGTTATTGCCGAGGCCGTAAAAAGAACTCCCGCTGACTTTATTAATTTTTCAAACTCAATGTTTCCCATCGTATTGTAAATAAACTGTTTTAAACTGAAATAAAGTGAAACGAAATTGGGATGGAAAGGATACCGCGTGATTTATCTCCATTGAACAGGAAATGGAATTAATTAAAGACTAATAAAGGAAGACGGAAATGCGAGGGAGTTTAATTGTATTCATACAAACAATAGCCGACATTTTAATTTATTTTTCGACCCATCAACATTGCTTAAAAGCTTTGTGTTTGACAATTCCTCGCACAGAACCAAAACTATTTAGATATTTTTTGCAATATTACTAGTATTTAAGCATCAGGCAATAATATTTAATATCCGGCTTGATCTTATTGTTAGCTCTATTTGTGACCGTGACGGTTTTTTCTCTCTGTTTTTTTCCACAGTAGCGACTCGGGCCTATAGTCGTCATTAAAAGCTATTAATCACAACCCACGCCATCGGAAAGGCAGAATAAATTAGTACCATGTTTGCGTAGGTTTTACAAAATAAACTAAAACATTTTGTGAAAAAAGGCATTTCTATTAAAATTACCAACTTGGTTTCCAGAGTATTAAATTCATTAAAGTTTTGTCCTGCGACTACAGGTTTCCGCAAAAAATTCAATCTCTCATTTTTCAATTGAGCATTTTAATCTCTTAAAAATTTAATATTGTTAAATTGTTAAAATTGATTTTTGCGAGACATTCCATTTCGTTTGCATTTTTTTTTTTTTTAACTATGAACTATTTTTCAAATAATTTTGTGTATATTAATATGATCTAGAATGAGGTTTACAACTTTTAACTGTTCTTTTGAATAAATTGAAGTATTCGATTTTTTATTAAAAATCTTCTTTAAATTAATTTTGTTGTAAAATCAGTTTGTAGAGGTCACATTTCATCCCCTAGCGCTTGTTTTTTGTTTTGCATCCTCACTAACGAAGTTAGGGAAGCTTCGTATTCATGCAGGAAGTGATACAATTTTATCTCCAATCGAAAAATTTCACTCGCGTTTTACATTAGCATAGATTTTATAAAATTCCACCGACTACTTTCGCTTAGGAGCTCGTATATGCATTTTTCTTGTCTATATTTCGAAAATGGCTCGTCCGGATTGGCTCAGAGTTGGAGGAAAATTGGAGACTAGTGTGCAAAATGATCTAGTAACAATTTTTCAAAAACCAAGTATGCATAGATTATATACATATATATATGTAATTATCCGAAACATTTGAAAATGAACTGTTCAAACATCAACTGATTTTCCTTACATATTTGTTTGCCTTTTTTGAATCCTTATGCATCCAATAAAAATGATGAGGAAGCTATTCTGACCTACCTACCTACTTGACAAACTTTTTTTTTTTTTTTCTGAAAAAATCATTGAGACAGTATTACTTACATTTAAGTTATTTGGAAAGACAACGATAAATATTGCATATGTTCATATGACTGATTTGTTTTCTATAACTGGACTTTTGTTTGGCTACTTAAGCCTCCTCCTGTATGCTGTTATCAAACATGAATAGCGTTACGAACGAAGCTGTCGTCCATTCCCGCTCTATAGAAGTGTTCATCAGTAGGAAATGTGCCGTTCTTACATTAAAATGTTTATTTTTCAAAGGACTCAAATGCCAATATATTATTTATATAAATATGCCTTCTCTTTTTACTTCCTTGTACGAAGTAAAAGAAGTATTGTAATCGCGAAAATTTTCGGTTTTCAAATTTCAACGGAAATTTTGACCATCCCTGAATCCATTTTGACTAGTTTCGTCGTGGCGTCTGTACGTGCGTACGTTCGTTAGCCGCAGAAAGTTGAAATTTTGTATTTAGGATTGTTGTAAAATCTAGTTGTGGACCTCCCTTTTCGATCACTGCTTGATCACCGGAGTGGTACTTTACTTGAAGGTCATAATTGATTTTCATCAAAAATTGTATTAAAATACTATGAAAAACTTCTCAAATTTAGTATTTATGACTTATATATTGATTTAAATAATATAATAAATTTTGGTTAACATTGGCAGACCGGTCATACTTGAAGGTCATATTAGACTTTCATAAAAAATTATATTAAAATATAATGTAAAACATCTCTAATTTGGTAAATAGGACTTTTATATCATTATGGATGTATTTAATAGATTTTGATTAAAATTTGTGATCCGAAAAAGGTCATAATAAGCTTACATCAAAAATTATGTTTAAATTAAATACATAAATCATATGTTTCTGTATTAAAGGTTACAAACGCAATTTGGTTTGCAATCCAATTAAACATTTTTATTACTTGTTTTAAGTGTTAAAATTGAGTGTAAAATAGTGGTTTTCCTCCCCATTTGTGTGTGTCAATAGATGGATGTCGGGACGCCGAGTGTCGTTTTTGAGATACTGTAATCTTCGGAAACTAGTAACCAAACTCAGTATCACTTTTTGAACCACCGATTTATAGTTTTATAGGCGTACAAGGAAGTTATGTGTTGTCCACATCAGATATTTTAATGTAATTAAACTGAGATATTTTGTTTTATTGTTTAAAACGATGGCTATTTATTTCTTTTTTTAAATTTTAATCATATCTTTATTTTGTTCTTGAATATTCTTTTAAACTGTGTACTTAATTATAAATCCGTCGTGCATGATAACAAGATCAATACTTAAGAAGTTGGGAATTGATTTAACTTCGATGTTTGCCTTGTTGAAAGTCCTTCTAATCAGCTAATGCTCCTAAGCCGCCTGGTGTTATATGGAAGCGTGATGGGATTAAATATGAAAGGCGTAGGCGGTTCATAACACAAGTGGAACGATGAAGAAGGCCTGCCATAATGGCCGACTCCTTCCAGCAGTCCCTTCTTAAAACTTGTCATCATATCGACTTCCTTTCGTCGCATCCTTTCATAATTCGCTCCCCGTTTTGGAAATTATTAGTTCTTCTTTACTGATATTAAAATAATTTAAAAGTTGATAATTTGCAGCTATGGTCGATATAAAATTCAAATGATTGTCTTATATTTTAAAATTAAAAAACGCCCACGATATCTCAATATATCTTTGTAAAATAAAAAAATAAAAAAAAGTTTAAAAGAAATTTTTCCTATTCATACAAATTCTTTTGAGAAGTGCTCACAAAGGATATTGAAAGGGAACAATACCCCGAATCACTGAAGAAAAGCAGTATTTTAATTCAAGGTTGTCTTTCGAGATCGACATGGTTTTGATTTTCTTCACAATGAGGCTTGTACGTTTTTTCTTTTATTTATTCTTTTAAATATTATCAAACATTTTAGCATTTTCCTTGAAGTTAATGTATTTCTCAATCATTAACATTTAGCACCTAACTTAAACGATCTTATAATTATAATCTCTTTTTTTTATGCCAAAGGTAATAATCCTAATAATACCATAACTTGTGAATTTGCCTGGTGGCACCTTGTAAATTTTAATTAATAAAAAAGGTCTAAAAAATACACACACACACATATATGTATGTATGCATATATGCAATATTTAATCCTTGCTATTATCTTTGCTCTATTAAACAATTAAATATTTGGTGATAATAAAAAAACAAAAGAATTAAAAAAATTGGAATCTGAATTATTATTAGAATTTGATCGGTCATATGTTCTGTTATTTTCGATCATAACCTAACACTGATAATGTTTATCTTCTTTCGTGTTTATGGAAATATGAATAATGACGCTAAAAAATTAAGTTTTACTTACTTTTCATTTCTGAATAATGGAAAAATGGAATAATCCCTAAACTTTGAATTTATGCGCCGTTAAAAATCCATATTCATTGGTATTATTAAAATTATTTCTTCTTCTATTGAATCACAGCTGTCGAATTCCTCTCGCTACGCTCGCTCAAGAGATAAACAAATCCCTAATGGATCCTTTTCCGTTGAGGTCCGGGGCCTTACCGTAATTTAAATGTAATTATTTATATAATGGATAATTTATATAATTTAAATGTAATTATTTATAAAATTATATAAAATTATTTATATAATTTTATCATGCCTAATCTCATTCTTCGATGGAATAATCCTAAAGTTCTGATAATACTTTACTGCATTTTCCTAAAAAAAAAAAAAAAAAAAAAAAAAAAAATG
This sequence comes from Rhaphigaster nebulosa, assembly GCA_948150685.1. Taxonomy (NCBI): domain Eukaryota; kingdom Metazoa; phylum Arthropoda; class Insecta; order Hemiptera; family Pentatomidae; genus Rhaphigaster; species Rhaphigaster nebulosa. The sequence goes on from OX411310.1 coordinate 30,163,510, forward strand.
AATTTTCTCCCGTAATTCTTCTAATTCTCATTTTTTTATTATTTTTCGTTGAACAACATAGAAGAAAAATCACAAAACAAACAACTTGTTAATTCACAACTGATTAACGAATAACTTATTAATACACCAATTATAATAATAAACAAAACAAAGAACTAATAAGAAAGGTTACAGTGTTGGTTATAAGCGAAACCAACAGACCATAAGGTCGGCTATTTAGAACATAAGTACCTTGGTGATACTCTTATTGTTTAAGAGAAATTTAATACCAATTAACAATAAAAGCAATGCACTGGTTTTAATTTGTTTTTTCTTTAATATTAACGAGAATGAGGTTTAAAACCTTTCAACTGCAAACCTGGAAAATCTTTGAGCCAATGGGTTTATAACTTACACCAACCAATGAATTGGGTCTTATTAAATGGGACAAAATGTTTTAATTTATCCGTAACTGGTTATACTTGTTTTTGCCAATTATACCAACCTGTTTTTTTTGTCGGAACTTTATTTCTAAATAACAGCTTATTTAATGACTTACTCGTATTAATCCTTTGAAATACTTCTGCGATCATCATGGCCAAAATGGTTTTAAAAAATGAAGGGCTCATAAGTGAAATGTGGTTTTAATATGTTTCACAATGGTTTCTATGAAACAACATCTTTTGCCTATCATCATACTGAAAATTTCTGAAAGTTTTCATTTGATGCACTTTCCAAAAGTAACGATGTATGAAAGCTGATGATGCATTATCGACAAGTCATGGCAGTTTCACAAAACATTGAACATGGACATTATGTGTTGGACCAGAATGCACGATTTATATTTATAACAATACTTAAGGCGGTAATATGTATTGATCTCGTTTATTGAATAAAAAAATCTCAGTATTGATAATAGTAATAGTAAATAGTAATAATAGTAAATAATTTACCAATAATGTCTATAATCCAAATACGCCTTATTTTGGATTCTTAAAAATTTCTCAAAAGAGATAAAAACAATCTATACCATAATATAACCAGTAGATATTGATCAATAGTAGATAAGTCATATTTATAAGAAAATCATTTTTTTTCTGCTCTGTTGATTTTTTATTCTTATTTTGCTAGAGCACTATGTGTAAAACAAATTTACATAATTTTGCAGAGATAATGGTAGACTAATACACAATAATGATTACAGATTTTCACGACTGAAAAAAACCTTGAAACAAATATCACTGTAAAAAATGTTTCAAAAACAGGCCAACTCAACTTTCAACATATGCTATACGATTGTAGGTGATTTAACTAACATAATTACTAATTTACTAATGTACTTTTCAAAAAACTCTTCAAATTATTATGTTATAGTTTATTATATATTACACTATATTTTATAATATAATAATTATATATCCAACAAAATTTTAGATATTTCATATTGAATATATTTGTTAATTTATTTTTTTTTTATATTCTTTTGTATAATAATTTCAAAACATTATATTTTAGATATAGGTTTAAGGAACATCAGATCGGTCACCATTTGGGAACAAAACGGCTGATCAGTTCCGAGGATTATCCTGGTGTGACTTATTACTGTGGTGGCAAATTTGAAAAAAAAAAAAAAAGGCCTAGCTGTCTTGGAGAAAAGCCGCTGACGGCGAAAGAACGTTTTTATTAGATTTTTTTTTGAATTTTACGCATCTTGAAACGTAAAATTTCAAATGATTTTCAGAGAGAGGAGGGGGTTGAATTGTTTTTATTGATCGATTATGAAGGTTCAAACCGAAAAACAACATGGCAGTGACGGCATACAAAGGGCTTAATTTAATAATTGATAATTTTTTCAGACAACTATTTAAACTATATTTTGATTTTTTTCTAAAATACGCTAGTATCAGATTTCAATGATATATTATTTTTTCAACACAAAAACTTTACACGCAAAAGCTGTACGGAAATAGTTTTGATTACAATAAAAATATTGTTTATAATAAATTTCGTACTTTAATATAATTTTAGTAACATAAGTATGATTTTGATTTTATATATGAAATTGACTTACAGGCTGCTACTCACTTCTCTTTCTGATCTGGTACTCTGCCACCTGAAATGATTTAAAAGCATTATTTTTATTCGAACTAATATAAGTATAACTGTAGCTATAATTTGAAAATAATAAAGTTAATTTTAAATCACTAAAACATATTACAATGCAATTGAAACAATACATGGCTTCTGTTGACAATTTCCAAATAAAATAAGGTAACAGATTTTTATTCGATTGAAGCTATCAACTAATTGATTCTTAGATATAATAAATACTCTAATACGTAAATAAATAATTATTTACCTGAACTTTAGAAATATTATTATTATATTAATTAATTCTTTGTTAACCGCAGCACGGATTATTACTCGGATATTTATATCCTCTAGAACCACAAGAAGTAAATTACTAAGTTCGTTTATCAGGTAGGTAACATTTACCACAATGGCCGAGAATAGAGGAAAACGTGATCAAAAATCAAAAAATTAATTTTATATTTTCAAAGTTTAATTCCTTGTAAAACATTCCTTGATAAGGAAGCAATAATAAATAGTTGTCTAGCAAGAAAAGAATGGACATCTCTTAATCATGGAAGATCAAACTATTATTAGTCAACTTTATGTATTAGAAGGAGCCATTTTAACTTCGTATTATTGAAATATGCTGGTTAAAATGCGTTTAGTATAGTGAATAAAATGGTTTAACTACACCAATATTTATAAATTACATGGACTTTACGGCGAGTGTTAAGTTATTTTATTGTTCTTTTAAAATCAGGTAGATTTTTTTTTTATTACTTTTGATTCGTGTGAATTCGTGCATTCATTTTATCATCAATTTAAATGTCAAGGGTACTTGCTTCAAAAACAAAACAGTTAACTCCAGCAATTACCAACTTTTTCTCACAATCAATTTTTTTTTTTTTTAATCAAGTAATGGAGCTATAAATTCCTCATACGTATTTTTTTTTTCTTTTAGCAGTATATCAACCACACCTTATTTGGCTTTCAAGAAGAGACATTTTCGAGTTCAAACTCGAAACTCAAAATGTTTCGAATTTTATTGATAAAAAGGGAAGGTTTTATCAATTTTGTAATAAGAAAGAGAGAGAAAATGGCCTTACTCCTTCTGAATTCAAATTATTATTGTCTTTAATATATATGATAAAAAGTGCATCGAATTCCAAAAAAGTTTCTTGAACAAAACCGTAAATGATTTAGTCAAAAAATACAGTTTTCGAGTAACAGCGCACCAAGAGATACAACTTGTTTCAGATGGTCCAAAATTATGCTAGTAAACGTTCGGAATGAGAAATAGCGGCTCTCTCCGTAAATCAGTTGTATTCTAGGCAGAACAACACCATAGAAGTGGTGAAAATACGACGTTAGTGACGGAACTCCGCTGCTAACACATTTTTTTTTTTTTTTTTTTTTTTTTACCATGCAGGTGTATTAAATTGGTTTGATATTTTGCAGAAACATTTACTTTAAACAAAAAATTATTTCGTCAATAATTAAAGAACTAAATATTTTCCAAATTATCTACAAAAATGTTTACATAAATTATCGTATTGTTAATGTTGTCTTGTAACTTTGTTGTGCATCCCAAATGAATTTACGTTAAGAAGGAATAAAAATGTGGAAGCAAAAGTGACTAAAGTGATAAATTTGGTTAATTATCAAAAGAAAGTTCTAAGCTCGCCGTAAGGATTTAAAACATACAGAGAAGGTTACTCTAGAAAAATGTCCATAGCGAAAACAATAGAAGATGTATTCCATCATTTACTTATTTCATCTGACCTTGTGATCTCAAACATAGAAAAAAAAATCTTCTAGTAGGAAATCTCTACTCGATTATGAAGTACTTAGTCTTTTAGGAGAACCACTTAGTCTTTTAGGCGATTGAATGAAAGCGATTATGAATCCGATGCAGATGAATCGAATTATGTTGAAAGTGGATATTGATTTATCATATTTTTATTCAAGTATGATTAATTTGTAAATATTACCTAACTGTACCTAGACTTATTACAGCTCTATAAATTAGTTTATGCTTATATTACTAAGCCAGTCTTATATATTTCCGAAACAGCCAAGAATTTTGGCTACATTTTCCTACCTTCTGGACCAGTATACGACGCTCCAAAGGGGTGATGTATTCCATTTCGGGAAGAGAGTTTCACACTTTAATATTGATGGTTACCTGAAGGACCTAGGGAGTGGTACGTCTTCTAGATTGATGGTAGAGCAAGTTCTGGAATGGTTAGACTCCCTACTTCTTCTTGTCAATAGAAGTCTTCTCAACCTATAAGTTAGCGATTCCAGTGGAATTTATTTATTTGCTTTCGTATTAGCATCTAGAGGTTTATCTTTTATCGTCTAATCGTTGCCAGTAAAAAAAAAAACTATTTATAAAATCAGGGACATCCACTAAATTTTTTGGGGATTTAAATTTTTTTTTTTCAGTTGCATTGTTTTGATGTAATGTGCTATCTCTGTATGGTTATTCTGTTTTAGACTGTTGGTGCGGGATGTCTGTTCTGTCTCTATTCTGCATTTATATGACCTTATATTTTCCTCTTCTGATGATGAAAGAAAGAATGTCGAAAAATGAAAAAAATTATTTTGAAGATAATGGTGAAATGCGATACTACTTTCAATATGAGGGATAATACTTGCGCTGCGTATCATATCAAGAATGCGTTTCGATTACAACTGCGTGAAGAAACACGAATTGAAGAACCTGGTGAGATCGAAGAATCGAATTTAAATTTTGGTCATAGCTGTTCCTCAAATTGTACAATAATTAAAAAAGATAAATGAGACTAAACTAATTTGATTATGGTCGACATAAATGGTCCTTTTTCGTGACTAATGAGGTATTGCTGAACTCATAAGTCAGCAAAAAATTCTACTCTTTTCATCGATTCGTTCGTTTAGATGATTAAAATTTTATATTACAGTTCCTGTTCAAAGGCCGAAATTAGAGATGAATTATAATTAATTTTATTCATTAAATCACTTAATACTTCATTGTGATGATAAATCAATAATTTAAATAAATAACTTATGATTTCATAATAGAACGTGATGAGTCAATCGAAGGCCACTGACATTCTTTTCCTTGTTCTCATAGAATTTAGAAAGGAGAATTCTCCTTGGATTTAGAAACTTACACATTTACATTTTTTTTTTTATTGACCGAATAGAAAGAGATGTTTTTGTCGAAAAAAGTAAAATAGTTTTAGAAAAAAACATCTGTTTGCTTATTTAAATGTATTATTCTTTAAATGTTGGATGGATCCAAAATGATTTTAATTGTGAATAATTTAATTTATTCCTATAACAACTGTATATTATTTATCTAATTTAAAAAAAAATAATAATTTAAATGTTAATGCATGTATATACAAATACCGATGAATGCACCGTGTTCGTAATGTATGTAATAAAACTCATGTATACACAAAACCATAACGAAAACACGATAGAAACTACTTATGTTCTGGTAATTAGGTAGCTGCCTCGTTTTACTCTCTCTGAGCTTTTACCTTACACGGGAAGATGCTAATTACATAAAAATTAATGGACAAGATATCATCTTTCACCGTTCCGCAACACGAATGTCAGAACTGAATTTCTTTGATTGATTTTTCGGTCTGTTATTGGTATGCTCCAGTTCTCTCGTAGAAGTCTCGAATTCCAGGTTATTTGGAGTATATGACGGATTCCTTCATTTTACTTTTATCAGAATACATATATGTTATATTAGTGATTAATTCGCACATCCAGTATTTTGTTAATATTTAATTAGTATTAGATACCGTAAGAGTTACATTAGAAAAATTTGAAACTTTATTGACAAAAAAAAAACTTTATGATAAAAAAAATTATTTTCTTGGAAAATCATTTAAAAAATCATATCTCGAAAACTGATTGTACGCTCGGCGGCACTGAACTATATTTTTGAAAGACTATCACTCACTTAATTGCTGGCATTTCCTCATGTACTTTAATTCTATTTTACCCCTGAGGATTGTCCTCACTTTCGGGCCTAAACGTCGCTTTATTTTTTAATGTCACTTTAACTCATTATCCTTTATTTCCTTCCTGGAAACAATTATTATTACAGTTGCATTGTATATTAATTCATAATTGAAGCAAATACAAATTTTCATATAAAAAAATGTTTTCCCAGTGTATTCGATTACAAATACATTACTCAATAGCAACTATGGCTTATGTCCACAGCGATGAAGATGTCTTTTGATAAGTATATTTGAAGTGGCATCTTCGAGATTTGTAAAGAAAAGTTAGGAAATGCGGCGGTAAGATTACATTTCCACATGTGGCTATTGAACCTGTGAGGTAAGATAAGGAAGGTAGAGATACAGGTGCCTGAATCAAGGATCGGGATTCCTCAGGAGAAAGTAGGCAGGCCCTACTTATCAGTTTCTCGCTCCCTCGCTTCAAAACAGCCTATCCTTTTTGCTTCATCAAATTCGCATCTATTATCTAGCGGGAGAATCCGTAATCGGAAATGCGTTAAAGATAATACAGTTTTCTGATAAGGAGACAGAGACGTTGCTGCGACACTTTATTGAGAGTGGGGGAAAGAAAAATATAAAATTTTTGACCGGATTTCCCAACTATATTAAATGTTTTAATATTCCAAGCTATATTATGGAATATGTTCTCAACTATTTTGGATTTGAACTTTTCACTTTCATGGCGCGAATGCTGTGACTTCAAAACAATATTTTTTTCTATTAAAAAATAGTACTTAACGATAAAATTTCTTTACTTGAATGTTATTGGTATTGGTTTTGAATTTTAATGAATTCTTTGAGTAAAATTTTTTGCCATAATTTTCGGAGTTCGTAGGTTCTCAAATCTCAAATTTCCTAACTTTTGGGGGTTTTAAAATTATTGTGGTGGGAGGGGAAGGGGTGACTCTTGATATCCCTCTACCCATGACGACGTCTCTGACTGAAAGTAATTCACGAGATCCAGCAGCGGGAATTTCAAATTAGATAACAGATAGAAATCTGAATTCCATTCCTGTTGGGATTGGCAAAATGCTCCAGGAAAAAACAATTCTCATACTGTGAACGAGGCGTTGTGAGAATTTTCTTAAGTCTCTATACCAATTTCTCCATTGAACCAGCTAAAAACTTAATTGCAAAACGAGGTCAGTGCTCATTCAGATTTTAACCAACCTCCATCATCGAATTCGCTCAGAAATGGGTTCTGGCGGTACAAAATGATGGCCATAATTTTAAGGTTTTACATTAATAGCTGAGTGCGAGACCACTCTTGACTCCCTCTGAATGAAAACATAGTCAAAGAAAAGAAGGTACAAGAAACATACATTAGGATTAGTTGAGGAAATGTATATATATATATATATATATATATATATATATATATATATATATATATATATATATATATATATAATATGTAGGGAGCCACAATACGAAAACGTGGAATATTACAAGGGAAGCATTTGAAGTTTGTCTATTTAGGTTTATCGCTGTTCTTCAACTCATTGATAAAGCATGAAGTCGGAGATTTTCTTGTTCAATTCTACTAAACCTTTTTTGTTTTCAAAAAAAGTTGATCATCATTTTTCATTATTTTATCATGAATCAAATTGTTGCAGTTTTTATTTTTTTAAAAAACTGTGCAAATTCTATTATAAACATAAATAATGATGTTTTTAATTATTCATATAGAAGCTGATACTGATACCTTTTGGTCACTTAACTAGTATAAGAATAATATTATTACTAGTATAAAAATAATTTATTATTATCTTTAATAATACAGTTTTTATAAAGTTCCACTCTAATCATAGTTTAAAGTAAGTCATTATGTTAGATTTAACGAACATTGAATTTTTATTGTGGTAAATAATGAAATTAAAAATCTGACATTTTTCCTATTAGATATATACGTCAATGGAAGCTTTCCCTGCCAAAAAAAAAATGAATGAAAGAAATGTTCGTATTGTGGCACTATTCTTTCAAATGAGCTATTAATAAAAATATGCATACAAATATAAACATAGATATAAAGAAGATATACTAGTCAAAAGAATGTAGTTATAATTAAAATTTTCAAAAATTTACCTCTATTTAAAAAACAGAAAATGTTTGGTAAAGCTGCCATCAAGTTTTAATAATATTAATTGCATTGAAATTATTAATAATGAGAGTAAAACTCGAAAACAAAAGTTGTCCCTAAACAAAAGTCTCAAGTCTCTCAAGCCAAAGTTAATCAGTAACATTTATCAATGTTACGCCGAATTCATTAATTGTTATTTTAATGATAATGTTGCGTACAATTTGTCACTTACTTATTTATATGTATTTGATATCATGTCCAATGCAGTATAAGAACAACAAAAAAGATGGACCGGCCGCACAAATTTGAACATTAGTTCATAATACCCTGTTGTCTGAACACTTTTCAAAGTTAACCTTCCACTAAAAAATATTATGATTTATTATATTATATATTATTTTATCTTATATTATTACATTAAAATATTAACCAAAGGAAGATAAAGAAGATAGATCGAAGTTATCATTAGAAAACAAAAAATAATATTGGAAAATGGATGACAGGATTTAAATAATTGCGGGAAGAGATAAAATCCTGAAAACTTGTGGAGAAGGAATACTATCACTTTGGGAATCCTAGAGATAAAAAAAACTTACTTTAAATGTGCCTTAAGCAATACTTAAAGTTAGTTGTTTTTCTGGGGTTACTTCAATTTGCTAAATTGAAATCTAAGACTTTCCGCTAGAATAAAAACTTTACTTTCTGAGAGAGAGAGAGAGAGAGAGAGAGAGAGAGAGAGAGAGAGAGAGAGAGAGAGAGAGAGAGAGAGAGAGGTAGAGAGAGAGAGGGTGAGAGAGAGTGAGAGAGAGGGAGGGGGGATCATTTTGATTTATCTATTTAGCATTGTTGACCTCACTTAAATAACGGGTGAAGCATATACATTTTATTTATTTCAATTCTATTGAAGATATATACTGATATATTTATTGAAGATATATATTTTTAAAATATATATTGTACGACACTGTAGTTTCGTCTTAATTCCGGTGTTTTTATTTATACTATTTTTGTGTGCCTTTATTTTAGTATAATACCATTTATAAATTATTTAAACAGTGTTTTAATTTACATTAGTTCAAACATTAATTGACAAAACAAAACCCAATTTAAAATTAGTTGCAACTCAGCCACCCTTCACAGTCACTAATAATTGAATAGAGGAGAGAAAGAATCGCTAATTAGTGTGCTAATTAACAATGGAACAATTTTGTTAAAGTCGCAATCATCATTTGTAATTCCCTTTCCTGTTCTTCGTTCAGGTGGGTCCACGTCTTCCGCCCTGCGCACTTCCCCGTACTATTTGTTCTGGAATTCAAGAGCTTCCAGCATCTCTGATAGTAAATTTAAATCATGAAGAGATCCGATCTTTTGTAAATATAACGTCAACTTAGTATGAATATTTATAGATTTCGAGGTATTCTGTAAATGAATCTCTCAATTCTGTAAGGATTTTACCAAGGATTTTCAAGTGAAAATATTAAATACAATTGTATGTATTTCACTTTAGTAATTAATGGAATATCAAATTAATGTGACTCGAAATTGCATGGGTAATAAAAATTCTTGTCAATTTTATTTTGACGTACCTACATAGGCTATTACTAAAGATGGGATTTTTATATTTTCTTCTACAACTTCTATATACGTGTTTATGCTTCATAAGTACACTTCGTGATATTTTAAACCATTTTTATTATGCATATTTTCAAATGTTTCACAGTTATTAACTATTATAAATGTAATTATATTGGGCCTGCCTTTCAAATTTAATATTAAAAGTCAAATTTTCTCGAGATTATTTTTCTAATAAAAATTAAGGACATGAGTGGATGAAAGTGTTATGTTACAAATTTAAAATTTTGTGAAAATGACAAATAATTTTTTTTTTTATGTAAACCAATCCACTGAAAAATCATACGATTAACGTAGAATCTTGGGTTGTTAATGCTACTAGGTTGTAGTATTCTTACGAATACCTTCATTCGTAAGAAAAATCAATGTTCGAAAATACGTTACATAGCATCTTCCTCCATTCATGTCTTCAATTAATTCTAATGAAATGTCCTATTCGCTTACAATAATTACAAACAAATCCGTAATGGAAGAAATAGCCACTTTTTGAGAATTAAAAGAAATTTTCATTCGAAACTAGCTGTACCTCTTCTAATAGTTTAACATAAATTGACAATATTGCCTGTTTCTACTTCATTACATTTAATAATATCTTCAGCATTTATCATTAATATATATTATATTTGCATTGTCACTGTGTTTATGATAATATCTCTGATTGACTGGAAAGCGTGGACAGACACCTGCGAACGACAGACCATGTTTGATTTCTCGGAAGACCCATTCCATTTATTACTGCCCGAGAGTCGCGCTGGAAATGAACAGCCGCTCACAGGCGGTTCCATTCCGTGCGTCTGCATCAGCTTGATTACCTGACGATGGCCCATCGATGACTATTGGACATTCATCAGCCCGTTGCCAAAGCGCTGTCACAGCAGATATTAACGATCTGTTACATCGCCTGTTAGGCAACAAGTGCTCTAGCAGCGGGAACGGAACACGTGCTTGCCCTCTTCCAGGTACGGATCCCATCTACTCAGAAGAATTGCATTAATCTTCTGCAGAGTGACAATAAAGACATTACCAAGTTACTTAGCCATAGCGTGCTTCCAATTTTTGGGGGTGGCACGAAGTGAATCCTTTAATTATGAAACATTAACGTTTTAATTTATTTCAAGTTAAGTTGGGAGGGAGGGGGGAACGTCCACCTCTTTGCTCCTCCGACGCTACGTCAATAACAAGTTAATTCTCTTTTGAATACAATATCATAGGAGCAGGCCTGCAGTTGTTAAATCAAATTTCTGAAAGATTGGATCAGGTGAGTAGCATAATTTTTTTTCGGAGGAGATTTAATAAGAAGAAAACAAGTAATCACTTAAGTGTCTATAATTGCTAGATCGGGCTTATGTTTTAATGATAATGATGGAAATTAGATCAAAAATTATTTTTTAAAATACAAAACTTATGTGTGAGCATGAAAATCATAAGTTTTCAAAAATTTCATGGAGCATTTCTGATCCCTGTTTCTGCGTACGACACTGCATAAAATATCTAATACATATAAATCTTTATATTGCTTGGGATCTTTCAAAACCGATGAGCCATGCTAAAAAATAAATCCCGAAGAACTCTGAAAAGAAGCTAGCTGATGGTTCTCCTTGAATAAATTCTTTTTTAAAGTTCAATGGAGTTGTTAACGATGGCTGTTGATACTCCTTATGCCTGAGATACTAATTATATCAACTAACATCACATCCACTTATTGTCATGGGTTGAGTGACAGGATTAGATATAAAAATAAAAGTAATATATATATATATATATATATATATATATATATATATATATATATATATATATATATATTCTTATTAGTACTTCATTTAATAAATATTTAGATGTTGGATAAATATATCATACTTTTTTTTATTTTTCAACCTACCTTGCCTCTCGGCAATATGGGTTTCGGAAGCACTACCTAACGATGAGTTCTCTTCATCCTTCTTAAATTTTCTTTCTTAATGCGTTTTTATTATTCTTAATGCAATCTATTAAAATAGGTTGGCCCCACTATTTCCTTCCAACCGTATACAATGGATTCACAGTATGGGTAATTTTCCTGACTAACTAATCGAGGAAACTCACTCTCTGTGCTGAAATAGAGGCCGGTTTTCCTCCGCAGTTTGGTTCTTATTGCCTCAAAGCGGTGCAGGCGATGACGATGTGCTCAGCAGTTTCCAGAACTCCACAACTGGGGCATAGCGGATTAATGTTCTTACCAAAGCAACAAATATATCAAACTTATGGAATGAACTGTAAAAGTCCACCTCTCTTTTTTTTTTTTTTAATGGAAATATGAAGAAAATAAAAATAAAAAACTATAACTTTTTTAAAAATGTATATCTTATAAATGAATTTGTATAAAAAAATAGGGAGAACATGCATTGACGTCATTCTCTTTCCCACCTCTACATATCGAAAGTCTATAGACGTCATTTACATCAAATTAACATTTTAATACTGTTTTGATAATTTTTATTTGAATATAAATCCGTATCCTTTATGCTTATTTAATTTCAATTGGTTGTAAATATCCCTCCCCTCCCAGGTATTTTGCCAATTATTACATAACATAATATTTAATAATGGAATCCGGAATAACAATTTATTTTATTTAAATTTGAATGAACTCATTCTTCATTACAATACAATGAGTGTCTGGTAATTTTGATGTGGCAGCGTTTCAAAGCTCTAAACCTTTTAGTAGACTGAACCATACGTCGCTGGTGGTCGGTGAAGTACCTGAAGTGTCACATTGATTTAGGTCACCCCACTCCAACTCTAGGTTAGACTGTGAACGGTAGTTTGCATATGTGACGAGAAGTATCAGGTAAAAGCATCAGTTACCGTCCAGCCATAAATATCTATTGCTACTGCCTGACACGCGAGGTACACGAAGCAAGTACCTACATGATTTGATTTACAAATTAACAGATGATTTCACAATGCCTTATGATTAATATTCTTCTGATGGGGTCTTGCTTACATCGATAGCCACCATAACTTGATTGATTGACTTTGTAATTCATTGATCATTGGTGGTGAAATATCTGTAGAGGTGTTAGTTTAAGACTGAGAACTTTCCAATCAAGGGGTCTTCAATTTGTAAATTTGAATAAACGAATAAATCATAGGTACATTATTTGAATAATGTATTCATGTGTGTATATATATATATATATATATATATATATATATATATATATATATATATATATATAAAGAAATATTCCTATATTAGAAATACAGGTCCTCGTGCAACCTGCTGACCCCGAGCAGCCATGATCCATGGATCTTGACCGGTTTGTCACTGTCCTTTAATCCGAGTGAGTCGGTGGGAAGGACACTGCCGAATTGGCACCAAAGGGACCTTTTTTTTTTTATTCTCCCTACCTAACCTTTCGGTCATACGGAGTCGTGGCGGCAGTGGGGTATTACGCTGGGGTAAGCGTATGCCACTGCCACCAATAAACTACTCATTTATTATTTCATTTTACAGTAAATGAGTAAAGTAATTTTCTTATTTTACATCAAATTATGAGGATCGGCACCAAAGGGACCGGTTATGGAGCTATGGATAGCCTGCTGCTGCATCATGGAAACCATGATGAGGCTGGATGACTCCCTGCAGGCTGTCTGTTCTTATTTTGTTTATTCGCAAGCAATAAATGTCTGTAAGAATATCACATGCGTGGCCAAAGATCTCCATGGTCTATGATGCCAACAGGAAAAAAAACAAATATATATATATATATATATATATATATATATATATATATATATATATATATATATATATATAATGTATATATATAATAGAGTAAAACGAAACTTTATTCTGTTGCGAAGTCCCCCTGTGGTCTACAAAAAAAAAAAAAAAACATTTCTGGCTTACATATTTAAATAAACAAATAAAAATTAAATTGAAAAAACAAGAAATAAAAGAAAAAAGAATTCTCGTGAAACAATATAAACGAGTTATAATAAAAAAGAACAAAGAGAGTTAGAAAAGACAATTACATTCACCTGTTTAACAAAAACATAGTCATTAAAATAATTATTTACATCTCAAAATGAATATATATATATATATATATATATATATATATATATATATATATATATATATATATATATATATATAAATTTACCTTGTCAGTTGGTACAGAAAAAAAAAGTGAAGATATATACTAGTACATAATATATACATGAATAAATAAACATACATAACTAAAGATAACGAAACACACAAGCGCACGCATGTGTTTGTGTATCTTTACTTATTGAAGCTGTTATGATGTAAAACTTATTTTTAAATAGAGACGGTTTGATTAGATGTACGGAACCATTAGAACGATGCCAGAATGCTTACATACTTTAGAAAGGAATTCATTATTAATTGGAAATATAATTAACTAATCTCTATCTTAACCGTTAAATTTAAGTTACTGGTTACCCAGTTTCTCCATCAGAATTCAATTGAACTGAACAGTCAGAGGAGATCTGTAATGAACGCTTTCTCTTTCTTAAGTACCAATAAGGCATGTACTCCTTTAACATTCACGGTCTACAAACTCGGAATATTTTTTTCTCAAGCATTCATCTTCATGATAGAAAAAATTATTTCAGAGCGAGTCAAAAATCATTAGTTTTTCTAATCAATGATTCAAAGATCATCATTATTTCCAAATTCCTATAATTGTGATTTTTGTTTACTGACTTTTTATATTTATATTTTCTTTATACCATGCTTTTTATGCTCGGAATTTTTTTAATCGAATTAAACAATTATATTAAGATCGTGAATTAATTGTTTGATGGAATTCCAAATATTTCACGAACATCACAGACAGTAATAAACGAAAAACCTATCATTTTATATTACTTCATACAGTAGCAGTAGAGTCGCGTCATCAATTTTCTAAAATTTCAACAGTATAGAGAACTGATTTTTTAATTAGGGGAATTTTTTTTTTTTATTAGAGGTATGATTTTTAATGAGGTAAAATTTTCTCTTCTTCGAACAACTGAACGCTCAATTAAACAGTAGCTGATCTGAATATTGCATGTTAGCACCTTTGCTAATGCAGATAGTTCGCGTGCCGGTCTACTTAAATCGATATGGAAAAATCGATTCCTATGCGAAAATAACACTTATCGACCTTGGAATACTGTTTTCCATTTTTTTTTAAATAATATTTTTCTATCTTTTCAACCTCATTTAGTATTTATTGCTGAAACATTAGAAACTATGCTTATGAATACGATATAATATAATTATCACATGCTAATTTTATTGGTTTTTATTTTCGCCACTCAATTTTATTTTTCAAAAATGGTATTTCTAACTTTTTCTTTTGATTTGTTGTAAACATTGCTTTTCTTTAAATAAAAAAAATAATATTAAATAAATATGACAATTCTCTTGTTTTTGTGTAAGTTCGATCATATTCGATTTAGTATTTTTTAAAAAAATATTCTAATATTAAATAATCTCCTACATTTTCTACAAAAATTAAATTTAAAAAAAGGATAACAATTTACTTCGAATTTTCGGTCAAGGATAGGGACAGAACAAAAGCAGGCAGTAAATTTATTTATTATACTATTGACAGAATAATGATGCTTGATTGGACCAGGAAACCGTGGTTTGACAGCCTTTTCTGGTGTCCATTCATCTACGAACTAGATACCAAACAGTAATCAGGTGATTAGAGCACAATATTGACCACACTACTTTCCATGGAACATCATAAGGTCTTATTGGTAGCTTTCATAAGCTGTCGCAGAACTGATGTATTTTTATCATTATTGTTAATTAAATAGTCTATTTATTTTCAAATATACATTTTTTATTATTATTATCTTTATTATATTATTTATTACAAATTATTTACTAATTTTGTTTTTTTTCAGGTGAGCTTTTCATTATGAAGCTTTGTGGTTTCCTGTAAGGTAAATATTATGTTTTATTTTTATAACAATAAAATACTGCTGGGTCCTAAGAAATAAAAAAATGTTGAGAAACTTCTCATCATTTTTATAGCCTGGTGTTTAGGCGATTAAATATTAATTTCCAAACATCTGTTATTTATTTTAATGACTGTGGTCCCAATAAAATCCACCGAATGCGGTCGACCGGTTCTTGCAACATCGCCGGGTTTGGCTCAGCTTGTGGACAACCGAAAGTTGACGTTGATAGCCAATTCAAGTAAACTATTTGTACAATTAAAAAAAAAAATATGAATTCCGAAAACCTGAAATTCAATCATGAAAGATAAAGGTATAAAATGTGTGTCTAACGATGATTGATCATAGTATAGAAAACTAGATCCTCTGAATAGAGTAACAAATACATTTTTATGTGCATTTGATTAGATAAGACGACTGGCTAACGAAATATTTATTTTGGATGGCCTTTATATTAAAATCTTCTAACGTACCGAATAAGTTAATCTTTTTTATCGCTTTTGGTCGACTAAACTACAGTATTGATCTTGTGGGGAAAGATCAATCATTCCGTTTCTAGAATAAAAATAATTACTCTTTTGATTCTAGTTCAGAGAAATTGGCATACTCAATTATTTTTTAGAGACTAGAATTAATTAATGAAGCGTCAATATTGATGAAACTCAATGGCTATATGTTTTGTGGATTTGTTCAAATAAAATTAATATTATCATATGTTTTTCTCCACAGTATTGCATATTAATTTTCCAGTAACGAAGAGTGGGAGGGCACGTCTCAAGATCGGTTTTAATCAAACTGGAAAAGATACATAGCATAATTATTATTTAATTAGCCTTAATTTGTTTAGTCTTATTTATTTATGCCCCCATTTTCACGGAATAGGGTCAAAAATGTTGTCCAGATGACAATAACCTGCCTGTTTTTGACACGGGGCACAGTTTATACATTACCCGCATTACAGAACGGGACATCTCTGCCTACCTACGTACGCAAGATTTTTATCTATGTCCGCACAGTTCGACTTTCTACGCGACTTTCGATTCGACATCGCATGCGACTTCTCCTAACCAGTGCTAGATAATCTTTATTCAGGAACAAATTCATAAATAGTTAAAAAATAACATTTATCAGTTGACGTCCGAATGATGGAATAGAAGGATCCATCTAATTACGGATTGATATTAACTATTTGCCACTTCTATAATTTTTTTTTATAACTTTTTTAAATTTTACCACTTCTAAAATTATGAAAGTGGCAAATAATTAATATCAATCCCTAATAACATTTATATTTATTCTACCTCGACGTACCACTCGTGACTGACGCAATTAAGCAACCCTTTAAAAAATTTCTTGACTCACTTGCTGGACATCCATACTTACTGGTACAAACATTACTGATAGACACACTACCACAGAATCCGACAAGGAGACTGAAACGTCTCCACAGCAGGGATCTACTACATTAAAAGCGATCAACAATGCGGGAGTGCCTCCACTGGGAGATTTCTCTATCCACGTTTTCATACCAATCCATACCATAAGAGGAGGTTTCCAAAATATGAACTCATATAATATATGCCAAAAGGTATTTGCAGAAATTGTCATATTATTGTTATATTGATTCTTGAATAATGAATTTCTTATTTTCTTGTTATTATATTACTCTGTGAATAAATTTGTTCATCATTCTTCAATCAGTAATCAAATAAAAATAATTATTCTCATGAAAAAAAAAATATTTTAATCAAAAATAATAATTTAAAAATTTGCTTGAAGTAATAACAAGTGAAATAAATAACACTAACATTTTTAGAATATTTATTCAAAGTGTCAAAAAAATCCACATCAGCAATGCTATATACTTTTAATAAAATTTGAATTATTATTTTTTATTCTGGTTCCGATCCTAGGTGGCTAAGATATTGACACTAAGTACTGAAATTATGAAAACCTACTGGGATAAATTCTGCATGGTTTCATAATGCCGTAAGTTTCTCAGAGGACTTCCACTTATTTCATTAGGTTGGTATTCGTCCTTTAAACTTGTAATAATTACTTTTTTTTTACATTTTTTGTTCCAGTTTTATAAAGCATTTGAGATTTATATCGTTACTAAGAAATTAATGAGGCTTCATTATATAGTTTGCACTACAGGAGTTTACCCCATCGTTTGGAACAAATAATTGCGTGGTTTTTCCCCACCTGTCCTTATGCAGAAAAAGTCGAGATCTCTTTTGTGGATCTACCACTGTCAATTCTCATTAATCGAGAAAAAAGATTAAAGAATAAAGGATATATAATTATATATAAGATATATAAGATAATTTTGACATTTTCATGTTCCACATTTATGCTAAACACTATTCAACCTGCTCCCCGGACACAGAGCACGTGGCAAGAATGTTTTCATTGACGAAAGGCCGGCTGTTAAAGGTTGTTGTTTTCTGCCGTTAAAGAAGCTACACAAAGAGAAGAAGAGGCTTTGTCAGTGGTTACATAATATGGCCGTCCGGCCTCAGAGGTGTCTGTCCCCCTGTCAGCATAACAACTCTTCCATAACAGCTATATCCTTTTAATGCTAGTCAATCACAGATGTGTGATTCTTTTTTCTGAATGGGTATCGTTTGACTTTCATCTTCTCGCATTATATCGTTTTCCCATGTACCGTATACACATCATAGCCTCATGATCTTACTTCGTACACTTATGAATCTGCATTTTATTTACGTGCACGTTTATTATCCCAGGAGTTTCACCACCTTTGTTTTTTTTTATTTCATCGACTACCTAAGGCAGAGAAAGTAGGTATGGTAATCGATTGAAAAAATAGTTTTCGAGACGTTACTCTAGCTACATGTTTTTGTCTATAAAAGTGATTTTTGTGGGGGAGAGGTGAGAGGGGAAGTAAGTAATTTTTTTTTGTGTTCTATTTCAAAACATCCCGTCGTTCTTCTGAAGTTATGAACAGTTTTTCATAAAACTAGGGAGCGCGAAGCGGCCAGTTCTGAGTGTTAATAAACGTAATGGATTTCAAAAAAGAAATGTCTATGAGTATATTAAAGATCAATCTAAAGTATTAAAGCACGAGTAATTGAGTAACCGGGTTTTTTAAACTCCTCGCAAAGATTTTTTTTCATCATTGTTTCTCTAAACTCTTAGTTCAAATCAAATTGAACTTGTATGAAATGCCTTTAAATCTATATGGATGCTGTTCATATTTGTATTCATATTCTCAGAATATTGAAACTATTGATTCCGTGTTTGTATGATTATTTTTAATGAAACAAGAATATCAAAATCATTAAGGCTCCTGAATAAAAAAATAGAAAAAATGTTTCAAACTGATAACCTCACAAATTTAGTTGTTAAATTGATTTGATTTTTTTTTAGCAGAAATGATCAGTATCGAAAAACGCGAATTCTTCGCTAGAAGTAAATAAAATTAATTACAATCTATGATAATTTGAATTAACAGGCAGTCGTAATAATTTTAATAATTTACAATATTTGACCAATAGGTAGTACCCAACAATAACGCACTTCTTCATTTCGACAATATGAATTTTGATGGTGATATTTTAGGAAAAGTTTAATGTAGATAACAGCCGTGAACCAAATCACTCTGGGGTTTCCAGAAGCTCTGCAGGAAGCAAGATGATAGTGCCGGAAATGTAGTTCCTTTCATTGTCAAAGAATCTTCCAAGGTCTAGATGGCATTGACATCCACCAAAATAATAGTTACCTGATTTTATAATTATAATTATCAGCGTTATAATTAATAGATTAAGCTTATATTGAAATTAAATATCTTCATGGAATAAAATTTATAAATTCCTTTTCTTGTATAACTTCATCTTTTGTATAACACCTCAGTACAGTAGATTTAGAATGAAAGCTATTATTTTTTACAATGAAAGTGAGGTTACTTTTAATTTTATTGTATATTCATTTGCTCCGGTCATCGGCAAATAATGGTTTAACATGATTTTTGACGTTTCCGTTTGCATAATATATGCCCAGTTTCATCAATGTGCTAATGAAATATAAAATAAATTTTTCGAATTTTATTTCTCTAAATCACAGCATTATCGGTAGCCTGTTCAGGTAAGATTTTGATTGAAAAATATTTTGCTAACAGCTTTAGATTATTTCCACCGGAAGAATTGGCCTGGTGAACATGTATGGCACCTCATGCATATATACCATGATGACCCACTCACTACAGGATGGAAAGTACAGCTGTACAAATTAGATACTTTCAGCTTCTTTCTGTTTTCACATAAGTTGGCATTTTGTGTTTAAAAATGTTTTTCTTCAAAGTTATTAACGAAACAAGTGAAAATGTGAGCGCATATTCGTTTTTCTGTCAAAACAAATTGTTGAATTTTAGAGCATTTCTAATGAAATAAAATTTATAGATTTGATCAATCGATTGGCCTTAGAATTACAAGAAAGTCCACTGTATAATGGAAACAAAATTGAAAAACAGAAAAAAGGTATTTATCAATTTAATAACGTTATAATTTTATAACAGCGATAAATTCTGCTGAAAAAGTTCAAGTGCCTGTATTTATAGGATCCATCCATTACACCTGTTCTTAAAGATATTCTTTCCACTCGAGATGATTGTATGTGGGCTGCGTTAGTAGGCGTCCCTACAATTGGCGAGTGGACTGTAGTTTCCTGTACAGTCTCGCCTCTCCCAAAGTGAATTTCATCAAGGGCACCCCACGGTCATTTCTATCAATCTGATTCCCAATAATATGTATTTATTAATTTTGGATATTATGATTGTGCATAATATTTATTTACTTCCCTTCAGTTTTGTTTTCATAGAAACATAGCAATGAAAAACCGTTATCGTATATTTATATACAGCAACAGAAACATCGGTAATAAACTACAAAATTTTTATTAAATAATCCTTCTTTTTCTTTTGATACTTAAGTGAATTTGTAATTAATTGAAAATTATACGTGTCTGCTGAGCCGTTTTACGACAAAACGCATGCTTACTATATCTTCATTAAGACATGTCGTCACTGTTCGACTTACTAGGCAACTTTTGATTCGGCATGGAAATGGGAAAGGGAACGTGAGACATACGATGTCAAATTATTATGAATAAATTTATTCAATGAATAATAGATTAACGAATAAATGGGTTATTCATCATATATTTCTTTTGTTTCTGAATAAAATTTGCCTAACACTGGTTAGTGCCAATGCGCCTATCGGCGGCCACTGACGATCATCCCAAATGGAACATGGAGCACTCAATTGAAACAGCTTGAGCACTTAGAGTTTAGATGATTTCAAGGGCTCCATTGACGGTCATTCCACTCCATTGTTCTATTTTTTACCGACAAGTAGTGATTTATACTCACATAAACTTGCATTAATATAAATTTATAAATAGAGGCTCTGCAATATTCAAAAAATATAAAAAATAGTGGACATATTATGTGTATTAGAAATTATAAATTCACTAAAAATGTTCATTTACTTATAATTAACATTTATAAGTATTTTCCAATGTAGTTATTAGTGAAAAATATATACAAAAGTTATTCACATCAATATTTAAAAAAAAAAAATATTTTATACAATCAATATCGTAAATTTTAACAACACTGTATTTAGTTAAAAAACATTTTTATTGTTATTAGTATAGCACATCCTAAAAACTGTGTAAAAACTGTGCAGTTCATTTTTCCACTCCATCCGTTTTCCACACTTACGATAAGTTGGAGTGATTGGATTTTGTTATAATGCGGAGGATTTTAAGATAGATCAATTCCAGCTAGCTGCCGTCTACTCCAACCGCTCCACATAGGATTTCACACTCACAGTTGTTACATATTCCACTTGGTGTAGAGTGATAGGATTGGAGTGATCGTCAAGAAATGACTCAAGAATCAACAACTTATTTATTAATTACTATACTATTAACTAATTACTCACTATTAGCGTTATATAGTGGAGTAATGATATGTGAATAGGTAATTCAAGCATACTTCACAATTTTCAAAATGCCTAGCAGGCTGTGAAATATTGTCAACGGGTCTTGCTTCATATAATTTTTTTGTAACGACAGATTCTCGATCTAGCACTATAAAAGTCCCATCGCCGCCATCAAGACATAATATGATAAAATTTTGATTCGAGTAGCGATCGATTCGTTCCCTCAGCTACAGGCAGTTAAACTCTCCTATGGCTTAGTAATAATATTTGCTTTAATTTTGATTTCAGATTAATTAATTTTTACATCTGAAGATTTTGAATTAAAATTATATCATCATTGTTTCATATCAATGCTCAAAATAGCTTGGAGTTTTAGCGTTCTAGAATATAAGAAGACATGTTTTTCAGAACGAAACGGAAACATAACGCTTGGTAGAGCATGAAATTCTTACTCATTAACTGGTAGAACTGAGTTTTATACATTTCACAACTTTTTTTTTTTCATATTGTGTGCGATCCTTTAATTTTAATTACACCGTAAGAGTTAATATTCAAATTTTACTAATTTTATTCATTTCGATACTACCTTATGATTTATGATTTTAACTGATTAACTTAATATTCATATTGGCTCATCACCATTTTTATTTAGGTCTTATATCAGAAATACTAACGAATACTTAATTCAGTTTCAGTTTAACTGACTTACAAGAACTTTTACAATTAAAGTATTAACATAAAAGTTCTACACGAAGGAACCTTCTGATAAAAGTTCCTTATATCATTATATCATTTGTATGTAAGAAATTATATCATTAAAAGGTTTTGATAAAAGTTCTGTTAATAGAAATTTCTACTAGAACATTTTAAATATAAGTTCTTACATTCTAATGGGACCAAAGCTTGAGAGGGATTTTCGGGAATCAGCAGAATTGTTGGAAAAATCCAATCTTTTAACGAAAAACTTAGATAATAAATAAAATTCGAAATTCAAGAACAACAAGAAAAACTTATTTATTTTATTTAACATAACAACATAACATAACATTTTATTTAATTTCAATAGAAAAATTGCTTTAATTTTAATTAAGTCACCTACAGAACGTTTATTTAAAGAAATATAATTTTAAGATAAGAAAATCTTTCAAGACAGAACTTTATAAGTATTTTCCACATTTAATTGGGAACTTTAATAATATACAACTTGTATATAAAAGCTCTTTCGATAAAGTTCTCAAAGAATTTTTACTATATAAGTTCTGACCAAAAAGCTCTCGTAAGAACTTATAATAAAATGTTTAACATAAAAATTCACGTATGAACTGTTTCGAAAATTTTCCTAAGATTAGGTTTAATTTAGAACAAGAACTTATTCAAAATAAAAGTGCACGGTTAATTTGGAGCTTTGGTCATTTAATATTTCGAAAATATTGGTAAAATGTTAGTCAGAATATTATTTATTGCACATATAATTATGTATTTAATCAATTAATTTAGATATGCAACTAGATTGAATTTGTTTCTTAAATAGTATGCCATTGGAAAGTGGATTTAATCTTGTTCTTGATTAGGATGGGGTCCTTGAGGCGACCACACAGGATTTCGTGTCTTAATAACGGGACAGAATATCATCTTCATCTGATATCCAATAATTGCTGCATAATTCAGTTGTAATTAGTGTTGTTTTTTTTTATAAAAAGTTCAGCAAACACAAGCCTGGAACGGAGTAACAGATTAGCGGTGTGTATTTTCCAGATATAGAGAGAGAAATCTCATCGTTCCGTATATTTTTTTTTTCAGTGCAAAGAGTCGATTTCCAATTAATCCTTCAATATGTTGGTTTTATTGCCCATTTCCTTCATGATTTCCGCAGGGAAATAATGGAAAAGTGGACGGAGTATGACTAATTTTTTTTTTATTTTTATTTTCACTTAGCGAAATAATTTATCCATCAAAATAATTATCACAGTTATAATTTATCCAATTTTCAAGTCAATAGTCTTCATTAGCCAATTTTCGATATGTGATTTCTAATCAAATATTGAAGAAATTTTGCTTCTGCCACATTATTTCTATAAAAGAATTTATACTTAGATCCATCTGATTGTGCAATTGTGTTAACATTGCCAAATGAGTGCTTCGGTTTGATTGTCCACATTACTATAGCTTTGCGTAGATCACAGCTGTCGACTTCAGTTCAAATAAATTATGATTTCCAAATCAAGACCTTTGCGAGAAAACAATGTATTGTTACTGGAATTATTATGCATCGGCTATTTGGGGAAAACTACTTTCGAGTCGACGACTTAGTTTCAATTACAAAATCGAAAAAATTTTTGTTAGCACTATAATATGCGAAGATTTTTTAAATTTGATCTTAAATCGTTAATTGAAGCATAAACGCGTGACTACTTTTTATTTTAGTATTACTTTTAAATATTTTTTCCTTTTGTTTTTTTATTGCTAATAGAATTTTTTTTACTGCCTTAATTACGCTAATTAACACGCTGTTCCACCTCTCTCCATCTTGGTGTTAATGTTTCTCCGTTCTGTCGTAAATTTGTTTATTGCGTTTAGCCGTTTGCCATTATGATTAATTTTTTTTCTATGATTGTTTGAAAAAAAAAATGGCATTCTTAACACGCATTTTAATTATAAATATCGGTTCTTAGGGGAAATTAGGTTTACTTTATTAAAAATAATTAATTTCTACTAAATTTAATAAATTCCTAAAATAAAAAATTACTAAAATAAATAAATCTATAAAACGAATGACGTTTTATAGGATCGCAACGTCCCCTCTTCAGACTTTAACCATAAAAACGATTTTACTGTTAGTACCCAATCAACACTTACCACCAATAAAATAACTTCTACATAATAACTCTATATAAATTAACTCCGATCACGGAGCTGTAAAGAGTATGTGAATAATTGATTTAAAACTTGAATAAAGAATAAGATATGTGGTAATGAAATAGTGTTGATTAGGTAATAAAAGGGAAAAATAATTAACATTGAAAGTCTGTAGATGAGACGTTGCGTTCCCGAGACGCCATTTAATAAAGAACATTTAATATGTAATATATAAAAATTAAAATTAAAAATAAATTAAAACCTAATTAGCCCTAACGACGTCTTAAAATATTTTATTTATTTTTATTTTTTTTAAATAACCATACTAAATATTTTCCCATTTGAATCGAAGGTACCTTGTATTCAATGCAATACGATATTATTCAAGATTTTATCCGTTTGGACTAAGGTCGACTTACCTAACTTTAAAATTCAAAACTTTCATGCTTCATTTCCATGTAATGCTCCTGCCACGTTCCTGTAAAATTTATTCAGGTGTTTTCCTTTTCACATTAGAATCATGACCTATATAACAACAGCTCCGACTGACTTAAGTTATTAATGCATAATGCATAGTTATAAATGTGTATTCCATCCAAGAGGAGTTTTGATAATGTAGAAAACTACTCAAACTTTGTCTTCACTTGAGCGTGAAGTTCACAGTCGCCGGGTTTGACGTCATCTTGCCGGTGACCGAAAGTGTCAGACGCTGGTATGTTCCACCCCTCTCGTTTGGGTTAACATGTCAACAAACCCTCCCCTTCCTCCTCCCCCAAAAAACTGCTTTCGATCGAGTTGACATTCTCCTTCAAGTTAAACTTGTCGCATTATAGGAGCCCTTTGTGAGGCGATGTTGGCAAGTTGTATTGACCTCATCAAGATGTCCCTCCCTTTGTCCGACAAAGGCGGGCCTAACTACCGGCAAACTAGTTAGCCCCAGCGCCTATTTATGCAATACTGTCCAAACTCAATCTTAACTATATCACCTTTATACCATAATTAATAATGCGACATCACTGTCACCGAATAATATATCCGATTTATAAATATACAAGAACATTCTTTTTATGATAAAGCGTAAAGAAAAAGTACCCTTATAATATAATAAGTGGATTAAAAAAACATAAACAAAATTTTCTCTAGAATTGCATTATTTGTGGAAAGTGTACTATTTTAAATCCTTGCATCAGAACTAACAATTATGATAAATCTATTTTCACCCAAACCATTCATAATCAATATAGGAAATAAAAACATATTTTGATAACGTTTAGTTACTATCGAAGATTTTTTTACATAATGGTGAGTATGGTTGGCCGTGGAAAATGTATTGAGGAGAATTTTGGTTGGGGTTGCGGTCAATAAATAAACACACAAATAAGAAAAAACTTATTCTAATGTCATTACACTCGTACATTTTATTTTACATTTACATTTTATTTAATACCTACATTCTCCTACATTTATATATCTATATATATATATATATATATATATATATATATATATATATATATATATATATATATATATATATATATATTAGAGAAATTTCTTTTTTTATTTATTTTAAAGTATTTCAAACACTGGGGTCATTTACACCTAAATTGCAAAATTATATACGGTAGTTTTGACTATATGTGTATAAATTGCAATTGCATCTAAAATTAGAACAAAACAATTGCTTACAAATCTCTATATTTTTACTTCTATCCTAATTAGCCAACGATAGACGCTTTTTATTGAGGCTTATGAAATTATTAATTTTTTTAATTCAATTAAATGAGAATGAAGTATCTAAAAGAAGCTGCTATCTTTTAAAGCGGTTAAAATCCGTTTTTATATTAAAAATTACATATTTAATTTAAAACCCCTTGTTTTCGATGAGGAAACAAATTTATTTCTTTATAAATACCTGGAAGGCTAAAGCTTGTATTTTAACTTCTTCAGAGTTAAACTTTAAATTTATATTATCAAAGTTTAAATTAATATTACAAAGAAAAATATAGAAATAAAACTAATCAAATAAATGTTAACATTATTTATCTGATAGGGTGAATAAAAAGAACTTGTATAATTTATAAATCTAGGTAAAGAATCTAAAAATTGTATATTCTCCTCAACTAGAATCCATTAATGGGAATTTGGTCTTAGGATAAATAAACGCCTTATCATAAATTATGGAAGTTCTAAAACGAGGTATAAATAAATCATATGAAACCAATAAATTCATAAAACAATTATAATAAATACCAAAAATACTATCGCAAAGTCCTAATATAGATAAACTATAACCAACCAAGCTCCTAATATTACAAATAATAAAGAAATTGCATTAATAATTATTACTTGTAATTGCTTAATAATTAATAATACTTAATAATTATTACTATCATAATGAATGGTAGAACCAATCTCAAGTGATAGAAACTTTGTCCGAAAAAAATAAATCGAGAAAATCACTGGTCTATGTATTGCCTTTAAACTTGTCTGTTATTGGGCGTATGTATGAAGAAAATATAGCTATTGATTCTGTGTTAAAAAAAAAAATTAAGAAATCATATTATTTCTTAACAATAATATTATTATATTGAAATTGTTAAGTATAAAGTTTAGAATTAAATTGTAAAACCTTTTTAATAATTAAAAACTATGGTTAATCTCATATTATGTTACTCAATATAGTTAAAAATTATGAGTATTATAAAACAATGAGTATTATAAAATAATTATAAAACTTAAAAATTTGAGTATTTTAATTTCAGTAAGAAAAAAAATAAATAACTTATAACCACAATTCTTTAAATAATTCTCACGCATCTCAAATGAGTTCTAAAAATAAATATCGTTAAATCATCAAGTAAATATCCTGTTCTATTTGTTCTATGATATAATTCCTTCTTATCCCGGTTATCAATTCATGAAATTCTATACTCTTTTTAGTAAACTCGAATACTTCTAATTAGGAATGTAGCTTTCAAATGTTGACATTATAGATAAAGACAATCATTATTGTTTATTCTCGATGTTAGGAAATGTTTACTGTATATTTGTGTGTACATTGTAAGTAAGGAAGTTAAGATGGCAGGGGCATGTAATTCCAAGCTGTGCGTTAATGCATCTAAGCATGTGGCGTAGGCTAACACGAATGCCACAAATATGAGACACGGTATTCTTAAAACCAGATAAATAGAAAAAGCAAACTAAGATACCACAGAGCTGTTCGAGTTGAAAAACAACAGCGCAAGTTGGTCGAAGATAATACGGGATATTTATTGAGGCACAAGATCTAAAATGTCTGTAAAGCAAAACTGAAAAACGTCGGTCCGTGTAACGTGCGTGATTTCTCAACTACTTCTAACGTCCAGTTATGGCTCTTTTTATTTCTTAAAAAATCTATTTATATTTATTCAAAATCCTTAAGAATTGAGTTATTTACAAACTTTAAATGACTTTAATATTGCAGATTTATTCAAAATTGCCTTCATCGAATTTAATTCACTAATTTCTTAGCATTAGTAATTGAAAAATAACTAACACATTTTTTTCAGACAATTTTCACAATAAATCCTTGAAATATTATTTATCATCGTCATGATTGGAGCAACAGCCAGCTTAGCGAGTTTGTGCTTCCTCCAGAGAGCTTATTAAAATTAAATTTTTGAAAATTGCCTCTTACAGAAATGGCACTAGGTTAAATCTCAATGACAAAGACAGAATGACATTTTTCAATGTCGCAAAATGGCTCAGTTATCATCTACCGTCTAGAAACCTGAAAATTAAAATTAAAAAAATTATTATGCTTCCTACAATTAACTAAGTCGATGCGTGCAAGTCTTAAAAAATACTTAATTAAACAAGATACAGAATTACATCGTATAAAATAGTGAGCTACTGATAGTGTTAACTTACAGACAGACTATAATAAAGACATTATCACTAGACTTAAAGCTAACATAGTGAAAGTGTACTCTGACAGACTCTCTCACACTCTCTGATTGATCTGTTCATGTGAGAAAGGTTTTTGTAGATACAAAAGTGGAGGGGATGTTTATGGGTATAACAATTTGTTGGGCGCTGACAAGTAGGAAGCAAAACAATAACTTCCTGAGTTATAAACCCTATTTAATAACTAATACCTGGGTCAAAGCCATGTGATAACTCCTCCCACCTTTATAAAAAAAAAAAAAAAAACCAACTCTCTTGAGCTTTTTTATACTTTTTTTTAAAGTATAAAGTAGGTATTTAGGTAGGACATATTTTGGTTCCGTACAGATGCTAAACGTGGCCGTTTAGAACCCTGCCAAAATCCACTCACTCCAACCTCCCGCGAGGGTGGGAAACTGCTGGAGTGGAACGATGGATTGCATAGTTTTTAGGCTCTGCTATAATAATAATAATCATTGTTGGCCAGTAAACACACTTTTGTTAAAATGTACAATATTGATTGTATAATTATGTTGCGAAAATGTTGATATGAATAAATTACAATTTTGTTTATTTTTTTACTATTAATTTA
Source organism: Rhaphigaster nebulosa (assembly GCA_948150685.1). Taxonomy (NCBI): domain Eukaryota; kingdom Metazoa; phylum Arthropoda; class Insecta; order Hemiptera; family Pentatomidae; genus Rhaphigaster; species Rhaphigaster nebulosa. Next base: position 30,192,616 of record OX411310.1, read on the forward strand.
TATTGTAAAATATAATTAGAAATATATAAACTTTGTTATAGTTTTTATAATGTACTTAAAATTTCTAATATTTTTTAATTTTTTGAGTAATGATTAATTTATTTAATTTTCTTGCTAATATAGGGGATATAAATAATCCCATTAATTTTCAAGAGTTATAACATTATAAAATATGTGTTTACATACTTTTTCATTTCATTAAAAACGGTGTGACCAAAATTATCCATTAGGTATCGTGGGAAGCAAAATCTTGATCGTTATTGGAGCTCTTGGAATCGTCTTCACTCAAAGCACTTCAGTTGCTTCACTTCATCGTTCCATTAGGAGTGATAATCAGTGGCCGCCTTAAGATTTGTTTTGATATAATCGACTCAACTTCATCGAATGAGAAGTACTATACCTATCGCTCCGCCAGGAATTTTTTTTTTTTTTTTAGCATTGTCCAGGGCTGTGAGCTAACCGCTACTAAGTACGACTAATTTTCCTTCGTACACGGTCTTGTTTAGTTTCGGAGAACGCAACAGACCCTTAAAAATAGCGGACAATGACAACTAATGATTTTTTTTTTAATCGAATTTTATGTTTAAAATGACTCTGTAACGTGATGATTATTGAGCAAAACCAAAACGCTATTGTGACCAATTACTTTACTTCTTCTACCTAATGTAGTTGAAAATATGTTCATATTTTTATTTTTCAGACTTGAGCTCTGAGAGGCAAGTATCTAACGGTCGCTTTGCCGGGTTCTTAGGTATTCTCGAGCGCGTATGCCGTAGATCAAATTGACTTTCATGGCGTAACAGTTCGAGCGTACGGTGCGGCTTAACTATCCGTTATCCTCGCTGGTACGGTGCTTACGTAACTAGTATTCCAGATCATTGTTTTTCTAATTCTCGGGGAATCATTCCGATCCCCGTTTCACCATCGGGGAAATCTCGCAGGCACTGGAACTTGGAAGCAGTCCAGAGTCAACGCGACTCATTGCATCGCATTAGCTGCAAGTGTAGCGGCGGTCACGTTCTCTTTATTTTATGTTGGCATTCATCTGACCTAATGTAATCACCTGATTACTTTATTTCGATATGACTGTTTATCGGTGAATTATGTCAGATTGTCAATAAATGGCTGTAACAGTTATCGTTTCTGTTGAAGTATCATTAATTATATTCCAGAGTTAGAACCTCATCACCTGAGAGCTAATCGTTAATGGAAGATAAGTTCATAGGGAATTTTAAATTAGAAAACAGTTAGAAATCTGAGTGTCCTTCCACTTTTGGTATTGGCAAAATACTCAATGGAAAAACAATTCTCATACAGAGAACGAGGCATTGTGACAAATTTCATACTATCTTTAGCTAATTATCCATTTAACAAGCTACAAACTTGTGTTTATAACGATTTTTGTCAGGATATGTGACTTACCATTTAAAGAATGCAAACGAAATCAGTGAGTGCTCTTTAAGATTTTAACTACTCTCGATCATCGAATATGCTGCGATTTGTAGCGGTATAAAAACGTAAATTTAATTTTAAAATAAAACGCACTCACAGGTTTCCTATACGCTCTAGTATTTTACAAATACCTCCAAACGCATAAATAAATAAATATAAATAACTCAGGACGCATTACAGGAGCAGTTTTTATTTTCTCATCTGAAAAAATGCCGTGATACATGACTGTGACAAAGCCTAGCCCTATTTCTATGTTGGAAGAACACGCACAGGGCCGATTTAAGCTGAGCGTGTTCGGCAGTAATGACTGATCCGACCGTCCGAATGATGCATTACGAAAGCACTTGTTTCGACAATTCAACTTTTACTTTCTATAACCCCATTTATTTTTTGTATACTTCAAAAAAAAAAGAAACTATACCGAATATTTGTCGTAAAAATGCATAGTAATTTTATAGTGAAAATTCTGCCGATTCCCAGACTTTTTTATTTTTCTTGATTAGATATTTCTGTTACTTGTTTTTATTAATAAAACAAATTAACCTTAAAACGGGTAAAAAATAAGTTGTTTCTTAGTGTCTTAAAACATCGACTACGGTTATTATATTAATATGTCTTGTGTATGTCATCGGTGGTTTTTCTTTGTTTTCTTCATTATTTTTTATTTATGTTTAACGAATTAGTAGCAGAGAATATTTTATTTAAAAAATAAATAAATAACCTAATGATAATAATAAAACAAAAATTAGATTTCTTTATTATGTTTTCATATTGTGGAGGTCTAGATTCGTTTGTATATTTCTTCTTTAAGTAGCAATTTAGTTACTACTGATTTCATTTAATCAATCATATTTTTATCATATTCAACAATACTAATTTTATTTTTATTAAAAGCTCGTGAATTATAATTTCAGTTGTACGACTTATTAATTCGATAGGTAAATTGTATAACAAATTTATAATACCATTCCAGCTGATAATCGTTTAACATAATAATTTTCATTATTAGTTAATAATAATAATCAGAATTTATGTTAACACTAATATTAAGAATACTTTTTCAAATAAAAAATATTTCTACAAGTGTTAAAAAAGAAATTTCTCGTGATAAAAGTTTCATAAGAGAGGCATTGTCAAGGGGCTTTGCGTTTTGTGAGTGGATGGAGTCGCTCATTAATTTCCTCTGTGCCTCTCCACTATTGAAATGAGTTTCTATTTCCTTTTCAGAGGGAGGAACATGAAAATAAAAAAAGTAAAGAAAGAAAAACCTCGTTACGATAGGGATATTGTGACAGCCCGAAATTGCTGTAATATTACTTGTAAAAGGGACAGAAATTACTTACCCGTAGGGCTTGTTTCATTCTGCTTTATCTAATTTCGGGATTAATGAAATGCCTGTTAGATTCCTGCTTGATGGGTTTTTTAATCCTGAGATCCTGGGAACAACTTGGGCGTGGTCGATGATCGGTGTACACAACCATTCCATCTCATCGCCAAACATCTCCCCTTTTCACCTTTGAACTCCTCCTTGCTTTCTAAAACCAATATCTCTCCACTCCTGCTTTCTTCCGAACCGGTCACAGTCACGTCCCCCTTGAAGCTATTTGCTATGACTAGGAAAAGTGAAAAAAATGTTTGTATTGACAATTCAACTTCAGTGTTTGTCCAACACCGGTGTGGACTAATGGAGATTAGAAAATATTTTGACTGCCTTTCTAAAAAAAAAAAAAAACTAGGTGCAGATACTTGTTATCCATCTGTAATCCCTCAATCGTATCCTCAAAAATAGACGATCAGTCGCAGATTGCCAAAATCAGCCAAGTCCATTTTCCAATTTTTTTTTTAACAGTTTTTTATTCGATTGTCATGCGACGAAATGAGATATTCCAAAAGTATTTTAATCGCAAAGAAAATAGCTCTGTAAAAATATAGAGCGCATGTGGCCGACTGGTGAAAAGAATTCATAAACATGCCGAAAAGTATTTTTCACGTTTAAGATGTGATTTTTTTTTTAAGAGAAATAAAAATTAATACGCAATAGCCTACTAAAAAATGACTAACTAAATTACTAGACTATAAAATGAGTTTTAAACAATTGAAGTCAGCCGTCAACTTTTCGCAAAAAAAAAATTAAAAACCACTAAATATAGACATTTTTGGACATTTTATTACAGGGCTTGTACTTGAATTGTAATTGTCGCAAGGACTTCTTTTAGACCTTAAATAGTGACTTGTTTTAGTGCATATCTACAATATAAATTTTATGCAAAAAAAGTAATATTGTAGATAGGCACTAAAACAAGCCACAATTTGAGGTCCGAAACAGGTCCCTACGACAATTGAAAGTCCAGCAATAAAATGGCAATATTTCCTAGTTTTTAATTTTTTTTGCAAAAAGTTTATGACCTACTTCAATTGTTTAAAACTCGTTTTTTCCGTTTCTTTAAACGCTATTACGTCCTATTATTTAAAAAAAAAACGATATCTTTAACGTGAACAAAAAACCTTTACGGCATGTTTTTAATTTTGTTCATCAGGTTGCTACATATCGATTTTATCTAAAACATATAATATGTTTCTAATATTTTTCTCCTAACTATCGCGTTGAGAAAATCCATTGGAAAGTTATTTCAAAAAATGAATACATTTTTTCTATCGCGCCTGTACTACAAGTGTTCCCGGCTGCGTGAGTTTATTCTGTGTTTACAATTTGACCATATTATTTTTTAATGTTTATCATTCTGAGATAAACATAGGTAGTATTAACTTACTTATATAACGCTATAATAGGTATAACTTACTTTTGTATTGTAAAGAAATAGCACTGTGTTAAAACTATCATTAAAAAAAGATTATCTATATTGTTTTACATAAAAAAAAATGTTATTATTTGATTCATTTATGTGTTTTTGATATCTACCTTCCGAAATATACCTAATGAAAAAATTAATTGCAATTAATATATGCGGTTGAATATTACAAAATTACTTATATCGTTTTCAATGGTCTTCCAAAATCAGCCTACTCCCAAAAGTGTTTAGCTGCCAGATGGATGTAAATTTATTTTTCTTGAATTTTTGTTATTACTATATATGGACGCATATCTAAATGGCAGTGAAAAATAACAAAACAAGATAACATCAACCGCGCATTGATAACACCGATCCATTCCTTTATCGGGCAGCTGTAAAAAATTTACAAAAACGGTCTTGGCTGAAATTCAACACCTTAAATAATCTTACCCTTGAGCGGCCATCAATGAAACACAATTTTATAACTGAAATTCCTCATAGAATTTCTTCGATTTAAGTAATTCCTTAAATATATTCTATACATTGTAAAGAATAATAATTAGACAAATATGTATATATATATATATATATATATATATATATATATATATATATATATATATATATATATATATATATATATAATATATAATAGATCGTATTTGAGTTAAATAAAATGTATGAATGTTGCATCTCGGTGTTTCGCCTATTACTTCACTAGAAATGATTACGTGACAAATTAGATGCACGTTTCTACCGATTAATATCACTGTCCCAGCGCTCATGCCTGAGTTATCTCATCCACCAAATACAGAAAAGAAGATGGAACAGTTGTTTCTTTTTGGTATATAATTTTATTAATATAATACTTATTCTTTATAATAATGTGATAATATGAATTGTATTACTTGAAAAGTTACGACTATTTCAATTTAAAAAATGCTAGGTTTCGCAATCCATGAAATTAAACGTTTAGTTTCAGTTTTAGAAGCAGGTTCTGCGTTGGCGCAACTGTTAGGTTTCTGGTTCCTGATACGTTTCATAATTGCCCTCATATAAACATAAATTTAGGATGTAATACATGTAATTTATTTAGTATTGAATGCAATAATCCATCAATTTACATCTAAATATGGATTGATATGACATGCTATTAAAATATTTGTTGTTGTCATTTATATTTATATATTCGGCTATTTTATAGGTAAAATATCATTCAATATATCCATGAACATTAAAAAATAATTTCATAGAAAATTAAAGCTATGTTAAAGGCGGAAAAAGCTTGTTATTTCTTAGCAGCCAAATTTCTCAGTCCTTGTCTAATGTCCAAAAAGCTGAACTAAGAATTTACGATACTATTTTAGTTTCTACTGTTTAACGAATGCGAAGTATGGCCTCTTTTGTAAAAAAGAAAGAAAAACGCCTTTAGATTTTCGAAAATTTTGTCCAAAGAATGATGTATCTATCTACCGAGGAATCTAGACGGTTTCACAACGCGAAATCGCGTGACTTATATTCGGTAAATATAATCTAAGTGTTTGCATCGCGTTTATAACGCCTTTGTAAACGGCTTGTAATGGCTGGATAGAGAATGAATAATCAGAAAAGATCAAGAGCACGGACTGGATGGGTAAACTTCCGAGGGGTAGGCCAAAACGAAGATGGGACGATCGTGTTTATTTATTCTGATCTTGTAGATTTAAGTATTGGCCGTCTTCATGGTTGAGAGGTACTTTTAACGACTGCTAAGTCTTTATTATTCTTGTGATCTTATTCCAATAAAAATGTTCTCGCTGAATTTCTAAGAGCGAAAAAATATTCACGCGCTGTATAAAAAAAACAAAAAAAAACTGAAAATCGTTAATTATTATTGTATATTTGTTAAGTTTATTATTAATAAGATTTTCAAAAATTTTTTGGAATCATTATATGATTAAAATGTAAATAAATGAATATAGATTTTTTTTTTGCTTTGATCTAATGATTTAAAATTTTTTAATATTTTTCACTGTCTTCATAAATGGCTCAGATATAGGTATATGAAACCTCCAATTGTATGGTAATGTCGAATTCCGAGGATCTTCCAGGGATGACCTGCTACTTTGGTGCCAAATTTGAAAAATATCGGTCCAATAGTCCCGGAGAAAAGTCCAATAGTCCCCGCGGACGGGGTTTTTTTTTTTGTTTATTTTTTTATTCTTCGTGTGTTGAAACGTAAAACCTCAAATTTAAGAGAGCGGTTTATTTATTTATTTTTTTTTTATTTTATGTTGAAAATAATTGAAACCAAGAGTAACCGAAATGCAATTATCTCTGTTGGGTACTAATTTTGTTTTGGTATTATGAAATTTCGAGTATGATAAATTTAAATTATTAATCAGACTAGACCAAAAAATTATACCTATCAGGCAGATACGAATAATTTAGCTAATCTCACCTAGCAAACAAAAATGTATGGCTGACAACCTAGAAACTATTTAAAAGGTTTGATAGTGCAGTTTCTCCCCTTTTAGGGCTGTTTAAATAGTCCTGTAAAAAACTAATCATGTGAACCATTTAAACTTTCTCTTTTCGCAATTTTCGAACTAACATTTATTTATATATAAATTTTATAAATATTTCATAAACACAAAAACGTCTCGTGAGAGACGCCCTGGTATCCAGGAAAGGACAGGTTTTTTATTCTTTTACTATTGATTAGAAATTCTAATACCAGTTTGCGATAAAGAAGTTCATTTCCCATGGAACTAGAAATGGAAATTATTCCATACATAGCTTTTTCTCTTAACTCTAACGACAATCTGATTTTTATCCTTTACTTTTCTTCTTTTTTTTTTTTTTTCATACAAAATAAGCCTTCCAATTAGTGTAGAAATTGTTTGTGAATGGACATTTTTCCTTTCAATGTCATTGTTAGCTTTGACAGTTTTCAAAGCCGACAATTCCTGGTATGTCTTAGGCGTATTATTCGAAAATATTAATTTATTGTTTCATTTTATTTTTAAATATGTTTGTTTTCAAAATTCAAATATAAATATATATATATATATATATATATATATATATATATATATATATATATATATATAGAGAGAGAGAGAGAGAGAGAGAGAGATAGAGAGAAATATGTTCAATTAGGTATGATTTTTTTGTATTGTGATTTACTTAGATTGATCTCTCTTAAACGTTTGAATTTTATTGATTATTTTTGTATACTATAATAATAAGAAATATGCAATGGAATGGCCAGATTTCGAGTTTATTATTATTGTTGGATGCATGTAGTCTTTACGTTATAACATTAATAAAAATAAATATATTTCCATCAATTACCTGCAGTAGGCATACAAAATTTAATATTTTTAACTTGGGTTATTGGGTTACTTATAAATTCCGTCAATATGTTTCTTTCAATCTCAATGCAACGAAAGTGATAGTTTATCTTTCTGTCATTCGATTCCAATAGGATTTTGTCTTAAGAGATTATTCTGAAGCCATATAACCTAGAGCCTGTGAAATTTTTAGGTTTCTTCCATATCCGTTACATTTGTAATCGTTTAAATGCATATTTCCATTATTTTTATTCTGTACTAAAAATATACTTTCCCGTCTTGCTTAGTATTATACAAACCTACAATATGAATAGATTTGTGAGTTATACGTAGAAATTGATGGAAGTGACACTGGCTAAAATTAAGTTTATACGGCACTTAACCAGTAATCGGATAATCTGCCTTTGCAGCGAGACTTATCAGTGTAATTTTTCTGAAGCTTTGCGACACCTCGGGCCCGTTGCGTTCTACTTGAGAGCTAAATGCATTTCGAAAACGGTCTCGCTGAAAAGAGGGAAAATGGCGACATTTCGAAATGGGATCCTTTCCGCTATCGGTGTTATTATGCTCCGGCCTGTTTGACAAGTTGTCATTAACGGAGGCATTAACCTTATCCGCGTCCCCCTGCTACGGTTCGGTGGAATGCGACTTCGGATCCCCGTCCCCTTTTTGCCAGCATAAAACGTTTTGAGGAAATACTACTTATAAACAAAGAGTAATGATATATTCAAGAGCATGCATGTAAATATTAATGGGCACTCATACACTTAACATGCAAATAGAAACTAGAAAAATAAGATACGTTTTGATACAATTAACTACTAAAAACAATAGCCTACATCATGCATTATTAATCAGCTTATTAACATATGCATTATAAGTATATTCCTATTAATTTCGAACTACTCTAATTAGGGCATCAATATTCTTAAAATTTTATTACTCGTCAGAGCATTGAATGCTTAAACCAGAAGCCACACTAACAGAAATGCAGGTTGCTTATGATAGTTACAATAGAAGAAACCGTTGAAAGATCTTATTAATAGATGATTAATCTTATTAATTATTAATAGATGATTTCAAATATAAACGAGATAAATCCAGAAGTCGATTTAATAGCATATTATTGTTCTGCATTCTACTGTACAATGATTATACCAGAAGTGCGACATCTCCCTAAAGGTGGCTAATATCTGTTGTGTTTGGGTAAAGGACACGTTTTTGTTTTGTTCTTTTTTGTTGTTTTTTTGACTGTGGTTTTAATTTATAATGTTTGTTTACAATTAACTTTACCTTTTATAAAAAGGATATAACTCAATGAAACAATTATCACGTTCCATGTGATCGTGATTGTTTCGTTGAGTTATATTCTTTTTATCAAAGATTCATTATAAACAAACAAGTTCATTATAAACTAACAGTTTATGAAAAAAAATAAAATAAAAAAAGTCTTGTACCCCTTTACCCAAGCACCATAGATAGGAGTATATTTAAAATTCCACCATTCGCAAGATCGAGATTTATTAGATCTGCTTACCCTGACGAACCGATTTTTGCGAGGACTGTGTTAGAGTTTAACTTTTCTGAAGTTTGAGTGTTGGTTGAAAAGTTTTATGCTTAAAAAAGTGAGTGCACTATTAAATTACGTAAAATGCATCATAATCTCCAAGTCGGGAATTCGCACATGATTAAATTTCTGGCTTAGTGGTCTGTAGACTTCAACGGATTGGCAACCACTATGCTACACACTCAGCCAACGCAGGCTTTGAAGGCCTAAACGCTCTGTAGAAAAATAAATAAAATAAAAACCCTTTTATCTCATTCGAACAAATTTACAATATTCACACTAAGCCTCAGGACCTCAGAGTCAAGCTCGTCCACCCCTGCCAAGTCACTGGCAATGAAAGCTAGTAGAGGATGAGCCAGGACGCCCAAAACTCAGGCACATAAAGCAAAAAAGAGATCGTTGATTGGACTGGGGGAGAAGCAGCCAAGGTATGGGGAGGGTGCTGGCCAAGACAGGCTGAGCAATTAATTAAAGAGCCCTCCCCTTCTAGAAATAAATGAATGTTACAACTTAAAAGGGAATCGGTTGATGATTGAAGTTCTTACAGGCCACTGCAGACTTAAAAGTCATTGTGTGGTTGAAGCTATTTTGGCACTACAAACTATTTTTCGGTTATCGCGCAGTCGCTATTGTACACAAGTGCCCGATTTGGTACATCGACATCGGAGGTCGAAACCACAAAAACAATAAAATCGGTTTCACCTGCTCAGAATATAATTGTGGCATAGACACACAGACAGACCAATTGCCGAAAATGTGATTTTTGAGAGGGATCTATAACGCTTAGATCCGTTGAAAATTGCTTATCGAAATTTTGTTCCAGTTACATCTTTCTTACCTATGTGGTAAGGAAAGTAAAAGCCATATTGTTTACTGTTAGACTAATTAACGGTAAGACTCATTTAACCAGTTCTACCATTCTACGAGTTGAAATTAAGCTTCCACTATCTTTTCTAACCCTTAATAAATTGTGCCATAACTGCAGCTACCAGACCCAGATGTGCACCAGATTCGAGGTCGCCATAATGAGTCCCTCGAAGACTACTAGTGCAATCTGAATCTATAAGCGACCCTAAACGAAGCCAGGCCTTGCCGTAGAGAAACACTAACGGTTCTGGAGCCCCATTCACGAAACTTTCCTTCCTTCCTCGCTTCCTGCTTCGGCTGTTACTGGCCTCAAGTAATTTTATCTTCAATCTGGTTTCTTAAGGTTTCAGTAACCTTTTGAAAATAGACTTTTTTCTACACTTTTCAGTATTATTAGACTAAAATTTATAATTCCTCAGATGGGCACATTATCTTGGACTTGATGAATGAAACGTAAGATCCCTTACAAACAATTCAAACTTCACTTATTTTGCATATTTTCAAAACTTCAACTAAAACAGGAACTAAATGCATACACATATCTACTTGAACCCATATGTGAACATACTCTTAACAGAATTACGGTGTATAGCCCAAAAGACCAACATACGAAAAATTCAACTTTTCCAATCAAAAATATGACGACTCATAACAAAAGCACCTTGGTACGTGAATAATGAAGCTCAACATACACTTACACCTGTCAACTGTGGATAAACGTATCAGAACTCATTACCAACGATACCATAATAACATACACGGACATACCAACAGAGTGATATCTCTTGGCAACTGCTGACATGCCGATAAATAAGAGGAAGAGACAAAAAAGTTGCTGGATGAAAGACCCCCTTCCTTAACTAAACAAGGTAAATGAATCAAGTCAGGGAAGAGTTGCTGTTATGTACTATTCTTCCTCATCCCTCACATGTCATTATTTCCTAGTAGTAGTCAGGAAATTTGCTGATTGTCACCAAATCCTTGACAGGTGCAAATTAATATTTAATGGAGTCAAATTAATATTCAACGAAATAATTATTCGATGTAATTATATTGTTTATCATATGTGTCTATAAATTACTGTTTATAGACACACTGACTTCATCAACAAAATGGATGAATACTTCATATTTTTTAGTTATTCACACGAAAACTATATAATTACGATCTGTTTTTTAAAAACCCGTATAGGTCCAACAAAACTGAATTTCTACAATCCATTATTTGCAACGTTATAATGGAGTTTTCAATCCAAGATCCTCAGGATACTTGTCTCCTCAGGAAAGTAAAGAATGTATCTTATTACAGATAAACACAAAATTAGCTTGCATGTTTAACAATAAAAATAACAATTCTAGTTTAATTATAGGTGTTTCACTTAACATGTGTAATATAATTATTCGTTGAACTCAGTTGCCTCTCCAAACCCTGAAAGAACAACAAAAAATTTGTGGGCGATCGGGTGGGTGTCTAGGAATTTTTGCATATCGTTGACTGCTCTGTCTGAGGCTTCAGATCTGGGAGAAGATAAGGCTCGCTAAACTAGTTAGTCCTAGCTTTGCAAAATCATACGCCTTATTATAGCTGTAATTTATATAATCTTTCCTCTGCGATGGCTTCATCAGATGAGTTTATATAAGCGAATCAGTTAAGGTTGGAGGCCCTATAAATTCTTTGCCGTTATTATAGAACCAAGCTAAAGTATTCGATTTAATTCCAATCGAAATTTCACTTCTTGACGACATCGTTTTTAACTTCACTATTTGTAGGCACTTTGTAGAATTAAATCGATTATGCCTGCATTTATCATCACGAAAACCTTTAATCTTCTTAGTGGCTTCCAAGAAAGAGAATAGTTTAGCGTAAGAGGGCAACAATTCATTTTTTTTTTTTTTCTTGCGATATCTTTCCCACCAAGCCGTAAAAGTCGATAGAGCATTGCTCTATATATCTGAGTCTTAGATGTACCATCCCAAGAAAAATAACAATGATATTCATTTAGAAATTATTAAATTCATAAATCATTTTTTAACGTGAAATTAACAGAGGCATATCAAATTATTTTATAACCTCCAACAACACGACGAACTCACTCTTCAGAACTCTGGCCTCAACAGGACGTCCACAGAGGTGGCAAACACTTTTAAACAGCCTTAGACTAGACTGAGGGCATCTAACTGGACTGATGCCATACTAGTGAGTTCCATCACTAGAAACATTTTAACAAGTTACCCAACGATTACCAATTACAATTACCCACGACTCCCAAATATTCCTCTCTTCAGACGCCTCTTAGAATGCATCACCCTGAAATCAACACCACCACATCCCATGGTGCTTTGGAATAAAAAAATAACGAGAAGTTTAGACTTAGCAGACTCAGATTTATTAAGAAATAAATCTTCATAATATATATTTTTATTTCATTTCAGATCTACAATCATGTGTATTATCAATAATTTATCGTTTGCATATTACAGTTTACGCAATATCCACAGATTACTTCTTCAAATTTGTAGATAAATTTATACTCTACGGTTTAATTACTTTCTGTAATTTTTTTCCTTTACGATAGATATTGAAAAACCCGCTATGGTGAGAAGTGACTGGCATTTCATCGGAGCGTTTGAAATGCGTAAAGTTGCCCGTACTTGGAAGTTGAGCTAGTCCTTGGAGGGTGTTCTAGGAAGGAATGGATACAGGTGCCTTCGACCCTAGGCAGTCTGCTGCTAAACACATTCCAAAAGTCTTCCTTTGCTTATGCCCCTACAAGTGAGCCAGATCTGATTACAATTCTCATCGCGATGATAAATCTCATTACCTAGTATGCTCAGCAGTCTTAAGGAATGTTGCATAAGCACTTCTTTCAGTTCGAAGTGCTTATACTGGTATTAATTGTATTGGTCAATGTAGGCTTTCTCCAACGACTTATAGAACATGATTATTTTTTGCAAAAACTGTTAGTATACTCAAACGAGTCCCTTGATAACTTTCAGAATATGCATAAAAGAAGTTTGGTGATCCGTACTTATTATATTTTCTTCTGTATATTATACAATTTATCCCTATTTATTTAATCCTGCATTCGAATAATTTTTAGGTATATTTAGCAATTATTTCAAAGCGGTGAATCTTTTGCGAGAAAAGTGAAGAATTTTGAGAAAAAAAGTTCTAAAATGTAGAATATTTTATCCTAGTATAATAAGTTCTCTTGATTAAATACGGACGATATCTTAAGTAAATCAGAGCTAATTATCAGTGGCTCTTTCTGTTTCGTTTTCTATATAGAAAATACCGAAATGGTTAGTCTTTTATTTTAATATTATTTGTTTTATTTTTTTGCGCGAAGAGTACAACTTTTAATCTGAACTTTTAGCTCAAATATTATAGAGGTAAAGAATCAGAAAGAGATAACTTTCAAATCAATACACTGTATAGCAAAGATTCGTGTAAGTGACGTTAAAAAAAAAAAAAATCATGAAATATTTTGAAGTACGATTTTTATAAAAATATAAATCTTTTAAAAGATAAAACTTTGAAACGGTACCATATCTTTCAATTTTTTTGTACTGTTATTAATATAAATTAAAAAAAAAAATAATGAATGATCATTGCCCATGACGTGAGGGAGTCATAAACGTAGCACAAACCTATGCATTTAGTTCCAAACCAAATTGCTGTATTTATTGTTTAATAATTAAAAATCAGATTTAGATGTTAAGACCAATAATTTATATGATTGTAATTTATAATTAATAGGTAAATTAATTGTCTATATAAAGTTATAATTTCATCTTAAGGCTCCAGAATTCTTTGTTCGGTTAGCCTTAAAAGTTGTCATGCTGACATTCAGGTTGGTATATCGTCACGCCCATGCCCTTATTTCCTCATTGTCATGATTCAGTTTATCGACTAAATTTGTCCTCAATTATTATTAATCAATCATTGTGGCTTTTTAATAATATCTTTGACTATGGTTACATTGATAACTACATGATATGGTAACTACAGTTTTTTTGTTAGTTTTTTGCATTTATTTAACGTGGCTTCGACTGTTCTTCTTAAATTGCTCCGATAAAGTTTATATATATATATATTAGATATTTTATAGTTTTTTTTCAATTCCTTTGTTTTCTTTATATGGGGATGGACTATCAATTTTCATTGTTTGCCTTTCTCTACATTTTTTATATTTAAATAAATGTTCGACATTTAAAGTAACGACATTTTTACCTTTTGGTTTTGCTACACATCCCACACCATTCTCTGATTTAGGCCCATCTGTAAAAATTATTTCATGATAATTCTGGGTATAGGTTATACATGGTTTTTATCAAGGTGTTTAAATCTAATTATTTCTAAGAGGATATTCTTCGGTATACGTTATATAGGCATTTTACTAATGGTGATTACTCCCCTCGTGGAACGGCCATAAGTGTGAAATCCTGTGTGGATTTTTTGGAGTGACGTGGAGCGGCTGGAATTTCCAAATACAATCACTCCAACCAACCGTGAATGTGGACAACTGATTGAGTGGAAATACTAATAATAATAAAAATTGTTGGTTTGTAAATACAGTTAAAATTTTCGATATTGATTGTATAAAATATGTTAAAAATTATATTTTCGGGACGTTGAGATTAAATTATTTAATGTTCTTGTAGGAGCACTATCAAATCTCATTAATTCTGAATGAATTTTTTACTAACTGTAATTACAATATACGTGTTTAAATCTATATGCGAGCATGAATCGCATCCATTGTTAGTCTGTTGTTAAAAAATGGAGTGATAGAGTGGATTGGTCGTCAGTGGGGCCCTTAAAATCTTCTTCACAGCAAGTATTCCAGTCGCTCCACTCCATTGTTCCAATGTTCCATTTGGAATGATCGTCTGTTACAGCTTTTAAATCTTCGAAAATCATGGGTTCGACAATCTGTATTCAGAGAGCTATAATTTTAATTTTATTATTAATTTAACACGAAAGCTTCAATATAGCCTCTAGCAACTCCTACTGAGTATCACCTTATTTGGAAATTTCGTTGCCGTGTAATTATCAAGTTAGAGTTAGACCCGTTGTAACTCAGATGTCCTATTTGTGGAGAACATTTGAAGTTTGAACATCGAAACTACCACCTACCAAGCTTGCTAATTCCTTAATCAGGTATTGCTCCGTTTACAACTGGGACTGTTACCTGGGGACTTGTGGAACTGTATGGGATTGCTCCAACTTGGAACTAGGCCAGCGCACTTATCACACCGGCAAAGGACAAGTGTGGTTAAATTGTTTTTCAATTGGAGCAATTAGACGTCAATTGCAGAACCTGAGGTATTAAACTAACAGCGTTACTGATCTCATTAGAACGTCTTTGGCTGCTTCTTCTTTCAAAGGAATGAGGAGTCTCTTATCAAAATTCTGTATATCAACTTTTGGAAACTTATTACAAAAAAATATTATGGAGGAATCTCATGGAGATAAGACATATTTTTATTGGAATAGGATGATATTCAAATGTAAATAGGAAGATTGCTTTTTTTCAGTGTAAAAATATGATTATTAAAAATTAATTATACTGGCTACCACAGATTAATATAGTACTGGTAATAGTAATTGAAATTTACTGTTAATATATTAAACATATATCGAGCTTATGAAAAATTAGTATATAGGATTACTTGGAAAGGGTAGGAAATATATGCTACTAATAGTTGAAGACTTGTAAAAAAATTTCGAAAATTGATTTTTTCTTAGAAATGAAGCTGTTATGTACTTATCTGACCTTGCATTATTAACAACCATTGATTCTTGGTTATTCGCACGATTTATTTGTAGATTGGATATATCATTTTTTGATAAAGGCGTAAGTTCCATTTAGCAAACTTTCCAGAAAAAATAGAACGTTTTTCACCAAATATTTTTTTAAATTTAATTTAATCCTTTATTGTTTACAATAGTAGTTTATTAAGGTGGCAAAACTTTTATAATTACAATATATTTTTGACGCTTCAAGCACTGAGAGTCCTCAGTATTTGGTAATTTCGTCATCAATATTAGATTTTTAGATGATCTCCAATTTTTTTTTTCCATACATCATGAGCGGGAATCAATAGAGATGGTATTGACGTCCATAATAAATTTAAGTGCCAATTTCAAATTTTTGGCGCGTAGGTATTTTTTAAAAAAAAAAACGACGTCGATATCATTTTCTCAAAACTCTAAATTTGTAACATAACACCCTCATCCACACATGTCTACAGTTGTTATTTTATCCTCACGCTTTACGGGAAAACTATTAATGTTTGATATGACTGTCTAAGGATTTCTATTTAGTTTTCAGAGACTTTGAGGAAGGGAAGATATTTAAATATTCCAACAATCAATTTGTAGAATAACTTTTGCAAATTGAAATTAACGGTACAGTCCGAATATATCATCTGTCGGAAAAATAATTTAGACTTTCAACACAAGGCACCGTGGCATTTACTTGAATTGATACTAAGGCTAGTTGGCAGTTTGAATTAAAAATATCATTATATTTCACGTTTGTATAGACATGGTCGATATTATAGACACACATGCAGAGCTTGTTTGTCCAACCTGAGTCGCTCAAACAACACTGCACAAGTTGGATATCACGTTTTCGTGTTCACCCGAGGCCAGAGCTCTGACAACCTTCAACTGGGCACTGCTCGCACACAACCTTTATGAATATTTATAAAAATATTTAATTCATTTTAAAAAATATAAATATATAAATAGATCTCGATAAATCTATAAATAGATCCTATCTCCAAATTTGGCTTTTTCTGTTTTTTATAGCTTAACTAACTTAGTATAGCTTAACAACTGCGGATTTCATGCAGAAGTAATCTATCTCTATATATAATACTTAACTCTAAACCTTGCAAAAATGACACTTCTTTTATTCACTTATCCTTATGATACAGTTCTATTATTCAAATTTTCTGCCAGATTTAGAGATATACATATATTTTTTAATAATTTATTCTTAAATATTAAATTAAAAATAAAATTTACATATATATTTTTTTTAAATCACAAGAATGTTCTGCCTACTTTAGGGCTAAGCTAGAAAGTCAACAAATTATATACATCCATATTTTGAAATGATAAAACAAAAAGTATAAAAAAACTTACTGTTAAATTTAATTTTCGGAGGTAAGCTACTTCTGCTCTGAGGCGGCGATGTACTATGAAATTAACCTGAAGTAAATCCTAGATTCTTTTCGGGCATACCGTTTTGGATCCGTGTAATCATTTGAAGCATTACTCGTTCCATAAAATCTATGGATTTTAGCTGGAGTCAATAAAGAAAATACTTTATTGAAATATGTGGTGTTTTAACACTAATGAACGATATTGTGTACCATGGCAATAAATAGTTAAATGCAGTATATTTACCCGGCAATAATGGTACTTTTCTTTTATTTGGATGATTTCAGAATTATTCAATGATGGGAATATTAAAAAAAACTTCGATTTTTAAAGTATTTGGATTTATTTTGTTATACCCGTTTCGATAAGGAAATGGAGATAATAGACGGAGCCTCCGTTTAGCAGGGAATGGAATAATTTCAGCTCTACCAGGCGGAAAGGGAACCTGCGCCATTCCGGTCTGTGCCGACTGGGGGGGACGACTCCAGTAGATGAATCAGTCGCTCTACAATCATGTCCGTTACTCAAGGCCATGATCGTCACTAAGCTATTTATTGATTTTTAATTCAATTTTATTCGCTATTTAATAGTTCTTAAATTGGTTTTTCATTGAATTGGCAAAGAGAGGATAGAATATGAAAGAGAGGACCCATTCCAATAAATCTTTTTATTTAGTGTATCAGAGAACCAAATGGAAAGATAATGAATAAATCAGTTCCCAATCACTCACCGAGAGCGTTATGGAGAGGTACCGGTACATGTGCCTTATTCTCAACGGTAGGGGATTACTGGAAGACACCAATGTTACTCAATATATTTTGGTTTGAGTAGGCTCTGTGTGGCATCTGTCAAACAACGACCCTCATCTTGCCAGAGCCCACTAATTTTCTGTCTAACAAAGAAAAAAACTCTCTGTGATACGATGCATGTCATACATACGATGATGTATTGCGAATACATGCGAATAAACATGTAAATACATTTTTAATGTATATAGATAATGCATTTACTTTTGGGCACATTTAATTTTTTATTTTAATCAAAAAACATTTTAAAATCTTGCGTCCTCTAAAACTCACCCTTTATTGGATTGTTAGAGTAGCATTTGACTTGATATAAAGGACTTTCTCCATTTTCTTGACAAACGCTCGTTACTTTAGAAGAAGTATTAGAGCTAATGAAAGGTAGTTAGACGCGATTACATCTACTGACGGATGTCATTACGACATCGTAGTCTGTCCGCTATAGCATCTCGCTGATAAGGAGTTAATGTGATTAAACTATTATCCTTCCATTCAGTCAACAATGCCTGCCTTCTCAACATTCTTAAGGCTTTCATTAAATAATTTCTCTCGTTCTGAAAAAAAAACAAAAAAAAAAAAAACAGCATTCCGTTTAAATCTCCGGGCACATGATCTTTTCAAAGATCCTTATAATCTTTGCCATAAAGCCTTCAATCTATTTTTCGAACGAACTTTTCAGTTTGCAGCAGATTTAATGACTGAAACCCATTTGATTCTCTGGTTTCACATTCTCAACTACCTAAGGTAAAGGACGATAAGTTGAGTGTTGATTTTTGACAACATTTTGTTCAAACCCTTTAGAGGCATAAAAAAACTCAATTGTTTATTTAAATCGAAAACACCCATCTCAGGATTATCTTAGTAGTTGAGAAAGCATCTACGTTTGGCAATGATTTTATTAGGCCTTGAAATTACCATTGTACAAACTCCTTAAATATATATATATATATATATATATATATATATATATATATATATATATATATATATATATATATATATACATATATATTATTTTTATAGCTCCTTCAATTGTAATTATAAAAATGGGTGTATTCCAAATCAATTATAAAAATGACAGTAATACTAAATATGAAATTTTAAGAAAATCACATAAATCAATCCTAACCAGTGATGTCAGTAGAGGGAAAACAGGGGAGCTGGCACACTTCTAGGAGCAGCCAATCAGAAGCCAGCATTTGATCACGTGACCTATGGCGGGAAATTTGAATTTGAATTTTCAGCTCGACCTAACCTTAACTACCACGTGGTCTCACCTCGACCTAACCTTAACTATTAGGCCACGCCCCTTTTCAATCACGTGACCGTTAGGTCCCGCCCCTTTTACTCTTATCAATCTCCAACCAGCCAATCATATTGCTTCATCCTGATTACCCCCACCCTAAGGCGCCATTTTGTTTACAATGACGTGGTCAGCATCCACGCTTAACCACCAGGTTTATCCCCTCCACCAATTGAAGGGTCAGGTATCCGCTTTATTGTCTGTAACCTCCCCTACGGTTATATAATCATAACCTATACGATGAAGGGTCAGGTATCCACTTTATTGTCTGTAACCTCCCCTACGGTTATATAATCATAACCTATACGACGAAGGGTCAGGGATCCACTTTATAGTATGTAACCTCCCCTACGGTTATTTAATCATAACCTATATGATGAAGGGTTAGGTACCCTCTTCATACTCTGTAACCTCCCCAACGGTTATATAATCATAACCTATACGACGAAGGGTCAGGTATTCACTTTATAGTCTGTAACCTCCTCTATGGTTATATAGTCATAACCTATACGATGAAGGGTCCGGTATCCACTTTATTGTCTGTAACCTCCCCTACGGTTATTTAATCATAACCTATATGATGAAGGGTTAGGTACCCTCTTCATACTCTGTAACCTCCCCAACGGTTATATAATCATAACCTATACGACGAAGGGTCAGGTATTCACTTTATAGTCTGTAACCTCCTCTATGGTTATATAGTCATAACCTATACGATGAAGGGTCCGGTGCCCACTTTATACTCTGTAACCTTCTCAAAGGTTACATAACCTTTACATTGTTTTCGTGTTTGTGCAACCTTCTCAATGTTTACATAACCTTTACAATATGTAGCTGTATCAACATGTAAACAGGTTGCATCTTGTATAGACAAGTTGGATTATGTCCAGGTGAAATACAAATATGGACCTTGAACTGTTTATCTCTAACATATAAATAAATAGCATAGTTTCTTAATCCTATAACTGCTTTTGGACTTTGAGCTCTTAATCCCAAACCTTTCTTATCTCGCTGAAACATAACCAAAACAACTTTTCAATGTACTACGTATTTTTAATGGCTGATAGTATAAGTAATGGTCTTAAAAGGATTAACTTGTCAATGTTCTACGTATTTTTATTCTCTCATAGTTAAATAATGGTCTTAAAAGGATTAACTTGTCAATGTTCTACGTATTTTTATTCTCTCATAGTTAAATAATGGTCTTAAAAGGATTAACTTGTCAATGTTCTACGTATTTTTATTCTCTCATAGTTAAATAATGGTCTTAAAAGGATTAACTTTTAATCCATTAAGTTCCTATCGAACTTTTAATCTTTAAAATATATTAACAAATCGAAACGATGGTATCACGTTGGCCAAAGAGGTTGCACCTTTTCATAGCTTTGAAATATTTTCAAAGTACACGAGTCGGTATTAATAACTGCGAACATGTCGCAGTAAATTTTAATTAATGAATATTAATTAATACTATTTCTTAATCCCTAAAGGGCTTTTGGACTTTGAGCTGTTAATACCAAAACATAAAGAATGATTTAGGACTTCCGCTAAAAAAGTAAACAAATTTAGCTTTCGCAATAATGCTCTATCTCTTAATCCTTCCTTTAAAAGTTAACAATGGACTTTGAATCTATCATTACTCATCTCGCTGAAACATAAACAAAACAACTTTTTAATCTTATATGTATTTTTATTCTCTAGTATAAACTATTAAAACGCCGTAAAAGAATTAAATATTAAATCCTTAAAGTTTTTTATCATTTACAAACAATGATAAAGAGCCTTTTAATCATTTCATAATATCTGGATAGATGACGTCATTATTATTAGCTAAAGTTTTGTACCTTTTTCAGTTCTCAATGTTTACATTTTATGCAATTTTTCCAAATTTTTACCTTTACCTATCTATTTCTTTATTAAATTTTCTATAACCTCCTCAATGTTTATACATTTTCTGTCCGCTAGGGCGCAGCACCTTACTCCAGTAGGGGATTTTCCTGGCGAGTTTACATAATGTCCTCAATGTCTATGATTTATGCAACCTTCCCAATGTTTACGTTTACCGACCTATTTGTTTACGTTTTCTTTAACCTTCCCAATATTTAAATTTTATGTAAATATAGTCTTCTCAACTGATTTTTTTGCCTTTCCTAAATTGTTTTTCCCCTTTTCTGAACTTGATTTAATTATAATTAACTACCCTGGTTCCTAATTGCACTCGTATCAGACCTTGCGATATCATCGGCTCCTTTCGGCTACTCTCGGATACCCTCGAAGGAGAGCGGCCGGGCCCCGATCATTGTCCTCGGTGACGCTCGTTCGTCCTCGTTTTTCCTCGGGCCCCCCACCTCGATCTCCCTAATCTGCCTTAGGATGCTCCCGATTCGAGAATAACCGAACTCCTCCGGCCTCATATGATCATCCAGAATCACTAGAAAAAATTTGAAAAAATCTCCTCTTCTCACCTGGACTTCTTCTCCTACGGTTCCAAACATTCATTTTACTCAGCACGTAGAGGTCTCTCGTCTGCGTACCCCTTGATCAACTCTAAATATTTACATTTTTCATAACTTGAAGTCCCATAATTTTAGTGGTTTTTAGTAATTTTAGCGGTTTTTATTGATTTTAGTCATTTCTTATCAGCTTCTAATGGCAAAATACACTCCGGCAATAATATTATGCTTAATGTTTAACCGAATCCATCATTTTCTTTCAATTCATTGATAATATCTTTTGAGTAGGTCTTTTACTGCTTTACTGGTCTTTTACCTCTAATTTTTAACATAGCTTTATATTTTTTAGTATATTTTAACCAATTTTAGATATTATTTTTTGGTTTTATAATTGATTTTACATGTTACTTTATTGATTTTAGTCAATTTTAATGATTTTAGAAATAAAATAAAACGTTTTATTAGCAAATATTTGTATATAAATCTGTTTTGAGATGATTTATTATCTAGAGTTGATATTATTTGAGAATGTTGATGTAAGATGTGCTATATTTGGTCCCCATTTGTATGATATTATATTGTTGTTGTTTTTTTCAATCCTAATGATGCCCGAATTAGCGAAACGTTGACTGATCAGATATTTACTGCTGTTTAAGAGACTCAAAACTTTATTCAGGATTCTTCCAGAAATATACTGATAATTTAGAATTAGAATTTAAGATAATTTTGAATATTAGAATGTTTGCCATCATCGGATGATAGATAATATTAACAGTAACTAATATGAGCATAATCTTGGCAGTTGGAGCACAATTCTGATCACACTTTTCCCCTTTAAAATTCCAAATATTTACATTATTCATAACATGAAGTCCCATAATTTTAGTGGTTTTTAGTAATTTTGGCGGTTTTTATTGATTTTTAGTTATTTCTCATCAACTTCTAGCGGTAAAATACAATTCGACAATAATACCATGCTTAATGTTTGACCGAATCCATCATTTTCTTTTACATTATTGATAATATCCTTTGAGTAGGTCTTTTACTGCATAGACTTCGATCTCTAATTTTTAACATAGCTTTATATTTTTAGTATATTTTAACCAATTCTAGATATTATTTTTTTGTTTTTATAATTGATTTTGCCCGTTACTTTATTGATTTTAGTCAATTTTTAATGATTTTAGAAATAAAAAAAAATTTTTATTAGCAAATATTTGTATATAATACTGTTTTGAGATGATGTATTATCTGTAGTTGATATTATTTGAGAATGCTGATGTAAGATGTGCTATATTTGGTCCCCATTTGTATGATATTATGTTGTTTTTTTTTTTTTTTTTCACTTCTAATAATGACCGAATTGGCGAAACGTTGACTGATCAAATATTTTCTGCTGTTTAAGAGATTCAAATCTTTATTCAGGATTCTTCCAGAAATATACTGATAATTTAGAAATATTCATATTAACCCTTCTCCATACTCGCTTCATAATTCAAATTATTTGATTTCTTTCATGAAATAATAACTATTTATTAGATATTTCTATATCGTCTCCGGGTCAAAATGTCTTGTTTTGTGCAGGTGACTGTCAATATTAGAATGTTTAGCATGATCGGATTATAGATAATACTAAAATTAACTCATATGAGCACAATCGTGGTAGTTATAGCACAATTATGACCACACTTTTTCCCAAAAATACCAAAAGTTCGCCTATGAGGCACCACTATCAGTACTTGTTTCCTCATCGAAGTTTGTTTATCGATTAATCAACAATCAGTTCAATCAATTTTGACGAGTCCATCTTGCTTTTGCACACTAACTTTCTGTTGGACAGAACATTTATGGACTTCACCAGGATGAGAACCATTGTTAAGAGGTGTTTCATAGCAACCTAGGATTTTAAAATGAGTAGCCGATAGAGGGAAAATGAGGTAGTTCGAGCACAATGCTGATCACACTTTCTACGAAGAATAGCATCAGGTCTCGTCTATGAGACATTTTTTCCCATTCCCTTACGCCTTGCCGAGGTGTGTTTATTGGTAAACACAGCAATCACATACTAGATTTTATTTTTTTTTATTAGATTGATATTTATTTTTTTATTAAGAGGCGGAAGCTGGACCTCATTAAGACTCCAATATCTTTTGGTAATCAACTCCAATCAATCCAAAATGTTAAATATTTCCTCGAAAAAACATAAATTTAACGGAAGGCATTAGATCCGTCCTCATTTCATAATTCAAATTGTTTGATATCTTTCATGAAATGATAACTATTTATTAGATATTTCTATATCGTCTCCGGATCAAAATGTCTTGTTTTGTGTGGGTGACTGTAAATATTAGAATGTTTACCATCATCAAATGACAGATAATATTAACAGTGACTAATATGAACAAAATCGTGGTAGTTAGATTCTGATCAAAGTTTCCTCCAAAAATACCATAAGTTCGTCTGTGAGGCACCTCTACTAGTACCTGTTCCCTCATCGAAGTTTGTTTATCAATAAATCAACAATCAGTTCAATCAATTTTAACCACTCCATCTTGCTTTAAGACTCCAATATCTTTTGGTAATCGACTCGAATAAACTCATAATATTAAATATTACCCCGAAAAGACAGAAATTTAACAGAAGGCATTAGTCACTTTCTGAAAAGTTATACGAGCTGCGGACATTACATGTGACTATAATCCAAGAGTCATGCCCTGGATAAATTCTACTGTCATAATATTAATCATGGATGGATGGCCTTAGTAGTTGAGCTCCTCTATATACTACACTCTTAATACGAATATAAAATTTTTAATCCAATTTATCACTTTTGCAGGGGAAGTACTGCAGTATATCGATGATTATTAAAACTATCAACACAACTGCATGCGAATCTGCTGACCTCTACTGTCTGTTTTAAGAGCTATTATTAAGCTTTCATGTCACACGAGGGGGTGTAGATCGGTATGTTCAAGGTATGGCTTGAGGTAGTGATGGAGGGTAACGGATGATCAGGAATGTGGTATAGGATGATTTAGGGATGTTCAGACATGGTTTGAGATGGTTAGCGATGGTATGGGATGGTCAGAGATGGTTTGAGATGGTTAAGAGTGGTTTGGGGTGGTCAGACATGGTTGGAGATGGTTTAAAATAATCTCCAACCATGTCTGACCACCCCAAACCACTCTTAACCATCTCAAACCATCTCTGACCATCCCATACCATCGCTAACCATCTCAAACCATGTCTGAACATCCCTAAATCATCCTATACCACATTCCTGATCATCCGTTACCCTCCATCACTACCTCAAGCCATACCTTGAACATACCGATCTACACCCCCTCGTGTGACATGAAAGCTTAATAATAGCTCTTAAAACAGACAGTAGAGGTCAGCAGATTCGCATGCAGTTGTGTTGATAGTTTTAATAATCATCGATATACTGCAGTACTTCCCCTGCAAAAGTGATAAATTGGATTAAAAATTTTATATTCGTATTAAGAGTGTAGTATATAGAGGAGCTCAACTACTAAGGCCATCCATCCATGATTAATATTATGACAGTAGAATTTATCCAGGGCATGACTCTTGGATTATAGTCACATGTAATGTCCGCAGCTCGTATAACTTTTCAGAAAGTGACTAATGCCTTCTGTTAAATTTCTGTCTTTTCGGGGTAATATTTAATATTATGAGTTTATTCGAGTCGATTACCAAAAGATATTGGAGTCTTAAAGCAAGATGGAGTGGTTAAAATTGATTGAACTGATTGTTGATTTATTGATAAACAAACTTCGATGAGGGAACAGGTACTAGTAGAGGTGCCTCACAGACGAACTTATGGTATTTTTGGAGGAAACTTTGATCAGAATCTAACTACCACGATTTTGTTCATATTAGTCACTGTTAATATTATCTGTCATTTGATGATGGTAAACATTCTAATATTTACAGTCACCCACACAAAACAAGACATTTTGATCCGGAGACGATATAGAAATATCTAATAAATAGTTATCATTTCATGAAAGATATCAAACAATTTGAATTATGAAATGAGGACGGATCTAATGCCTTCCGTTAAATTTATGTTTTTTCGAGGAAATATTTAACATTTTGGATTGATTGGAGTTGATTACCAAAAGATATTGGAGTCTTAATGAGGTCCAGCTTCCGCCTCTTAATAAAAAAATAAATATCAATCTAATAAAAAAAAATAAAATCTAGTATGTGATTGCTGTGTTTACCAATAAACACACCTCGGCAAGGCGTAAGGGAATGGGAAAAAATGTCTCATAGACGAGACCTGATGCTATTCTTCGTAGAAAGTGTGATCAGCATTGTGCTCGAACTACCTCATTTTCCCTCTATCGGCTACTCATTTTAAAATCCTAGGTTGCTATGAAACACCTCTTAACAATGGTTCTCATCCTGGTGAAGTCCATAAATGTTCTGTCCAACAGAAAGTTAGTGTGCAAAAGCAAGATGGACTCGTCAAAATTGATTGAACTGATTGTTGATTAATCGATAAACAAACTTCGATGAGGAAACAAGTACTGATAGTGGTGCCTCATAGGCGAACTTTTGGTATTTTTGGGAAAAAGTGTGGTCATAATTGTGCTATAACTACCACGATTGTGCTCATATGAGTTAATTTTAGTATTATCTATAATCCGATCATGCTAAACATTCTAATATTGACAGTCACCTGCACAAAACAAGACATTTTGACCCGGAGACGATATAGAAATATCTAATAAATAGTTATTATTTCATGAAAGAAATCAAATAATTTGAATTATGAAGCGAGTATGGAGAAGGGTTAATATGAATATTTCTAAATTATCAGTATATTTCTGGAAGAATCCTGAATAAAGATTTGAATCTCTTAAACAGCAGAAAATATTTGATCAGTCAACGTTTCGCCAATTCGGTCATTATTAGAAGTGAAAAAAAAAAAAAAAAACAACATAATATCATACAAATGGGGACCAAATATAGCACATCTTACATCAGCATTCTCAAATAATATCAACTACAGATAATACATCATCTCAAAACAGTATTATATACAAATATTTGCTAATAAAAATTTTTTTTTATTTCTAAAATCATTAAAAATTGACTAAAATCAATAAAGTAACGGGCAAAATCAATTATAAAAACAAAAAAATAATATCTAGAATTGGTTAAAATATACTAAAAATATAAAGCTATGTTAAAAATTAGAGATCGAAGTCTATGCAGTAAAAGACCTACTCAAAGGATATTATCAATAATGTAAAAGAAAATGATGGATTCGGTCAAACATTAAGCATGGTATTATTGTCGAATTGTATTTTACCGCTAGAAGTTGATGAGAAATAACTAAAAATCAATAAAAACCGCCAAAATTACTAAAAACCACTAAAATTATGGGACTTCATGTTATGAATAATGTAAATATTTGGAATTTTAAAGGGGAAAAGTGTGATCAGAATTGTGCTCCAACTGCCAAGATTATGCTCATATTAGTTACTGTTAATATTATCTATCATCCGATGATGGCAAACATTCTAATATTCAAAATTATCTTAAATTCTAATTCTAAATTATCAGTATATTTCTGGAAGAATCCTGAATAAAGTTTTGAGTCTCTTAAACAGCAGTAAATATCTGATCAGTCAACGTTTCGCTAATTCGGGCATCATTAGGATTGAAAAAAACAACAACAATATAATATCATACAAATGGGGACCAAATATAGCACATCTTACATCAACATTCTCAAATAATATCAACTCTAGATAATAAATCATCTCAAAACAGATTTATATACAAATATTTGCTAATAAAACGTTTTATTTTATTTCTAAAATCATTAAAATTGACTAAAATCAATAAAGTAACATGTAAAATCAATTATAAAACCAAAAAATAATATCTAAAATTGGTTAAAATATACTAAAAAATATAAAGCTATGTTAAAAATTAGAGGTAAAAGACCAGTAAAGCAGTAAAAGACCTACTCAAAAGATATTATCAATGAATTGAAAGAAAATGATGGATTCGGTTAAACATTAAGCATAATATTATTGCCGGAGTGTATTTTGCCATTAGAAGCTGATAAGAAATGACTAAAATCAATAAAAACCGCTAAAATTACTAAAAACCACTAAAATTATGGGACTTCAAGTTATGAAAAATGTAAATATTTAGAGTTGATCAAGGGGTACGCAGACGAGAGACCTCTACGTGCTGAGTAAAATGAATGTTTGGAACCGTAGGAGAAGAAGTCCAGGTGAGAAGAGGAGATTTTTTCAAATTTTTTCTAGTGATTCTGGATGATCATATGAGGCCGGAGGAGTTCGGTTATTCTCGAATCGGGAGCATCCTAAGGCAGATTAGGGAGATCGAGGTGGGGGGCCCGAGGAAAAACGAGGACGAACGAGCGTCACCGAGGACAATGATCGGGGCCCGGCCGCTCTCCTTCGAGGGTATCCGAGAGTAGCCGAAAGGAGCCGATGATATCGCAAGGTCTGATACGAGTGCAATTAGGAACCAGGGTAGTTAATTATAATTAAATCAAGTTCAGAAAAGGGGAAAAACAATTTAGGAAAGGCAAAAAAATCAGTTGAGAAGACTATATTTACATAAAATTTAAATATTGGGAAGGTTAAAGAAAACGTAAACAAATAGGTCGGTAAACGTAAACATTGGGAAGGTTGCATAAATCATAGACATTGAGGACATTATGTAAACTCGCCAGGAAAATCCCCTACTGGAGTAAGGTGCTGCGCCCTAGCGGACAGAAAATGTATAAACATTGAGGAGGTTATAGAAAATTTAATAAAGAAATAGATAGGTAAAGGTAAAAATTTGGAAAAATTGCATAAAATGTAAACATTGAGAACTGAAAAAGGTACAAAACTTTAGCTAATAATAATGACGTCATCTATCCAGATATTATGAAATGATTAAAAGGCTCTTTATCATTGTTTGTAAATGATAAAAAACTTTAAGGATTTAATATTTAATTCTTTTACGGCGTTTTAATAGTTTATACTAGAGAATAAAAATACATATAAGATTAAAAAGTTGTTTTGTTTATGTTTCAGCGAGATGAGTAATGATAGATTCAAAGTCCATTGTTAACTTTTAAAGGAAGGATTAAGAGATAGAGCATTATTGCGAAAGCTAAATTTGTTTACTTTTTTAGCGGAAGTCCTAAATCATTCTTTATGTTTTGGTATTAACAGCTCAAAGTCCAAAAGCCCTTTAGGGATTAAGAAATAGTATTAATTAATATTCATTAATTAAAATTTACTGCGACATGTTCGCAGTTATTAATACCGACTCGTGTACTTTGAAAATATTTCAAAGCTATGAAAAGGTGCAACCTCTTT
Source organism: Rhaphigaster nebulosa (assembly GCA_948150685.1). Classification (NCBI taxonomy): domain Eukaryota; kingdom Metazoa; phylum Arthropoda; class Insecta; order Hemiptera; family Pentatomidae; genus Rhaphigaster; species Rhaphigaster nebulosa. Next base: position 30,221,752 of record OX411310.1, read on the forward strand.
GGCCAACGTGATACCATCGTTTCGATTTGTTAATATATTTTAAAGATTAAAAGTTCGATAGGAACTTAATGGATTAAAAGTTAATCCTTTTAAGACCATTATTTAACTATGAGAGAATAAAAATACGTAGAACATTGACAAGTTAATCCTTTTAAGACCATTATTTAACTATGAGAGAATAAAAATACGTAGAACATTGACAAGTTAATCCTTTTAAGACCATTATTTAACTATGAGAGAATAAAAATACGTAGAACATTGACAAGTTAATCCTTTTAAGACCATTACTTATACTATCAGCCATTAAAAATACGTAGTACATTGAAAAGTTGTTTTGGTTATGTTTCAGCGAGATAAGAAAGGTTTGGGATTAAGAGCTCAAAGTCCAAAAGCAGTTATAGGATTAAGAAACTATGCTATTTATTTATATGTTAGAGATAAACAGTTCAAGGTCCATATTTGTATTTCACCTGGACATAATCCAACTTGTCTATACAAGATGCAACCTGTTTACATGTTGATACAGCTACATATTGTAAAGGTTATGTAAACATTGAGAAGGTTGCACAAACACGAAAACAATGTAAAGGTTATGTAACCTTTGAGAAGGTTACAGAGTATAAAGTGGGCACCGGACCCTTCATCGTATAGGTTATGACTATATAACCATAGAGGAGGTTACAGACTATAAAGTGAATACCTGACCCTTCGTCGTATAGGTTATGATTATATAACCGTTGGGGAGGTTACAGAGTATGAAGAGGGTACCTAACCCTTCATCATATAGGTTATGATTAAATAACCGTAGGGGAGGTTACAGACAATAAAGTGGATACCGGACCCTTCATCGTATAGGTTATGACTATATAACCATAGAGGAGGTTACAGACTATAAAGTGAATACCTGACCCTTCGTCGTATAGGTTATGATTATATAACCGTTGGGGAGGTTACAGAGTATGAAGAGGGTACCTAACCCTTCATCATATAGGTTATGATTAAATAACCGTAGGGGAGGTTACATACTATAAAGTGGATCCCTGACCCTTCGTCGTATAGGTTATGATTATATAACCGTAGGGGAGGTTACAGACAATAAAGTGGATACCTGACCCTTCATCGTATAGGTTATGATTATATAACCGTAGGGGAGGTTACAGACAATAAAGCGGATACCTGACCCTTCAATTGGTGGAGGGGATAAACCTGGTGGTTAAGCGTGGATGCTGACCACGTCATTGTAAACAAAATGGCGCCTTAGGGTGGGGGTAATCAGGATGAAGCAATATGATTGGCTGGTTGGAGATTGATAAGAGTAAAAGGGGCGGGACCTAACGGTCACGTGATTGAAAAGGGGCGTGGCCTAATAGTTAAGGTTAGGTCGAGGTGAGACCACGTGGTAGTTAAGGTTAGGTCGAGCTGAAAATTCAAATTCAAATTTCCCGCCATAGGTCACGTGATCAAATGCTGGCTTCTGATTGGCTGCTCCTAGAAGTGTGCCAGCTCCCCTGTTTTCCCTCTACTGATGTCTAACTTATGCAGTTCCGTATAAGTAAACTGTTATTATTATCATTGATTATGAAGCAGTGGATAATTTTTTTTTAAATAGTCACTGCAAAAAAAATAAAAATAATTCTTTAAAACACCTTAAGGAGTTATTAATGGATTGCCTTTATATTTTTCATATTTACTTTAAACTTTATCTGAGCTTATTGTTGCGTTTTCTAAGCTTGTATTTATTTTGGTTCTAGGTGATGGATGTGTTGAAAAGCCGCTGTGCACCCTTTGGAAAAACTACCAAAGCTCTTGTAAACCAGATGTTCAGATGAAAGTAACCGTTACCCAGTCAGGACTGAAGGCTCTGACAAAAGAACATGGACTGACTGAATACTGGAGCCACCGTATCACCTATTGCCTGGCACCACCAGCCTACCCCAAGGTATTCTGTTGGGTCTATCGGCACGAAGGTAGGAAACTGAAGCAGGAGCTGCGCTGCCACGCGGTCCTCTGCAGCAAGGAGAGCATCGCCCGCAGGATGGCCCAGGACCTCAGCTTCAGGCTCACCCAGGCTCTACTCGAGTTCAAGAGGGACAAACTGAGCAAACAAAACGCCAGGCTATCCTTAGCAAACGCCGTGTACGACAACCCTTCTCTCCCGAGGCGGAAGATTCTTCTATCGACTGGTTCCCAAAACTACAGGCCGCCTTTGGAGAGGTCTAAATCTGCTCCTAAATTGATGTCAATCGAAGAGAGTTTAGAAGAAGACCAGGAGGAATGCGAAGTCAGAAGGAGTTTCAGGACTAGGATGCGTGTTCCTCAACCGTCATTCACCGATGACGTGTGGGGAAAAAATTCAGTACATGTACCTGGAGAATTCGATCTTCAAGAGGAGTTCAAAGGATTTGACGAAACTGGAGAAGACAAAGAAGAAAAAGTAATATTCGATCCTCAAGTAGAAAGAGAGAGAAAAGCAATCGTCAGAATGTCTTGGGGAGGAGAAGACATTTCAGAAAGTGTGTTTGTAACAGACTTGAAAAGTGATCCGCCAGACCTAATCGAAAACGTTTCGATAGGGAAAGACGTTGGTAACGATCTGTTAGATAATAGGAAAAAACTTTTAGACTCATTATTGGACCCGGGAATGGAGAGCCTACAGGCGGCCTTCACCAAACTGTACCCGGACCTGGACTACCTTGAGGAGGAGTCGACGCCTTCGCTGCAGAGCATATCCAGCGGGTCGGATACCTGCCGGCCGCTGCGGCAGTGCGATCTGGACTCCCTGTCCGAGGAGGACAGCGACGAGAGCGGGTTCGCCGAAGTGGGAGACGACAAGATCCGGGACATGCCTTCGCACCACCTCGTCAAGCCCTGCCTCCTCGCCACACAGTCGGCCTCCCTCGAGGTCTGATAGAGGTGTCTGTTCTATCCTATACCAGTTCCCCCTGTCCAAGACTCTCTTATCTTTGGAATCGGCCGGATTTGTGTTCATTTACTTTTTGTTCTTGTTGCAGTTGTGTATAGTCATTGTGTTGCATGTAAATATTGTGTTTCATGTTGTTTTATTTGTAATTTATATTGTACATTACGTTATTTAAGTGAACAATATGGTGAGAAAACCAAATGTGGATCGTATTATCCCTCAATCGATGTATTTATAAAGAGTGGTTAGCTTGAAGAGTATAAGTATAGTATTTGAAATCGAACGGATATTACCTTTTTTTATGATTGATCTGTATGTAAGATTTGATTTGCCATCCAAAACAGCCAGTCTGTCGGATGGAATATTTTTTTTTAATGGGGCATTCGTTGTGGTACGCAATCAAAATAATTTATAGTGCTTTGGCACAAATTTTAATTTACTTAGATCGATACAGGACCTAATCCATTATTCGCTGCATTTTATCATAATCAAGGGCCATGCATGACATACTCATAGGACCAAAAACTAGAAACTCACTGTGAATATGAAATAGTTCTAGATTTAGACCGAAATATGGATTTTATGTAGACCTCATTATGATAAATTTATATTATATACTTAGAAGAGAAGTTTTAATAAAAATATTTGATGTATTGAAGAAATAGAAATGTAGAAAGAACATAATGGTATTTGATGTATTATCATGATTATAACTAATATTTAAATTGTTAAAATAGGGTTTATTATATTTAAAAAAATAGATATTTTATATACATATTATTTTTTAATAAAAATGTATGGCTTTTCCGTTTGTAGTTCTTTTGGAGAATATGAAATACAGGTATATCTAAATATTATAAATTTACTTATACGTGTACGCAATTTGAATAGTACTGAAAGAAATTATGGGCTGGAACTATGTTTTTTCATTACAGAAAATAATCTTTGTACCTCATAATATTGGGAAAGATGGGTTCAAAATTAACATACACAATCGCAATATGTTTGTTTCTTTGTTAACATATTAGTACCAATAAGAAATTATAATCAATTGCATAAATTGCAATTCGTTTGTCGTTTCTGGTCAGCGGAATATAGTATTAGTGTTATGCACTGTATGTACCTTAAGACAAATGAGTTCGTCACATAGCGTGAACATTAATATAGATACTAGATTGCCCTATCTATGTATTAGTTATGTGTATAGTCAGTCACTTGATGTGTAACAAACCTAAGTCTATTTTCTATATATTTGTAATATAAAATAATCAATTATTAAAATGAAATCGTTTTATCGTTGTAAATAAAATATTTTATGTTGTCATTTTTTGTTATCCTTCTTTTTAGAATATGTAAACAAATTTATGATGAAAGAAAATATAAATTAGAACCTTTTTGATCATCCAATCATCAAAGGAAAAAAAAGTTTGCAATAGAATGTTTGAAAGTTTCTTTAAAATGGCTAAGAATAATAAATACATTTTTTTAAAATGAATTGATAGCCAAGCCATAAATCAAAATTGTTGTTTTTTTTTATGTGCAAAATAAATTAAATTAAATTAGCCGTTTGAAATAATGGTTACTATTATCCGTTATAGCTCAATTTATTGGCTATTATTTAATTATGATATAGTTGCTATATCTGCAGGTCTATAACACTGATAGTACAATATTAAAAAAATATTGCACCAAAATTAACAAAATAATTTATTTATTCTCAACAAAATAAAGATAATTATGTGTGTTAATTTTTTTTATTAATGTTCCATCCCTACTGTCCTATCTTACCCGAAATATTCTGTATGTATTTATTGAGTGGTACTTTTTTCATAATTCAAGAAATACTTAAATAGTACCATGTTATATTGTACTGAATATTTATAGAAAGTACAAATTAATTAATATATAAATTGCTTAACACATTATAACGATTTTCTATTAGTTTGAATACCCATTGTTCATAATCAAACACTTATCTTAACGGTTTATTCAATTATTACAAAGTGATTTTTTAAATAGACAATTAATTACCCTCTAATTTTCAATAATTATAATTAAGTACTAATGATGTTTTCCGAAATAATTCCAAATAGGTGTTTCCTATATCCTAGGTATTTTTTTTTTATAATCATTTCTTCATATATTATAGATTCGTGTGGAAAGGCAAATAAGCTTGGCATTTTAAAATTTGGTCTACAAATAAAAAAGTATGTTCATTTATTTGTTAACAGATTTTTGAAAGATAGCTTCACTATTTTTTTTACTCATTTTTACAATTAAATAAGAAATTTTAAAAGCTAAGTGCAGTCATTTCCTTTTTTAATGTTTAAAAAATGTTCTTATATTAATTTATATTGTGTTGTGGGTATTTAGGAAACAAAAAATTAAAACTAGGTAAATAAACTAGACTTAAGGTAAGTGAACATTGATAAGCAGAAAAGTGTATCTGCTACTTGATTTTCATAATCACTAAATAAAAGAAAGTTCTTACATCAGTATATTGCTGGTTTATTAATGATAATGGCTATAGTAATTATTATTAATTGGTATTATTAAAGTAAATTATTTGATCATTAGAAAAAAAAAGATAAAAACAACAAAATTCTAAATATTAAGATAATTAGGCATATTTTTCGCTATTCTTTCTTTTACAATCTCTTAAGATTCAGGCTAAGAAATGTTCTACTGCTGAAATTCCTTTCAAATAGAAAAAAATGTTACTTTGCTGTGGCCATGGATTGGGTCTCAATTCTCTCCATATTTTTCTGATTTCTTTTTTAGTTTAAGCCTCAGTTTTAACTTTATTAAGACAGCATATAACTATTTATTTTGCTTTAAAAAAAAAAAAATTAAAAAAGTTGGCCTCGGTTTCATTATCCATATATAGTTAATTGTATAGCCTATTTGGGGGAGTATATCTGATACCCATCCCTATGACGAGTTTTAAAGGTGATATTACTAAAATTTGTGTTATATTTAGCTGAGGTTTTGGAATTGCTTTTGTAGAGAAAATAAATGCTCCCCATCGTGGATAATTGAACATGCGGCCTGATTGATATAGATTATTAATTTTATTTACAATATTTGGCATATTCTGAACCCATCGGTTAAAGCTTCTGTAATTTATTCTGTATCATTATAAAATAATTTTATGCTGTCATTGGGATTCAATTAGTATAAAACAACTTTATTGGAAACTAAGTCATGATTGTAACGAGTATTAATAGATAATCAGAAGTAGTAATTATAATGACAAATTGAACACCTCAAACCTCTAACTGTACAAGAGAAGACTGAAAACTCAAGTTGATTTTGGAATAGACATCCACAAAGATTGAACAATTCTCTAAGTATGTTGTTCTGCAGAATGTAACAATGGAATCCATAAATAGGGTAAAAGATATGTACTTATAATTAACGTAATATAAGAAGGAATTTCCACAAAGATTGGCTTTTTCATTATATCCATAAATAAATAACTATTACATATTATAAAATGGTATAATTATAATTTATTACACTTTACATCTTGGAGATTTGATTGATAAGGAAATTATTATTTTTACAATAGCTGACAACAACGTAAAAAATATAAAAATAAACCACAGTCATAGAAGATTATATTTGCAGTAGGCTAATAACGATAACATTTTGTTTTTTTTATCGAAACTCGTTTTTATTTTAATGTAGATCCTATAATAAGATTTGAAACAACTGATCAGGATAAGGACGTTAAGATACAAACAGAGAAAGGTAACATTTATGTAAAATGCATCCTCTATTTACAAGAAAAGTTCAAAGAGGAATTTGGAGAAAAGTTTTTCAATGCGATAAGTAATTTTTTGGAGAGGCTCGGTTTTAAAAAGAGTCAGATACAGATCATGGCGTAAACCATCTAGACTCTGTAGGAATCCTGGACCACCATCTGTATTAGACCTAAATTTGGGAAACAGAAGTGAAAAGTAGGGAAACAAGAAGAAAAATAAATACTTGTGTTCTGTTTGTCCAGTCCATAGGAAATATTTCCAAAATATGTCCAACCAAAGTTTTCTTTTTATATTCTCTGATGCGTGGATTAGTTGAGCAGCCACTCGCAAATTGTCTGATGTTTTCTATTAAAAAAAAAAAAGAAAGAAAAGACGCCAACTATCACAATGGTTTATTGTTTCCATATAGATAGCCAGTCCTATTTAGATAGGCACGTAGATTTAAACAACAAAAACTACACAGAAACGTATCAAAATAGAGTGTTAAATTAGTAGGGGATTGGGGTATTCATGAAATTATTCCCTTATTTTTTTTTAATTAATCAATGAAGAAAAAAAAATGTATTTTTCAATGTAGTCTTCATCCGGTAAGATACAAGAGAATTAGAAACTTTTTTATGTGGTTTTAGTTAGCATGCCCTGGATTTCAAAGATATGATTTCAGACGTTTATTGAAGTCTAATAGATATAAGGAAATTTTAGAAGTTATACCGAAATCAAGTAAAATTCTATTACAAAAAAATCACTAAAGTCGTATTTTCACTAAAAAAAAACATATTATAAAAACGGGGGAGAGAAAAAAAAGTTGAGAACCACAAAAGACTGTTTCTACCGAAATTTACCCAAACTTTTATTATATTGTTCTGCCTCTCCAGGCAGAACAAAAATATATATATATATTTATATATATATATATATATATATATATATATATATATATATATATATATATATATATATATATATATATATATATATATATCAGACATCTACAAAACTTCCCTAATCGTGCTCTATGGGTTATGAAACGGATAGAAAACGCAGTCCCGCCGCTCACCGCCGACCTTTGACCCATTGCAATAATCTATTTTTTTAGGAGAAAATACGAATAAAAAAAAGATAACAGATACTTTTTTTATTCGATATTTGGATTCTACGTATTTTGAAAAGTAAACTTCAAATTTTGGGAAGGGGAAAATTGTTTCAAATTTGCGAAGATTCAAATTGCTTTTTTTGATCGATTACAAAGATTCATTATTGAAAATATATTGGTATTTAGACAAGGTTTTAATAGCCTTCCCACCCTTACCGGAGTAAAAAATGGCGTTAAACATAATATAAACAGCGCAGTAACTTATTTTAACCTTCTAATTTCCTAGTTATTTAATAATTTTAAAGTTCTTTAATCAGTGGAAGGAATTTCGCAAAATCTAAAATAAATTATAATGCTCAGAAAATAATTTAATTTAACTTGGAGGAAAATACACTAATGGCCACCTTGGAAGTTAGCGAAATCATTCCAAAAGTTCATTTATCAATCCTCTTGACATCGAATTTTTATTGACCTCAAAATAACAGGTATAATTCAGACAAAAAATAAATTACTTATTATAAACAGTTTTCATAATTAAAACATCGTTCTGAAACGTCGTTTATTACATATATTATTTAATTAAGAGAATCACAGTAAATAATATGCAAGCTTAAACACAATTATATATATATATATATATATATATATATATATATATATATATATATATATATATACATAAATTTTAACTTAATTAAATATAATTAATCTTATGATTTCGGTAGAAAGAAAATAAAGTCCAAATACTGATGAATGCTCTCTGAGAACCGTTATTGTTAACTCTTACTTGTAGCCTTGATTTTTTTTCTTATTTCGTCTCTGCTCTTGTCACCTGAAATGGATACTGCTGACATTTAACGACTTTGAAACATCATATGTCTCTCAGCTCAGAAACTTGATTTATATATTTATTTACAAAGATAATCGCAATAAATAACGGGTTTTTTTTTTAAATAAATATTTTGTGAAAAAAAAAACAGCATTGATGAACATCTTTTCGTTATACGCTACATTTTATTATAATATTAGGTAATTTGGGATTTCCTGGTCGTTCATTTTTATGCATAAGTAGCATTTACTGTTTTCATTAAATTCGGATATTCATTGTTTAAAAACTCATTTTGAGTTATTGCTGGTGAACTAAGTATAACGAATTCATAAGAACCAGTATAAATAAACGTAATTATTTATATAATACAAGTAGATAATGAAACATCTTTATTCAAATTATACAACAAACATATAAATTGCTAACAAAGTTTTTTAATATAAATAAATTAAAACTATAATACAGATTTTAAAAATAACTGTAAAATAATGTGCTGACTCTTTTTTTTATCTCTTTAAATTACAAAGAGCTTAAAATTTGGAGTATTAGTCTTTTTAAAATATTAGCTAACATCGAATACTAAATAAGCAGCCCTTTTGATGGACATTTTTTCATATTTTAAATCCAAATTAATTCTCAACACCCAAATTCTGTGAATTCATTGCGTGAGAAATACCACACTTTTAACAAATACAAATACATAAATACAAACTATTAAGTTGCCAACAGTTCAACATATTTGAAGTATTAAATGATAATTAAAACTAATAATAGTTTTGTCCATAACAATGTGTCCCACAGTGCAGGTATATGTGACGATAAAAATATGACCACTTATGGACTTACATTGTACAGAAGAATGCCGAAGAAAAGAATGTGCTATCATTAAAACGTCAAAATTCCAATAAAATACTGTAGTTTACGTATACATTTTATCACAGAACCTAAGACTAGGACGGACAATACGACTTTAATTTTTGTAAGTTAAGGTATCTTGAGCACTTGAACTTTCGGCTATAAAAGAAAAACCGATTTGCAGATACAATTAACACTTTGTGTGAAGCTAAACGACAAATTAGTAACAGACTTATATCTTTAGCAATTATTATTATTATTTTAATTTCACGCCTGTCAATAAAAATATTTAATACGATCAGATCAATTAAGAAGTTATGCTACTGCAAAGATGGAAAGATTTTGAATTTGACTACTTGTTTAATAAAATAGGTCTTGAAAATTATAAATTTCCCATTCATTAAAAGGATGTGGATATTTCCGTTCTTCCGAATTTTCACAAAGGGAAATTTTCACATTCTTTTATTGACTGATTTTTCTTATTCATCCATTTTTACAAATATAAATTTCCCTCATTTGCTGGTCAAACATTAAAATGGATTAACGAATTCAAAGGTGGGAAACATGTCATAGGCTTATTATTCATACAACAATTTTCAAAACTGGAAAAATATGAGTGCATTATAACAAAATATCCTGTCACTCATATCAATCTATTTATTTCAATCGTGGATTTATCATTTACATCAGTGTCTCAAACGACGAAAACATAAAAAAATCACAAAAATAATTAGAAAATATCATGAAAATGTATATTAGAAAATGTTCTAAGAGGACCAACGAGTTCACAGACTGGAGCACCTTACACTGTGTCGTGGTAACTATGAGCTTCCTAATGCCAGACAACACCATTAACTCTGCAAGAACGTGACTTGGAAGAATGGGATACAGTTATTAAAAATTGAATTATCGTTCTACGAAATAAAATTCTACCAACGCTAAAATAATTGTTACCTTTACATGTTTCAAAATAGAGCAGAAGATTGCGATTAAAAAAAAATCAAAAATATTTCTGGATCATGATTTGAACACTTCTGTCAATTGCCAAGCTTGTGCGAAATTCAGATGTTAATAAACATCCCAGAGGCGTACGCAGAATTTTTTTTACGGAGGGGAAGATTTATTATGAAGAAGGCAAATAATCAAATGGTGTTGACTTAGACGAGTAAGTTTTTTGATCAAATTGAGTTTGATCAAAGATTTCGTGTAAACAAACCTTAATATTTAAAGATAGGCATGAAAATAAAAAACTATTGTTAAAATTACCAAAAATATTACTCAAAATACAAATCTTATATTGGTGGGTATGAAAATTAAATATATTCGTACATTCCGGGTGGGGGGAGGGAGAGGAAGGGGCTATATCTCCCTGACTTCCTCTGTGTACGCCACTGAAGCATCCAATAAGCGTACACTAGAAAAGTATTTTATTTTTATAATTATTTCCTCAATTACCTAAAGCAGGGTCCACACCTGTACAAATTTGAGCTGAATATGACACAACAAAATAAAATTTTGTGTGAGTGCGGAAATTTTTGTAAATGTGGACGTGATCAAGCACACAAGAATATTTAATTTGCGGCGAAAAATATTTATGCCGAAAATATTGCGAGTTTTTAATCAAAAGTCAATAAATTCAATTTTGGAAAATTATTATGGGGGCATCTCATGGTGATCAGGCATTTTTGTATTGAAAATGTTCATTTTTTACACTTATTTGACAGGGGAGAAATTAAGATTTGAAATAAATTGAATATTTTTTTGTGTAGAATATTAATTCATCAAAAAAAATCTTTGTTTTTGTGGATTTATTAATTTTTGATAGAGAGCTCCTCAAATCTTTAATATATAGGTTTGGCCCCGAGGCAGTGCGGTAAACGATTTAAAAAAACAAAGTTGTAACTTAATTTAAACGCTGCAGGATCTGTTAAATGTTTCACTCCGAGTCCATTTAAGTATTTAGAAATAAATATATATTATTCTATCTTTGTCGATGTCCAGTATTTCCAGGAACACCTCGTTTTCCTTAACCACTGAACCGTTTACGATGAAATATCTGGGATTATAGAATTTCAGAATTTCCTTGACGTTACAACTCGAGTTTTTTACGTTTCGAGTCTTTACAAGAGATTCAACATAAAAATCATTTAAATCGAAACATAATGAAACCATTCATATTAATAGTAATTTTTTTTCGAAAATAAAACAAGATTTTATCCCCAAAACTGGGTTTTCTCTCTCCCTCAAAAAAAAAACAAAAAGAAAAAAAAACTAGTGGTCTGAAATAAATTAAATTTCGTAGGGTCGTCTTTTTACAACAAGGGAATATCAAAATCATAATTCTTTTTTTAATTTCATTTTTTTTATTTGTTTAATACCTCTACTCTGGCGGGTCATTCCTTTATCCAAGAAGGATAAATAAAATTAATGATAAATAATTTTAAAAGTTGTACTAAAACATTGGATTTATTGCTAATTTAAATTCTTTGGAAGAATTCATTGATATTATTTTTTTATTTATTGTTTATAAAGTTAAAGGAAAGTAGTGAAAGAATGTACAATACATAACACATTAATAAATAAATTATAAATAACAAGGAATTTAAAAATTTTTAGTAAAACATTAGATTTATTGCTATATTGAAATTCTTTGGAAGAATTCATTGTTAATATAATGGATAGAATTCATGTTTTTTAATTGTTAATAGAGTTAACGGATACTAGTGGAAGAATCTACATAAAACGATCTTATGTTTTTATAACGATTTCTTAATACTCGAGTATCACAAGTGCACATCAAACATGTTTCACTGATATTCAACTATAAAGGTGATAAAACCTAATCCTACAATAAATTACGAAAATAGAACCGTCAAGAAAAAGATAAAAAAATGAATTATCTTTGTTGATGATTAAAGGAAGATTTCTTAAAAATATACTGATAAATCGTTTACTTTTAATGCCTGGACTATCCGCAAAAAGATAAATTTTATACTTTTATTAATCGAAACTTCTGCAATAAAGTTTTGCTGTAAATAAACAGATGGCAAATATTTAGTCGCGTTCTGACGTGTTGTTTGTCGCTGTTCTTATCAGAGGCATTTATCACTAGACAAAGAAACGTGTTATTTGCCACAATAGATTAATTCTTCAAACGGCATTCCAAAACTGCTCGATTGGAATGAATATATTAAAGAGGTGAGGATCAAACGCTTAGCATGTGTTTAAGGCAATTATTGTTTAAAACAATAACAGGGTACTTAAAGGCCATCGCTTGGTCATTAAAACTCTTCTATTTGGTCGCGAGGGGGGATGATTGCGTTGCGAATCGGTTTAGATAAAGAATCATGAATTAATTCCACTGGCGATTACCGCCATTATAAACCATAATTGCAGTAACTAATTAATCATTGCTATATTAAAACGTGCCATCATAATATTTTCAACTGATATTTTAAATAATATTTTGTGTGTACCAAATCGGGTACACTGTGCACAATAGCGGCTGCGCAATATTCGAAAAACTTGTTACTTTCCCTTACCTATATACGAAGTATACAGTAAGGGGAAGTATTGCGATCGTGAAAATTTTCGAATTCGAGAGTTTTCGACGGAAATACACGTTTTAAGGTCCCTTGAGTCTAAATGACCAAATCTCGTAAAATGGTCTGTGTATCTGTGCGTATGTGATCAGTCTAGCTCAAAAACGGAAAACTGTACGATACTGAAATTACGTATTTAAGGTTAGCACATACATGTGATGTTACAGCAACATTTTCGTCAAAATCGACTATATGCTAATTTTCTACGAAAATACGTGGATATGGTAATTTTCTCGAAAACGGCTCTAATCATTTTGATGAAGCTTGCCTAAATTATTCTTCATAAAGATCTTTAACTTTTAATTTATGTATTAAATCACCGAGTAATTGCAGGGAAAAAAGTTATGATGAAAAGAATATTTTATTTGCGCATAGCTTAAAAAGTATGCATTTTACGGTAAATTATCTATAGACTTTTATGAAAGATATTAAATCATCTAAAAAGAATCATCAAAATCGTACCAAATATAGCAAAATACAGTGTATTTTATGAGTAGTATAAAATAGATCGATAACCGAGCGCATCCGAAAGGAGATGGACATGACCGAACCTCCCCCACCAATGAGCCAATCTGTTGTAAACAATACGCTCTGTAACAAAGTAATTTAAGAATACAAAAGCGGAAATTAACTTAATAATTTATACTTTCACATTATTTAATGGAAAGAAAATGTTTCTATGGAAACTAAACCAGACACTTTTAAAATATATTTGCAACTTGACAAAGTTAAAATATGTAGGTAGTGTACAGAATTGTTGTACTAAACTTTTTTAAAAAACACTTTTATTGTATTTAAGTGGGAGAAGGAGTGATGCTGCTGAGTTTATTTCAAGTATTGTTTATGTGAACTCTTTAAAATTATATTAAAAAGATAATTATTATAGGACGGTAAGGGAAAGTTGTGTGATGCGCGCACCGCACCAGATTTTTTTTATGAATGTAGAATAGAATGTAGCGCAAAAACGTCTTCAACGATTTTGATGAAACGATTGTCCAAAATCTTCTGCTTTAATTTTTCTAACTACTCATATATAAGATATACCTCCGAGAAAAAAAGTTTTAAGGAAAAGAAATTTTATTTGCTTATAACTCGACAAGTATGCATTTCACGGTAAATTTTGTATTTAATTAACTGAAAGATGACTGATTTCTCAAAAAAAAGAAAACAATCATCTAAATAGGACCGTTATTAGCAAAGATAGGAGGTATTATATTTTCCTACCGCTGCAAGGTATTGTAATTAAAGTATTCCTATTAAGTATTGTAATTGGCTGAGTTTCGATGTGCAGTTTTCAACGGATCTATAAGTTTCAGAGCCCTTACAGTAAAAAAAAAGAAAAAAAAACATCTAAATCGAACCAATATTAGCAAAGATAAAGCGTATCTAACTTTATACACGTGTTTAATAAAGTATTCAGTACATGTTCCTTTGGAAACCGGTTTACCTGTATTTAATTCTTTTAAAACATAATAACTATGCATCTCCCGGAACAATCTAGATGCTCATTTAAAAGATAATCATATATTCTACAAAGCTAAGCATAAAGAATAAAAATATTAATCGAATTAAAATACAGCAAACAATTTTTATTTTGGATTATCGACCAAAGTGGTTAGGAAAATACGAACCTCCTTATAATTGTTACAACTCGACTTAAAAAGAAATAATAATTTGCAGTGTTGATTAAGGGCGCACTGGGATAAATATATATTATATATTACCAGTATTTAATTTTCATTTAAAATCAAATCAAAATCAAAATATTGGAATTTTGGAAAAAATAAGCATAAAGTTTTACCAAATGTCGCTATTACAGGAAACAAATCGCACCCTTCGTAGAATAAAGGTACAAGCCAAAATTTGAAATTGTTGGAAAATCATAACCCTACGAAGGGGTATTAAGAGCGTTAAGAACGTGAGTTTTAATGAGGAGGTATTCAAAAGTGTAGACAAAAAAATTTAAATATGATTTCATGACAATTTCAAATTTTAAGTTGTACTTTTATTCTACGACTGTACTTTAAAGAACTGTACGATTCATAATAACCCATGAAGGCACTCGGCTTCAGTACACCGCACGAAGGAACTGTTTCTTGTTAATCAACGGTTGTGCTAGGAGATTAAGTGATGAGGGACACTCACCACCCAAATTATGGATACCCACTTTGTAAAGGCTGGATGAGCCCGAGGAGGGTCTTGCAACCCCTAGCCGAGCCACGATGATAGCAGATCATTAAACTTGTGTATTCAATATGTTTGTATATATACATAATAATTGTGTGCATTTTCTTTGTTCATACAGTTATATTTGATATGTTTTCATTATTGAAATTCACTACAATTTTATATAAAATACAAGAGAATGTGTATAATCGGTATATAATATAATTCACTTATATATTTGTAATCACAAATACATAATCTTTTTTATTTAAATTTGATTCATTTTTCTGCCTTTTCTCAAATATAGTAATGGTGACTAGACATCATTTATAAAATAATATAGTTAAAGTCGTTTATTTGTTTTGTTTTTTTAATATTTGTTTTGTACTTCTCAATTATTTAAAACTCAATAATCAAGAAATCTGTTTAGGTAAAATGACAAGGCCATATGAATGAAATCAGCTTGCGTAATGCTCATCGTCGTAGTAAGATAAAAAAACTCTATCACTCAACTCTATCACTTGGTCGCTTTTATTTTTGGAACAATAAACATCATTTATTATTTACTAATTAAATCGAGGAAAGCACGGTCAATGCCAACGCTTTATTATAAAACTTCTGCAGAAACACCCGCCTGTTAATTATGGAAATTAGTCTCATTTATAAAAGTTTGTTGCTTATTACATATAAGAGAATATCCCAGGGTATGATTGTTAACTGCTTCAGTTAAGAACAATAAGCACAAAAAAATTAATGTTGCAGTTATAAATAAATAATTTAGTACCTTGAGGTAGGATACTGTTTCTGGTTGGTGTCTTTTTGGACTGAAGATGTGAGTTGTGCTATATTTTGTTCTTTATATATATATATATATATATATATATATATATATATATATATATATATATATATATATATATAAAGAACAAAATGCAGCACATCTCACATCCACAGTCCAAAAATATGTTATATATCGTTATATATAATATTAGGTACCGTCTCTTAATTACTAATCTAATAAATGATACATGTAGAGATAAAAACACAAATAAATTATTTGTTTACAACAATTAGTTTATATTTAATTGGTGTACTGAATAATCTCAAAACGCGGATGCCATACACTAAAAAGTAATAGTGCAATCTGGTAAACTCATTTAATACCGTGAGGTATATGACTCACAAGCGCAGAACATTTTTTCGTTCTCAAACAGTTGCTATTCAAATCAATCCCTATCTTTCTCCCTTACTCTGCCCTCAGGAGTAGTGTAAGATTCTAATATTTCTCCTCTCCTTTTCAATTCCTGTGCCAATGATCTTCCCGATTCAATCCACCACTGTTCCCACCACCTTCACGCCAATGACTAAAAAATCTATTTATCATTTCTTCCTTCTGAGTTATTAGTTGCGTTTGCTTAAGTAGGAAGATCTACATAGGATCAGGTGCCTGGGTAAACTTGAATAAATTAAGCTAGGAAACTAAGGTCATTGCTATGGGTTCCAATTCCAATTCCGCCATTCCTATTTTATTCCTAAATTATCAACCTATCACTTTCAGCTCCTCCAAACCCTTTTATGGAAACGCCATATTGTCCTAATTTCCCGACGGTGAATTAGTATCTTGAAATTATTCCATTGTTCCCACCATCTTCTACCACAGCACAAGTAAGCTCCTCGTACACTTATTTTGACAATGGCTGTGTGGTAAACGGTGGCTTCTCATGTGTACTCGAGGACAGATTGAAGCGTATGAACCGCATTTTAAGATTTGTCTTCGGTCCCTCGAAGCGGTCTCACGAGGCACATCTTTACAATGAGTTAGAGCGGCACATCCTCTTGGCTTGTACCAAACCATCAACTACCAGCACTCTTCCTACATCTACAACCTCCTACAATTCAAATCCTCTGTCCACTCACAGGAAACAAGATCTTCTTCTTCTCTCTCCTCTTTCAAATTCCCCCTTTTCCAACACCTCGTCACGTCCCAAAAAGACGATGTCTAATCATGAAATTTTAATACAAGGTTATAATCTTGATTAGTAGTAAATAATAGTTATGAATGCTTAAGTTTCAACTTTGTGAATAATTTCATTATTTTTATCATTTTTCATAATCTCCGATCATGAAATTCTGATTAGAAGTGAATAATTGTTTTTAACGACGTTTTAACTTTGGATTGATTTATTTATATTTTATAAGTTTTTTTCCATTGTTTGTGCCAGTACTATTATATTTTTTTACAAGAAGAATCTTTTTTTTTCGTTACTTATATATTTTTAATTGGCATAATTGTAAATATTAAGTGACTTTTATTAATGCAGTCTTTGGCGAGACATGTTTTCTATTTTCATTTTTACTCGTACATACATGTTATCCCTAAGGAACTTAGTCTCAGAATAAAGTTTATATTTCTATTCTACTCTATTCTAACAGATCAGTCCTCTTTGGGACTCCCTTCTATGCCTAGCTCAATTCTACCGGAACTAATAAACTTTAGTCTCAATTATGGATATACACTCGCGAGCGTTATTGAGCCACCTCTTGATACACAAAAAGGTATTCACTAGCCAGCAGCCACTTACTGTATTAGTCCAGGGGAAGTGCACATGAAAATGGGTGTTGCCTTAAAAAAGGAAGGACAAAAGATTTTTTTTTTAGTTTTATATATTGAGGCCAGTATGGGAAAACCAAGTATTCCAACAAAATTTCCTTCGGGAGAAGTTTTTGTGGTCTAAAAACCTCGAAATGTTTCTTATATTCGAAATAACTCGGAAACATTTGTTCCTAGGACAACTCTTTTTCATTCCATTTTTAAATGGAAGAAAATTCTTTACAAATTTCATCTGCATAAAGTTTTTATACATGCTATGCCAAGCGCGATACCAAATTTCTAAAATAAAGTAATAATTTAACTGTCTCTTATAAAACCCTTTTAATTAGCTAAAACAAAATTAAATATTCTTTTATATTAAAACTAAAGAAAATTTAAATTAATTAGGCGGATATATACGCAAGAACTTGTCCATCTTATCCACAGAGGGTTAGAGGCAGTGCAGTCTGCAGATGGTCTGATATGAACAGAAATATATTTAAAACTCAAAAAAATCTACCGAAATATTGTTTAATAATATTTTCGATGTATTTCGAATCGAAAAATAAACAATCCTTACACATATCCTTTAAAACTTTCACAATTTTTAATTCCATAAATTAATAAATCTTTATTTATAAACATATTTAAATAATTTAAATATACTTAAATAATGTCTCATATATATATATATATATATATATATATATATATATATATATATATATGAGACATTATATATATATATATTATATATATATATATATATATATATATATATATATATATATATATATATATATATATATAACTTAACGAGTCCGGGTTAAATACTTTTAAAAAAAAGAGAGGTTTTAAATAAACACACAACGAACGATAGTTAACAACTGACTTTATTCAACAAGTAATCCTACTTATATACTCTTAGGGAGTTGTTTATATTACTAGTAGGATTAAGTTCTATTCCTTACTAGGTCTGGCTCTTAACTCCCCCCTCCCAGTTTCTGACACGTCCAGAAACTCAACAAAAATAAACAACGAAAAGGAAAAAAAATAATTCACCAGCCCAGGTAAGTCATAGAACTCACTCCTGTACAATCTTGATACTCCCCAAGTACCAATTGAGAAATACATAGTAATTCAGTCAGAAAAAAAGAAAGAGAAAAAAAAATATGGTACATTCAAGTGACTTACTTAATATTAAAACAACAAATAAAAATTATCTGTAGTTCCTACTGGACTCTATATAATACAAAAAAAAATACAAAATATAACATAATACATTCTTTTGCACACCCTAAAAACATCACACACAGTTGTTTCCCGCCCGCATAGGCGAAGGCGCTCCAGACCCCAATGCATCACCTAATGGAAATTTAAGCTATTCTATATGAACAGTTCGCCTCTTTTTGGGCTCATCCACGGTTTCGATAGTCACGACGTTATGCTCCCGGATAACGATTACGCGGAATGGACCCTCGTACCGCCGTGTCTCCTTTCCCCTGTTAGACCCAATGCGGCGATATACGATCGACCCATTTTTATATCTTCTAGACGGTCTCTGACTTTTACATTTTCCCGCGCTATCCTGGTTCGTTTTTCTTTTACGATTCGCTCGCGCACCTTTTTCCATACCCCTCGGACTTGTACCTGGTTCGAAATGATGTCCTGGTCCTCCGGCGAGTTCCCCGCCGTCCCCGCATAATCCCTTCCAGGTCCGCGCAGCCCAAACAAAACCTCAAATGGTGAAAATCCCGTGACCGAATGGATCGAGTGGTTATACGCCGCTACCGCTTTCCGCATCGCTATGTCCGGTTCCAAACCCTTCTCGACCTGGTAGACCCTGAGATGATCACTGAGAGTGCTATGTAAGCGCTCAATCCCTCCCCGACTCTTCGGATGGCCCGGCGTGTTGAAATGCCACGTGACTTCTAATGTTTTCATTTCGTCGCTCACCGCCGTATTGTCAAACTCCCTCTCTTTATCGGAAGTGATACGCTCCGGTACCCCGTAGAACATAAACCACGTGTGTAGGGCCTCCAAAATCGCGTCTGCCGCTTTCGCCTGGATAGGATGCGCCATTGCGATTTTACTAAATACATAAATTATCGTCGTCCACTGATATCCCCTCCAGGTAAACGTGTCAATCTGTAGATCGCGCAGCGGTTTATCCCCCGTAGGCGTCTCCTCCTGTATTACCCGTGGTGGGTGACGGTCATATTTAGTAGTCATGCAAACCTCGCAAGACCCAATAACGTTCTTTATCGTCTTTTTCATGCCTGACCAAAAATATTTCCGTTTCAAGGCCTGTAGGGTCTCACTGACTCCCCGATGGTTCGTTTTGCCCTGGTGATATGCTGTGGTCAATTCGACTTGGCGGTCTGCTTCTCTAACCGTTTCCACCAGTATCCTACAACGAACAAAAACGCGATCCAGGATCTGCTCCGTTTTCCACACCTGCTTCACCTTTTCCCAAATCGTAGCGTTTCCCACGTATAAGTGATATGTGCGGCCTGGTGAAGACGCGTCCTTTAAAGCCTGACAGACGCTATCGACACGAACGCCCGGCGGCGATGAAATGATGTTGATGCGCGAACGTCCGTATCGGAGAAATTCAATGGATAGCAAGCCCGCGGTTTTGGTTTTCCAAATTATCTGCCGTGGTTTATCATTGACGATTTCGTCGATCTCCTCCATCTCCGCCGGTCTCTCGCCCGACGAACTCTCTGTGCCTGACGATGCCCCTTCCCGATCTGCTCCCGTAATATCCGGTTCCCCCTCACCATCCGGCGACCAGTCCTGAAGAAATTGCCGAATGTCGCGAGATGGCCCAGCGGTAGCGTCCTCTATGGCGTTGACCGTCAGTGCTCTCGACAGCCAGTCCGCGACTACATTCTCCTTACCGGGCTTATAGACGATATCCATAGAATACTGATTTAGGAGCTCCTTCCATCTCGACACGCGTGCAGATGATTCCTTCAGTTTCCCCACCCACTGCAGCGGCCGGTGGTCTGTCTGGACCCTAAAACGTTTCCCAAACAAATACGGTCGAAAATGATCAATTGCCCAGACAATCCCGAGGAGTTCCCGTTCCAACGCGCTGTAACGGGCCTCCGCATCGGTCAACCTCCTGCTGGCGTACGCGACGGGGCGATCCCCTCCCCCACCCTCCTGAGACAGCACCGCACCCAATGCATATTCACTAGCGTCGGTAGTAACTGTGAACTGCTTGGTGAAATCGGGGAACGCCAGGACTGGTTCTTCCTGCAACCTCGCCATACACTTTCTAATATTATCCTCCATATTAGGCGTCACGATCATACGCGCCCCCTTTTTTAGCAAGCCATTGATGGGTACCAAATATTGCGCCATATCCGGCACGAACCGCCTATAGTAATTGAGGGCCCCTAAAAGCCTGCGGATCCCTTTGATGTCGTGAGGAATGGCCATCTTAGTTATCGCGTCTACTTTCGCAGCATCCGGTTTCACCCCTTCCTTCGATACAGTGTGGCCTAAAAATTTGATCTCGCTCTTCCCCAAAACCGATTTACTTGGAGATAGTCGTAGCCCAAATTCTCGAACCCTCTCGAACACCTGCCGCAGATGCTGGACGTGCTCCTCCTCCGATTTGCTGAAAACAAGAAGGTCGTCCATATAAATTTGGCAAATCCCCTCGTCGATACCGCGGAGAAACTCGTCCATCAAGCGCTGAAACGTGAGGGGTGCGTTCTTCAACCCGAACGGCATCCGTGTAAATTCGTAATGCCCTCTTTCGAATGTAAATGCGGTCTTCGCCTGGTCTCGTGGGTGAATTCTGATTTGATGATATCCGGCTTTTAAATCGAGTGTGCTGAAAACCGTTGCCCCGCTTAATCTGTCCAGAATATCATCAAATCGCGGAATAGGATACGCTTCATCCACCGTGTTACTGTTCAGCTGCCTAAAGTCCACCACTACACGGTATTTTTCCGTAGCATCCCCCGGAATCGGTTTCTTTTTAACTGCCCATAAGGGGCTGTTATGTGGCGAGGAGCTGTTCACGATGATTCCCTGCCGCTTCAATTCCTCTAATTCCTCACGAATGTGATGCCGCATCGCTTGTGGGTACCGCTTCTCTTTTATGTATGTCACCCTTTCATTTTTGAGAGGGATTTCATGCACAGTTTTCCCCGTGGCACCAAGCACATCCCCTTCCTGATAAAAAATGTCGTGAAATTCCCTCATCAGCACCCTTTTCCAATTCTCTACCGCGCTAACCGCCCCGACCCTGGTACCCTTGACAGCCCGGTGGCACGTATATAACCTATGCCCGAGTTTAACATGCCACTCCCCCATTTTGTTTCGCACCTTGGCGCCTACTCTTTTCAAAAGGTCGCATCCGACTATCACCTGGTATTCCCTCGGCATACTCTCTACCACATGTACCCGTAGTCAACCCTGTTCGTCTCCCCATTGACGCAGTCCTATCTTCACCTCGCCTATCACGCTACATGGCCCGCCCAACGTGAGCAACCTACAATCGCATTTTCGAATCTGAAGCGCCTTCCCTTTTCCACATAAATTTTCCACGGCAGTTCTCGATAACAGAGTACTCGAACTCCCCGTGTCCACCAGGCACTTCACCCCGCTTTGGATCTCGATTATAGGCAACCAACATTTGAGCTTACCTTCAATGTTATTACAAGTGAAAGCTCGGTCGCCTCTCTGCCGACACCCTCCTCATGCTGTCACCTGTCGCTGTCCGCGCGCCTGTGTCGCTCGATGCCGTTGCCTCTCCCAGCCGCTCCGACTATCCTCACCGCTGCTGCTGCCTGGCTCCTCCTCGGTCTCTGAAGATGCTCCTGCCGATTCTCTGGCCGTTCCCTCTCGTCTGGTAATTCTTCTGCGCACCTCCTGCGCGTTCACTTCCATAGGCTCGCCATGTGACGCCTCTTTCCTCCGATAAATATACGGACACTGACGAGCTATGTGCCCCTCCGTACCACATTCAAAACATTTGGTCCGGGGGCATTGTGCCACCAGATGCCCTGTCTTACCACATTCGTGACACCTTCCTTCCGTTTTTCCTCTCCATTATTGGTCTCCTGTCGCGGTTCGTAAGCCTCTCCCGCCGATAGCCCTCTGTCTCTCTCCTTCTACCGGCTTCGAACCTCGGCCGACTCCTACTCATTTCCGGCCTACGGAATGGGACTCTGGTCCAGCCCGCCTCTACCTCGCCGCTGTACTTCGCCTCTTCGTCCCTGGCACTGGCATCCACCATGTCTTGTGCACATTCTAGGAAGCTCTTTTCTCGAGGCAAGCCGTCTTTCCTTCCTGTGTCCCGAGCCAATTGCACTTTCAGGATTGTAGACAAGAATTCCATCCTAGCTTCCACCTGCTCCGCACACATGGCTTCTCTCAACTTCTCGGTGATTTTATTATAGCGTGCCAATAGTATGCCTGCATACTGGCCGCTGCTCTGTTGAGGCTTCCGCGTTTCTCTAAACATTTGAAGAATGTCTTCTTCCGGGGCCCACCTGCCCCCTCCAAACGCCTTCTTCAGCCGGGCCTTCACCGTGTCCCACGGCGTGTCCTCGTCCGCCTGAATTAGGTTTAACACGCTCCTTCTCACTCGACAGACTAATGCCGCTCTTAGCGCCGCAACTGCTCTAGCTTCGATCAAGTCTTCTGCGGCCATTGAATCAATTTGGTATATGATTCGGTCCCCTCCTTTCAGAAAGTGGTTCAGTTCTCCCACTTCCCCATTGAACTTATCCAACTCTCCGATCGCATACCTGATATCCTGGGCGTTGGCTCTTTTCAATTTCAACCGCTCTATGGCATTCGCTTCTGCCGCGGCAAGATTTGCGTGTGCCTGCACTAGCGTAGGTCTCGCGGCGAGTTCCGCGGCAGCCTGTGCCAGCTGGTGTGTCGGTTGAAGCGGCACGTCACTAGGTACCGTCAACGTAGCTGCCCGAAGAATTCCTTGTTGTTGTCCGGTCGGAGGTACCCCTTCTGGCATCTCGTCGTTCATCACTGTCCGGTAAACAATACAGAAAAAGAAAAAATTCTTCCGCTACAGTACTCCGCTCTTCTCCCGGGTTTCGGCACCACTTAACGAGTCCGGGTTAAATACTTTTAAAAAAAAGAGAGGTTTTAAATAAACACACAACGAACGATAGTTAACAACTGACTTTATTCAACAAGTAATCCTACTTATATACTCTTAGGGAGTTGTTTATATTACTAGTAGGATTAAGTTCTATTCCTTACTAGGTCTGGCTCTTAACTTATATATATATATATATATATATATATATATATATATATATACATATATATATATATATATATATATATATAAATATAATTCCTGCACATTCTTTTTAGAAATTTCTACTAATTTTTTTGGTTATGAAGGCAATTCATTTAACGCGTACTGTAAAAGTGTAAAAGCAGCTGCTGCCTATTAAAATCAATCGCTTACTTGAAATTTTTATAAAACAATGTTTCTTCATCCCAATGGTGCTTTTATCATAATAAATCACTTCGTATTTAAATAACTAATACTCGTAAACATACAGTAAAATCCTCTGGAAATCCCTTCAATCTCCTCATATGGTATAACTATCGGTCAGTCAAAGATTGAAATTTTAATGAAATTAGTAAAGTTATCAATCATCCATAGTTTTTACATTCGGTGTTATTATTATTATCAATTAGGATATCTGTTATTGGAACGGAAATGTCTTGAATTTATAAGATACAGAACAAACTTATCCAATGAAAAATATTGGAATTTTTTTTTTATTCACTTAGACAAGAAAATAAGAAATATATTATTATATTTATTTGCAGAAGTGTAATAGTTAAAAATATTTTACCATTAAGATTTCTCTAGAAAGTATAGAAAAAAAAAAGTCCTTGCAGAAGAGTATTTCGGCCTTCTGGCTAAGAAAAAAAAATCACGAATATTGTTGTTTATCTGTTTTATGTCGGAGATAAAGCAGGAGGCCATTTTCTTCAAATGGGCTTTATGGCAGAGGTTGCTCGGGAAAGGAAGTATCCTGTTGGAGGTCTAGGTACAACACTTTACACATTGAAAATTTTCTTATCTCCTCCCTCAGCGCTATAATAAATCTTACCAAAGTTTTAAATTTCCTCTGAAGTAAAAGAAGTATTCATTCCCCATAGTAGTGAGACACAGTGTTATAAAATATTACTTTGCATAAATAAATAACATTATTCGCTTTACCTATATGATGAAAGACAGAGTGATTTAATATTTACAGATATAAATAGACAAATAAATAATTATAAACGCATATCAAAACAATCAGTCGCTCAAAGATTTTGAGAGAATTATATAATTTTCATACGTATTCAATTTCTGGCAAATGTTGACGAAACGAAAATCTTTATCTACTGTATATAACAAAATGCTACGATTAATAAAAATCTTTTTTAATTAGGACTAATATATGAGAAGCAGTGATGATCTTACTTTTAGCAATGGATTCAATATTTCAATCAGGATGAATGCTCATGAAAATAACAAGTGTCTAGCGGCTCCTGAAAACATATGTGAGAACTAGATGACCTAGAACGCATGCTTTCGAGATGACCGACATACCAACGAGTCAGAACCATATAAATCCTATATGATCTTCAAAATGCTCCAAGAATTGGAGAATGTAATTACTTCCAATTAGTTTAATTCTATCCAATAAATTGTTGGCAGGACACACGATTATTTCTGAACTTATTAGGAAAGCAAAAAACGACCTCCCCTAATATAAAAAATATAATTAGGTAAATAGCAAATCAAATTAATTTAATATACAAGCGATCTATGTTATATAGATAGCAGATGAAAAATCATATAGAAGATACTACTAATATTGGTGAGTGTAACTAGTCCGGCAACTGGCCCTTTTGATGCTTTTAGCCAACACCTGGACCCTCTTTCGTAATAAAGTACAACAGTACAAGTGGAAATGTACGCTTTTAGAGGTAACAGGTTACTTATCGTCATTAGATAATAATATTTGTATTCAATTATTTTTTATTTACTGTTTTTTAATAAAACTATTTGAAATGTTATCGTATTTCAACATTTCGCAGTGAAAAGCAAAGGCGTTGTAAATCATTGGCTCACTTGTATTTGTTCTTATGTACTTTATTATGAAATAGGGTGTGAAGATAAAATAAAGTGCAAGATATTATATACTTGATGTATATTGTTAAAGCGTTGTAATAATGTTGAAACACGATAACATTTAAAATAGTTATATTAAAAAACAGTATGTTAAATTTAAAAAAATTAATAAAATTATTATTATCTAATAAAGGTAACTTGTAACCTCAGAACATGGACCTTTTCACTTGTACTTTTTCGACTTGTACTTATACTTTTGTACTTTATTATGATATAGGACCCCTGATGGCTACCTATATAATGGATGTCGTCCTATACTAACAAGAGTGTATCAAGATTCATTACTCGGTACCGCCTCGAAATAAATATTAACTGGCCCAGGTGGGAATATAACCCATATTCCCAATCGTACACACTGGGACCTTCGTCCTTACGTGCTCAGCCAATATGGCTTCTAGAAGAGATTAATAAATTAGTTCAATGTTTTTCCTAATCATTTATTAAAATCTGTAATTTTTTTTTATGTGCATATCCAACGCTCATTTTTAGTATTTCTGATACTCTGAACTAGCTGACCAGTGCAACAGAAATCCTGTTTTGATTATTGTCGTTTGTTTCTTTTTTGTTGGGAGGAGGGTTGAGACGAAATTGTCGATCAATAAAATGTTCCATGAAAACTGTTTTTATAATAAATTAAAAAAAAATAAATAGCAATAATTATTTACAAATAATTTAAATAAATTAGCACATGACAACATAATACCTGTACAGATCAACGACATATTTAAATAAGTACCTACTACAAATTTATTTATGTAAATTATTGAGGTCGCAAAATATAATGAAAAACACTGGAAGAAAAATGAACACCAGCTAGAGAGACTTATTAAATATTATAAAATAACAACAACTATAATAAAATAAAAATATGATCTTGTTCTATTGTGATCAAATTTTTGAAGCACTCGGTCGTAAAACATGGCGACGAACTAAATGAAAATTTTACAATGATAAAATGTTAGTTACAATATTTTACCTAGCAGCTTATCATAACTTCATAACAACAATATTCTTTAAAAAAAAAAAAAAAATTCTACAGATTCTTACAACAACCTATTTACATCCGCTATAAGGATTCCGGTTTTGCCAAAATCTTCAATGAGCAAAAATGTTAGATACCATGTTTTACGACCAAGTGTCTCATTTTACGATTTTTATTTATAATTAAAAATCATTACTAGAAATACGTGGTTAATAACATAAATAAATAATATAATGTATATACAATGATGCTGATAATAATTGTATAATGGCATTGTTTTGCATTGCACTATACTGATCATGAAGTTAGATTCCTAATGCCATTTCCGATAAGTGAATATTCCTTTATTTAGCTACATGGAACCATTCGTATCGGTTGTCGGAATAAATTATGGAAATTTTCATGAAACTAGTACACATTATTATGAGAGCCTGCAATTCGAAAGTTTAATCATTTAAAAATTCAATAAGAGAAAAAGAAAAAAAGGTCAACAAAGTGCTTGTGTTTTGCAGGTAAAGGAATTCTCCCACACTTTTTGCGATTATATCATGATTAAGTTTCATTTACAGGATATCATTCCCGAAGCAAGGATTGTCTACCCTGGGAAAGGAAATACATATTCTGCGGAAGATACTTTCACCTATCTTGTTCTAATTTACTTATCCTACCTTCCGGCCAATCTAGAGAAAATCCAAGAAAAGTTGAACTTGTCAACCAATAATAACTTCAAACTGAAACCATACTTATGCAATGACCAAAAATTTACATGTTATTTAATAATTTTAAATAGGTTCTTTCTATATTTTTAAAAACTAATCATTCATTTATATGTTCTTAGCAACTTCAGAAATCACAATTGCCAAATTTATAAAAAAAAAAACTAATCACCACCAACAAATAAATACATAGTTTTAAAAGGCTCAAGGCAATCATAATTCTTCTTAGGAAAAAAAATATTATTTGGCATCATTTTTAATTTAATATAAACCAATATTGAAGTTATAATTATTAGCTCTGATAAATTATTCGGTGAGATTTAAATTATTTCACACAGGTCATATATAATTCCTAACAAACTTGGTTTGTTTTTTAAGAACCTGACACTCGTTACTCAATCAAGCATCTAACTACTCAATTATCATGACCAGACCGAAAGCATCCACTTCCAGACATGGAAAGTAGAGCGTCAAAGTTAAGTTATACGATTGCAAAAGAAGAGAAATCAACAAAAGACAACGTAATTTTATTGTCACAGTACTTCACATTATAATTCAATTTTCCTTTCTTAGTCTAGGATAGAGGAGAGGAAGAATGGTATAGTTGAGATCTCACACAATATACACATTTTATGGTCCCCTGTGTCCAAAAAATATGGTTTTTAAAATAATACTGTTTTGTCGTTGTCTCCTATTTTTAAATTCTCTCGTTTTCTTAATTTAGGAAGCCTAAGTGTAATCCGTTACTAAAATTGACGTAAACCGAACTAAAACGACTTCTTTAGTATTTTTTTAGGTACAAAGATAAATTGTTTAATTCTTTATCGTTCCTGAGTAGTCGAGAAAAAGAATCTCAGGTAGTTCTGATATTTTTAAATATATTTTTTGGGTTTGGACACATTAAAAACCTGAAGGCTCTTTCGGGGGATGATAGGAAAAAGTGCCCCAGATAAAGTTTCATGATACTTGGGCTAATTATGGGACATAGGAGGGCACTAGAGATCTGAAATTTTGGTAGTAGTAATTTCTTGTGAGGGTGTACATATCGACGTCCTTTTTTGAAAAAGGCTTAAGCGCTAAAAATTCTAAATCTAGTTTTCAATTGATTTTGGGACGTAAACACCGCCTCTACCGATTCCCGCTCACGACATTTCGAAAAAAATTGAAAATGGTCTAAAAATGGAATATTTTTATTTGATTATTTGATGTAAGCACCAAATACTAATCTCAGTCGTCATTCTGGCCCTTAACCAGAGCTAGAATCCTTTAAAATATATTGTAATTATAAAGGTTTTCCAGGTTAATAAACTCCTAATCTATACAATGAAGAATAAAATTTAAAAAATATATATTGTTATTTGGGGAAAAATCATTTCATGTGTTCTCTATTAAGTTAGCTAAATGGCGCTACGCCTTTTTCAAAAAACGACGTCGATATGTACACCCTCACAAGAAATTACTACTACCAAAATTTCAGATCTCTAGTGCCCTCCTATGTCCCATAATTAGCCCAAGTATCATGAAACGCTGTAATGTTTTCACCATTTTTTGTTAATTTGTTTTTATAAGCGCTATACATCAGATATATTGCTCAATTTTACCATAAGCCATGGACCTCATGAACTATCAACAGGAATTTTTGGATCACGTTCCAACATTTAGAACGCTACATTCAACTGTTTTTTCACCGGAAAAACCCAAAACATTAGTCTACAGATTCTTGAGGCGGGCATACCAAAGTCATAGTGTCTTTACCTAAGCCATATTGAGACCATAATTTTTTTTTCAAATTTAAGGTATTGGTGTCACAGATTGAATTTTTTTAAAGAAATTGTGCGTTCTTGAAGTTTAACATAATTCACTCGTAAGTGGAGTTTACGCACGTAGGATCGTCGATTTGAATGAAACTTTATTTCGTGATAATAGTTCGAAAAATATTAGACACGTGTCCGAGGGTTCTTGCCAACGCGCCGAGAAAAAAAAATATTTTATATAACTTCAAAAATTATTTGTATTATTCTTTTCTGGCTTTATTCTTTATGGATTTTAAGGTTATTATACATAGATCGATTTTTTTCATTGTGTAAAATAAGAAAAAAATACCGCCGGTTGAATTATATGAATTTAAATGTGCAGTAAAGTGGGAAAAAAAAATATTTAAGAAAATATTAAGTCGATTTTAGTGTCCTTTTAAACCCTTATATACGAATTGTCATAGCATACGAAAAATTAAATATTTTTGCTCAAAATATATTCGCCTTTCTTTATTTTGGCCTTCAATTTGGGCCCTCAACTTTTTTTGTAAATTACAAAAAACGAGATAACTTCAACAAGACTCCACCGATCCACACGAAACTTGGAGGTGGTTTAGAGCCCAATTAACTATACGAAATGGCACAAACCCGAACTCCGTGGACAAACTAGAACCGGAGATATCTCTTATAAAGACAAATTAATTAAAAGTCATAGGCAAGAGTTCAGGTATTTAGCTTTTCAACAGTTCTAGTATGGTTTAAATTAGATAAAATCCTGAGGTGTTGTGAAATGCTTAAGTGAAAGCAGGACATTGGGATGAAAAAAAAAATCATCGTAAAAAATCAAGTCCAAAAATTACTATTTTTTATTTAACTTAAAGAACGCTGAAAACGAATCTGACTTAATTTTTACTTTTGCCTACTAGAAGCATCTTTTGGTTTCCGAAATTGTATGCACATTTGAATTCATTCGATACAATCAGCGGTATTTTTTCCATATTTAACACAATAAAAATAATCGAGAGATGTATCGACCTAGAAGTCCATGCAGATTAAAGACAGAAAAGAATAGCATAAAAAATTGTTGAAATTATATAAAATAGGTTATTTTTTCTCGGATCCTAGTCTGCATTGGCAAGAACCCTCGGACACGTGCCTAATATTTTTCGACCTAGTATCAAAAAATAAAGTTTCATTCAAATCGGTGATCACACGTCCGTAGCCTCCCCTTACGAGTAAATTGTGTTAAATCTCGACAATTGCACAAATTCTTTTAAAAAATTCAATCTGTAGCACCACTTCGAAAAATCTCAAAATAATTGAGGGTGTCAATATGGCTTGGGTAAAGATACCCAATGACTGGTTCGTCGAGATCAAGAACCTGTAGAGTTATAGTCGTTTTTATCCAAATTTTCTTTTAATGTTTTGATTTTTTTCGTGGAAAAAAGCAAGAGAATGCAATGTTCTAAATGTTGGAGCGTGACCCAAAAATTCCTGTTGATAGTTCATGAGATTCATGGTTTATGGTAATATTGAGATATGTATCTGGCATATAGCGCTTATAACTTACCCGGATGGATTTTTCCTACTTTTCTGACCTCAACATCCCACCGAAAGTTCATTTTATTCAAGAACTATGATACATTTTTTGTTAATTATTCATTCAATGCTCAATATCTTGTAAACTACCTACCATTTTCAAAATGGTAGGGTAATCCCTTGCTAAAATTTTAGTCCTAATAATTCTATACATTTAAAAGTTTCCGAGATACAGTATTTTAAAAAACTTAATTTTTTTTTATGAAAAACGAAATATCACTATTTTTTAAAATATCGAAGAATCTAATAATTTATAGGTTAATATTCAACCCTTGTCGAAGAAATATTAAAATTTTAAATTTTAACAATATCTTTAATATGATAGTAATAATGTAAGAGGAAACAATATTCAATATATTTTTTGAAAAATTCAAAGTGAACATTTTACCAAAAAATCTTTTTTTTCTTTTAATAAAACGAATTATAACTGTGTGGAGTTATTTTTAATTTGGAAAAATCGCAAAAATAATACCTAACTTTGTTTAGTTATTTAATTTTACTGAAAACTTCGGAATGATACTTCTTAAACATTTTAGTGGAATTCAACGATGTTTTTTAAAATTTAAATAGAAACAAATTTTAAAAAAACAGACTAATAGAGATTATCATTGGAGTTAACAACTAGAAAACTGCACCTAAAACGAGCCCATTTTTTAAGTTAAATTTTATATTTATACACTTAGAAGTCCAACAAGGAACTTAATTCTACTAATCAAGCTTCTCTAGAACAAGGAAGTTCGAAACTCCGCCAAGGGAATCAAACAGCAAAGCTTTGTTTGGTTTGTGACAATGTTCTTAGCACAATCAATCCTCATATCCTCGGGACCTGAGCACTATAAGAAGGCACAAGTAATTGTTTACCATATTAATTCAGTAGTTAGCAAACATAGGATTCATTTGTTACAATACAATCACTAAAATTAATACAAATTAGAATATAGGCAAACCGTACCATTGTAGTGTAATATATATGTATACACTGCCAGTCAGTTGAAATTCCAGAATTCTTGATATGGATTTTCCGAAACAGAATCAATCCTAATACGAATTATCAATCAATAAAAACAGTGGAATTTTGCAATAATTTTATTTATTACATTAATCATAGCAAGGAATTTCCACTCACTTTTTATAATTTTATTTTTATTTCCTCATTTGTTTTAGTAAGGCCGATAAAAACTTGAATAGTTGGCATTAATTGAATATGCTTTAAATATAATTCAAATTAACTTTAGCAATAACATGAATTATTCATTTATTATTCAAGTCTTTCTTAACTTGAAAAAAAAGAAGGAATTTTCAGTCTTTTTCAATTTTTATTAACTAAGTTTTGATTATCAATGAAGCATTTAAGATAGTGAGTTCCATTATAATGAGCTTGCCATTTTTTATATCTAAAAACCATTCAGATTAAACTTTTAATCCGTAAAGTTTGGATGTGAAGAGAGAAAACTACCCTTTAAATGTAAAAGGTAGATAAAATTTATTAATTGAAGTAAGTTTATAATTTTAATTACTAAAATGAGAAGTAAAATTTTAACTTTTATTTATCTAAAGACAATTAAAACCCAACTGGATGATTACTGAAGAAAAAACAAAACAACTTTGTCATTTTACTTGATTAACTAAAAACAATTTGATTAATTGTATTTTTAAATTAATTAATTTAATTAATAGATTTATGATTGTTTTTAATGTTTTGAACTTACTTAAAATCTGTATTATGTTTGAATTGAGTCATAATCCCCCGTTCATAATCATATGCAATGTGTAGGAGTCTGTGGGAAGCCATGAAAAACATCGGCCCCCTCACACAAATACTGTTATATGCAAAATTAAATGTTTACTGGGGCCTCAATCTTAGTGTAATGTTGTTGCACCATTGACTCTTATTTAAACATTATTATTAACTTTTCTTATTTATTTCTTATATCAAGGATGTTAAGCTTTCAGATCGAACTATTACTCAATTTATACCCTTATTACTCATTGTCAGTTGACATCAACGTGTAAATTTCCTTTTGGTTTTAATGTATGTTTTTAAATTTCATAATCATCATTGGCAACTGTCAATTTTATTTATCATCAGATTAATTTCTGTAAACCAAATGAGTAATAATTTAGAATCCCTGCAACTGACTGGCGAAACATCAAAAATTGTTATTCAGTATCTTGTTTCTAATTTCAACAAATGTTTTCCTACCCTATACCATCCTATAGGACACGTTTATACCAAAAAGTATCAAAATCGCCGTGTTAAGGTGCAATATCAATTGCTATAAATTTTAAAATCATATCGAGAGAATATTTGGTTTTAAAATTTCTTGAGAATGGTTCTTCCAGTGGTGTACCCAGGAGGCGGTGGTCAGGGTGTTATATCCTTCCCCTCTTCCCGCCAAAATTTTAAAACCTATTATTTTCATATAACTTTTGTATTTTGAGTAATAATTTTGTATCCAATTTTCATGCTTATCCTTAAAACTTATGCCTTATTTGGCGATTATAGACTCTTAATGATTACTTTCTTTCTCATGAAAAGCCCCCCCCACCCCATGAAAGAAATTAAAATTTTCCGCGAAGAAAAATTTAAATTCTCCCTCCTCCGAAAGAAAATTCTGTGTACGCGCCTGGTTTCATCCTTGATTAACGTATTATAAGTTCAAAAAATTATATACTTATGTAACTATCTTAATTTAGCTATAAAATGTATATTTTAACAACCGGCTTGGATATTAAACAAGCACAACACTCGCTCAAGAGATAAAAAAAAAAGGGCTCCTCAGCTGGTAGCAGACAAATAGCAAATTGCTACTTTATTTTTTAATTTTTAAAAAATCCTCCAGAAACAATTCTTAGAGAAAAAAAAGAATTAGAAGATTTTTTTTAATGGTGAATGTATGGTTGACCAAAGAAATAGTTGTAGGTGATCCTTAGTGAAGGGTAGCTGTCAATGAAGATACACACAAATAAGAAAATTTATTTAATTGTGTGCCGACGTTTCGGCCATCATCAAAATAGAGAGGCGTAGACGATTATAGAGACGAGTAGAAAACGATTATCGGCTATTCCGGTTATTTTACCTTCAATTATAACTGATAGGTTTTAACCGATGCAAATAGCCGGTTTTCGGGAGAAAAAAAAATCACAAATAACAGCCACTGGAATTGTTACAAATAAATGGCCATTGGCAAGTCTTTTAATTCAAATAAGTTGCACATTGATCTTCGAGAAATAAACTAAAAAAACTTTACACAAATAAACAAATAGCCAAAATCCTGGCTATATACGAATATTACAACTGAATCCAAATTAAGTTAGTTAACACAAATGGCGCTAGAGTGCGCCAGTTCGGCGACCACTACTGACAAGGCGGCAACATTGTACAGTACCATTTTTTTAAAGGATGAATTTCGTGTTCTTTATTTATTTTTTCTTAGGTTGTAGAGCTATCATTTAATTTTTAGAATTTTCTTTACATTTCACAGTAGATATTAAAGTAGTTTTGTTTCTTTGTTTTTTTTTTTACGAAATTTATTTTCAATTGTTTTTTCTCGGTTTTTGGATTAAAAATAAACGATTATAACCGCTGATGTAATAAAACCGGTTCGATACCAAATTCAATACCAAAAAACCGGTTACCGCCAATAACAGACCGCAAGTCAAGCACCGAATGAAGTTTTAATATGGAATAAGCTAGCCAAACATGGAATAACATCCATAGTGACGAGGCATCGGCTCCAGTTACAGAATAACCGTTTTGGTGTGTTGCGGGTAACAAAAATATCGCCGAATGTTTAATTATACAATTAATTAATATTAAATTAATCAAGTGACCAATAATTCTGTTTAAACATAATAATTAGTTCATTATAAATATAAATTTTTAAAAAAATTGAAAGATACGCTGGAGGTTTTCGGCGTTTGTCATTTTATTCTAATGAATAGTTAAGATTTTCAGGAGGAGGATTTATTAAGGTACAACTTGAACCTAGACTGATTATTCTTGGTATCGGATATATGCATGCGAATTTAACCAATAGTAATAGAATCACCATCTTATAAAAAGTACGATTTTAAACTATGTTTCTAAACTTATTGAAGCAACTGAAATAATTATAATATTATTACCTAAAAAAAGAAAATTGTGTAGTTAGCCATATTGTATTACACTATGTCTAATTGTATTGGGTTCTAGATCATCACTCTGAAAGTGAACAAATCCATGCCGAATCATCATCTAATTGATTATATGTAATATACTGTATTTTTTCCAATTAATGTTTCATGTTACTCTCCCTAATATATATATATATATATATATATATATATATATATATATATATATATATATATATATATATATATATATTTTACTTACCAAATGTATTGAATTGCGTTTTCATATAAATTTTAGTCGTTATGAGAAGGGAAAAAAAACTGTTGACTTAAAAAAACTTTAATTATTTAAAAAAGGAAGTTAATCACACATAGTTCATCTCTTCTATGACTACTCAAGTCAACTATTTAACAACGAGATCTAAAAAACAAAATGCCGGCTTTCGATTGTCTGTTTCTTTTTTTTAATTAATAAAGCTAATTTCTTATTTGTTCATTTAGCAATATAAATTGAATTAATGTCTATAATATTTATTAAGTAACAAATAAACTACTGTTAATTTTCTAAAATACCTTTTCTAACTCTTAACAGTGATTCAAAACTTTCTTATAAGTTACCTTATAAAATTTTAAGCATTTACTCATCACCAGGCTATTGACCGCCATGTTTGATCATATTCAATTTTCAGATAAAAGAATCAATAAAAATTGTACAACATTCTAAACTACTTTAAT
Source organism: Rhaphigaster nebulosa (assembly GCA_948150685.1). Lineage (NCBI taxonomy): Eukaryota > Metazoa > Arthropoda > Insecta > Hemiptera > Pentatomidae > Rhaphigaster > Rhaphigaster nebulosa. The sequence goes on from OX411310.1 coordinate 30,257,673, forward strand.
AAACTTGATGCTTCAAATGCTTAATTTAATAGCATCCAAGTGTCGTATTTTTATAATTTTTTCGTTATTTAATTATAATATTTTTTTCATAAATACTAGATGAAACCAAAGGTTTTAACAAGCAATAGGAGGGGCCATATTGAATATGAATCTAGACCCTATCCCGATAATTAAATGTCTTCATAAATAAATTGAGCTAAAAACATCTTTGAACGCAATTAAACATTTGAATTTTGCTGTACAAGCAAATGTTCATTAGTTATATTTAATTAGTATTAATAGTTTAGTTTTATAAAGTTACCTGCTGCTTTTCTTCTCTGTCTACTAGGAAAAGAACTGAATATAATGTTTTCGCCGTACAACGATTTCCGCATTACCGATTTTAAACTTTATTGAAACATTGAAAGATTAATTTGCACACAACATATCAAAACACATCACTCACTCACAGCAAACAAAATCGCAACTTAATTAGAAAAACCGCCTTACCGAACCAAACAGAATTAGAACTGTTGAGAAGATTCTGTGCCAACTTAACAGACCTTAATTCAATCACTCTTCTCCAAAGTATAGAAACGATTTGTAATCCCAACTACATATTTCTTGGAAGCCGGCCTAAAATATTCTTTTAGGAAATTCTAAACTAAAGAAATAATCATTTAATAAAGTAAATTGTAAATTATAATATTAATTACTAATAGTATATATTTAAATTATTAGGGCATTATACTTTTAAAACCGATAATTACAAATTATTTCTTAAGAGCCATGCATAAATAAAAATTCTATTTAAATATAAAACTATATTTGAAAATAAATCATTAAAAAATATATAGCTTTTACTGAGAAACAAAAATCAGGTATTAAAGTAAAGTTTTATTAACTTTTATTGTTATTTTTTTTTAAATATTTATAAGTGTTAATGTATTGGTACTTTATTGAATATCATTTCATTAATTTGAAATATTTCATAAAAACATGAAATATCTAATATCTAAAATATGTTCTGATATTGACATCATTGGATTTTTCTCTCAAAGGGCTCATAAGCCAATCCATGTATTCCCAACATTGTACAGCAGTTTAGTTATAGAAATTCAAGAAATATTTACACACTTGCAATATTGGTACCTATTAATTTTTTTATAACAAAAAATAAGGTGAAGCTTGAGATGAAGGTTGAGGCTTTTTTGGTATAGTTAGTTTTTGGAAACTATTAACATTCATAATCATACTCGAAGTATTTCTTCATAATTAAATAGAAATAGAATATTAAGTGTTTGCATAGTTGAGTTTTAATGATCTATTAAGTTTGAACACTTAATATTCTATTTCTGTTTAATTATGGAGTAATACTTCGAGTATGATTATTAATATTAATAGTTTCCAAAAACTAACTAACTAAACTAAACTGATGATATTCTTTGATTAATCCAAACTCTATTCAACCTTATTCATTCCATTGGAATATACAACATTAAAACTTGACTATGTACAAACTATAACTAAAAATATACATAGGTAAACATTTTTGAATAGTTATACAATATTATTAGCTTAGAACAGTATAAAACCTTCAAATGCTTATTTGAATTATCTTATTCAAATGCTTATTTGAAAAATCTTGTAACTCCGACTTTGTTCAGATAGTTAGATGTTTTTACTGTTAATCAAGCAATAAAGTATTTGATCACTTTATATTGGGTTGTTTCGACTTAAAATAAGATTTATATTATTTAGATGATCATAATCTAAGAGTGTAAAAACCCTTTATTCATAAAAGTATGTAAGTAAACCTATTAATTTTCCTTTGAAATGCTACAGCAAAAGTCGATCCCATGACATCATACTTCCATCATCATCAGATATCACCCGAAACATGGAAAACTAATGAATGATGTAACATGTAATATTCATTTTGAATATAATTTAAAACTAGAAGCAGATGATCAATTAAGCTCAGGTATAACAAATGGCTTCAAGACTTTAATTTTTAGTTTCTAAATTCATCTATTTCTGTCCATGGTATTTCTTGAATAAAATGAGAAGCTTCTTGAGTTAATTGAAGGTAGTTCTTAAAATGGTTTGCAGAAAAAATTTGTTTGAATAAAGAAAATTAAACACAAGTTTTTTGGAAATTATCATAAATTTGATAGATTTAATCATCAGGATATGTATTCTAACTTTCTTTTTCATAATTTTAACTATCTATTAATATTATATCCATCAGTAAAAAAAAGATACACAATTTTGTACTTAAAGCTTAATTTCACTGACTTATTATGTAAATTTTGTATTAAACAAACAATATATGATATAAATGATTGATATGATTTTAGCTGTTCCTTCCAATGAATACATTCATTCCTTAATAAGAAATCTTGAATTGGAAGTAAAGTTTTTTGATTTATATAACACTAAAGTTTTAAAATTTATTGTCTTAAAAAATTATGGAAATTTTGTAGATATCATATCATTTATCGATATCATAACTGTTGATATTTAGATTTCATTGAAATTCTTTATTTCAGAAATTATAAGAGACATCTTCATGCAAATTGCTAGATCATGCCGAACACTTTCAGATGATTCACCAAGGTCCAGACAGAATAGTTTTATGGTATAGTAAAAATATTGCTGCTAACATCTTTCCTTTTTGTAACTGATATGATTTTTGATTTTGATGATGAGTAGAGAGAATGTTCTGAAGTGCGTGACAAATTAATCCAAGTATGATAAGGAAATAAAATGAATATTAATAACTTTTAAAAAATACAAAGGCTTATAGTGACTAATTTATCAGTGTTGTTTTCATTATTTCTTGAATTATAAATAATTTTTGCAATGTTTTATTTATCATTTTAAAAAAGTAAATTTTAGAGCCAAAATATGCCTTGATCCAGCCCCGTAACCTTCTTGAAAATGTGAGAACTGAATTGACAATAACTATTCATCATCTATCAAGAATCATACACATTGTTATGGTTTCAGATTACATTCTATGAGGACCAATTAGTCACCACTTTTGGTGACTGCTTACATCGTTATACAGTAAGTTTTTTAGGCTTGAATGTTATGAGCTGATGGAAGTCAATTGGATATTGATCAATTACTAAAGTGTTATAATATTCATTTGTTTTTGCTATTGGTAACCACAAACTGAACTTCAAGAATAGTTTTTAGTTATATAGTTTTAATAGTAAACAATAAAATTACCTTTAAACTATCAAATCTGCTAAGTAAAGCTAACAATAATACATATTTTTACTGAATACATTGTACATACATATTATTAAGTTGATATAAATAATTTCAGAGTAAGAAATGTAGACATTGTATCTTACAGGATAATTTATGTCACAACGCTGTTTTGATGTCTTGCACAATAGTTAAAGAAAAACATGTTCTACTACCAACCTCTGGCAACTTCATAAGGTAAGTGATTTATTGAATATTCATTTACTCCATGCTAATAAATTTACCTTTATTACAATAAAAAATTAAATTCATTGTATTGGTATATTATTACTTATCAAATATTATGTATTGTTAAAAAATGGAAAACAAATATTCCAAACCATCTTTCAATTAAAAAAAAAATGTTAATAATATTATTTTTTGTAAGAGAATCAATGATGGTAAGATAGTCAAATGATGAATTGTAAAATGAACTAAACTTTTTCTTATACAATCTTATGCAAAGATACGGTGTCAGTAAAAACTATTTGCAACTCCAGTTTTATAGACCTAGTAGACAAAAGCAAATAAAAACTTCACATAATTAAATGTATGATAAAAACACAAAAATAATGCAGTTATGTATGAAACACAAAACCTCTTAGCTTAATTAAATATAAAAAAATTTCTTGGCAACAAGTATTTGCACACTGTGATTTTTTTTTTTTAACTTAAACTAAGTTTAATATTTTGTAAAGCATTTATTGGCATAAACTATAGCCTGTAGACATCAGGGCATGGAGTGGAGAAGAATTTTAATTAAATCTAGCTTGATTGTACCCATTCTTGAACCAAACGTTGTTTATGATGTTTTCCATTCCAGTGTGTTTTGAATTCTTGCCCTTCTAGTGCACATACTGATCCCTCATTCCCATATTTTCAGCATTGGCATGCAGGTTATGGTGCAAAATGTTCACATAGCCTTCTACAGTTAAAATCTTGTTAACAGACAAATGAGTTTCCTCTCCATGGTATGAAACGCTCCTTCACACAATAATATGGCCACCGCCATCCTATAGAATATCAGAAACATTTTGCTTCTTAAGATCTTCTTTATGTCACCAAAATACTCTTTCAACGATCAGACCCACATCCAATTTAAACTACTTTCATCAAAAATATGACCTTTCCCCAAAAGATGAGTGGCTTATTCAAATATTCTCTGACAAAAGAAAGGCCTTTTTTGCAGTTTGTTTCACCAATGAACGGTTTCTTTCAAAGTATCCTACTATGAAGACACTCAAAATTTAGCCAATATCTGATTTCTCTCTCACTAATCGGCTGCAGTTGTTATGTAGACCATATTAGTCAGGTCTTGAGAACTTATTGCTGGATACTTCAGGGCTTCACTTTATTTTTCTTTTGTTCCTGGAGTTCACCTTATTTGGATGTTCTTTTTTGGTTTCGTTTGGGGTTCCTTTCAGTTGTTTCACCTTCCTCATACCTCTTTAAAACAAAAAATCTACAATCTGACAGTAAGAAAAATCTTGTCTTCGGTTAAATAACTCAGTGATAGGTTTAACAGTTGGAAACCATCCAAAACACTAAATAATATTTGTGGAACAGTTCAGTATAATATGTCAGTATAGATTCATGATTTACAGTAAACAGGCTGCAAAATTTAAAAAATAAAAATCACGGTTAGAAAATACTTTTTTCTTAGCAAATTTATTGTTTTTAATATTTATTCCTTTATAGTCCAGTTATTGAACGCTCAAAAGGGGAGTTGTAGACGGAAATAACGGGACGACCTAAATTGACTTACAGGGCTTCGTTTGGACTAGTTAAGAGTTAAACATTGTAAAAGTCCTGGGATCTAGAAGCAGTGGCAAAGAGAGTAGGAGATGGAGAAGGTAATGTTTTTTGGTTTTTAGTATATATCTCGAAAACGCTTAGCTTAAAACACTTTATGTAAAAAATTGAAGAACATTAAATTTCCTGCAATATTGTTCCTATTATTTTATTTTCCTATCTGTTATAGTTTAAGAAATATGTAATATTCAAAGTAACAAATGGTAAAGATATTAAAAGGAAAAGTATAATCCAGTATAGTATAGAATCAAAAATTTTTTTTTTTAAATTTGTTACTTTGTAGAGAGTATATCTCTTAAACTATAAAGGATGCAAAAAGAAATAACAGGAGCTCTCTTGTAGAAAATTTCATGCTCTTCAATTTTTTATATGAAATGTTTTAAGCTAGGACCAACCGTTTTTGTTAAGCAAATGAAAAACCTAAAAACATGACATTCTTACCCCTTCTATCTTTGCTTCTGCTCCTATATTCTAGTACTTTTAGTACATTTACTCCTTAATTAGTTCAAACAAAGCTCTGAAATCAATTTTTGCTCTCTCATCATCTCTGTCTGCAACCCCTTCATTGTGATTGGCCTTTGGCAAAGTTTTCATTTCCACCTGCAAATACTTTAACATGTTAAAAAATAAATGAAAATGAAAATTGTAAGAACTTATAACAAATAATTGCTTCTAATAAATCTCCTTATACCCGACTATGGCAAAGCCACAAAGAGGGTAATGCGTTTAGCTTGACTGTGAGTTGGTATCTAACGGTTTTTTGAGAGAATGGCTCAACCGATTTTTAAAAAATAAAGTTAAATATTTTAAAATTCAAGTTTCATGGCTCAAATAATTTTTTTTGATCCCCTGAATATTTTGAAACATTTTGAGGTGAAAATACTAAAGAAATGTTATATTAAATCTGTCCATTTATGTGTAACTAACGATTTTTTAGAGAATGCCTCAATCGATGATCAAGTTTGATGGGTCAAAATACTAAAGGAATTTTGTATTAAATGTGTTTAATCTGTCTGCTTGAGGGTATCTAACGATTTTTTGAGCAAACTGCACAACCGATTTCAAAGTTTTATGGCTCAAATTACTCAGTGAACTCCCATGAATGTTTTGAAATACTATGAGCTCAAAATACTGAAAAAATATTTCATTATATTTCAAGTATTTTCGGCTTTTTGTTCATGTTTCTTATCGTCAGTAGTCGTGTGCCTTCCACTGTGTGTTACAGCTCCTTACAAGTACATTCCGTCCCATTCATCTGTGCATGTCAAAATATAGAAAGCTCCTTGCATCAGTGCATGTAAATGTACAGAAAGTGAATTAATGTATTGAGCGAAGAAGATTCATAATTTTTATTTGGGTATGGAAGGCACCCTACTACAACACCAAGTTTCAATATTCATTGGCTTCAACTTCTCTAACAACTCATCAATGCGCTTAAGTAGATATGCAAGTACATTTCGTCCCTTAGGACAAATGGGATTGTAAGATATAAAAGTTACAGGATGTAAAAGTCAGGGTTTTTATTTTTTTCAAAGTAATTTTGATTAGTAAAAAATTGGAGTATAACCCACACAACCTTCTTGCTTACATTAAAATATTCTATATGACAAAACTTAGTGTTCTCAGGTTAGTACCAGTTCTACTTGTATGTTTTAACTGAAATTTTATAAATCATTGTTTACAACAATCATATAGAACTTTACAAAATTTCCTTTATTTTTGTATCCATTAAAAATGCTATTTTATATGGAAAATTTTAATTAGTGTTTAAGAAAAGTCTCTCCTCTGTTTATTTGATTTTGAAAATTTTTTATCAGATTTACAGATTAAAGATTTTAATTTAATTTATTTTATTTATTTATTATTATTTATTTATTTATTATTATTATTATTTATTATTATTATTATTTATATTATTATTTTGTTATTATTATTATAGTTATTATTATTATATTATTTATTATTATTTATTATTTATTATTATTATTTATTTATTATTATTATTTATATTTATTATTATTTTATTTATTATTATTATTTATTATTATTATTTATTTATTTATTTTATTTATATGATTTAATTTATTTAAAGATGTACAACACTGAATTTTATTATAAACAAATAGCTTTAAAAAAAAAAAATAGTTGCAGCTTTATTGCTTGTCAAATCCTCTGACATGTATTAAATAACTGCTGAGAATTGGTGATGGGCTTAATTTTATATTCTTTTAATTATTTGATTCTTCATCTGTAACAGACCTTTATCTTATACTTTCCCTCTTTTGTGAGGCCACAGTTTTAGAATCTAATTAGCTGTGCCAACAATTTTATTTTACAACTAACCTAAGAAAATAATTTTTTTATACCAAAACAGCTTAGCTTAGGTTTCTGAACAGTTTTGAACAAACTTTTGTATTATTTTAAATAATATTAAATGTATGATAATACTATAATTTGTAATAATATATGCAGGATCAACAGAATTACTATGTTACTTAAAAATAATTCTTAAAAGAGTTGGTCCCTAGTTATGAGGAATGATTTTTTTTTTCTAATGTAAAGCAGATATTTAGTTATCTGTTGTGTTTTTAGACCTCTTTGGTCTTACCATAAAAGATAAAGATTTATGGTAAGACCAATCTTTGTTGTTATGTACGGTTTTTTGGTGCTTACAGTATGTTGTGTCTGATGATTTTGCTTCAACAATTCAACATCTTGCACCTTACATGACTGGTACATGGCATCAGTTAATGAGTGAGTGTTAGACTAATAATCGGGCTGAGAAGCATCATTAGCAGTAGAAGTTAGTTTTTCATTAAGAAATTAAAACTATTAAAAAGAAATTTAATATAGATATTAATAATGAATTTAAAAAGAAGTGTAGGAGTCAATCCATATCAAATCAGCCAATGAGGGTTGCTGATTTTTTTTTTTTTTTTTTTTTTTACCTATTTTTGTACTATATTCGGAGAGTTGAAAACAGATATTCGTTATTTTTTTTTTAGAAGTTCATTTTATTTGTTAGTGTCCATTTTGTATTGGTGTGTCTGCCTATTTTGCATTTTATTGAGGATTTTTTAAACTCTGTAGCTCCTTAGTTTTTGAAGATATTTGGTTCAAACAAAAACCATGTTAAAGAGCATAAACTGTAAGATATTTTCTGTTCAGCATCCATGCCTCAACTTAATTGTAAATTAACAAAACAAATAGGTAACTGTTAACATTTTCAAAATAAAAATCTTCTCTTTTAATATTAAAAATGTTAAAGACAAAACTAAGAACCACCTTCAATCTTTTTTTCAGTTTATCATGCTAACTACTTTCCTAAAAAGTTTCATGCCTGAGAGTTACATCCTTTGTTTTTAATGGACATTGCGTCATTTAATGCGTCATGGACATTTAATGGAATATTGCGATTTTTATAAAATATGGTGTTTTCATTTGAAATATCTCAGAAGAGACAAGCTTTAAAAATCCAAAATTGTTAGAAAACATTCTTTTATTGTGTTGTAATAATTGATTAAAATTTTATCACTGAGACCTTATTTGATATTTAGTTACAATTTTTTTAATATTGCTAAAATTGAAAGATAATGGTTAAAATCGCCTGCTATGATCTTGATGTTGTACTGTGGACATGAGTCATACACCTTTTTCCAGCTTTGCAAGGAATTCTTCCTTGGTGTTTTCATTTTTATCTTCTGAGGGTGCCCTAACACATTAATGATGTTAAAATTAAATAAGCTTCCAATAAGCTTGCAGTTAGGATTGTCTACTATCTGAAAGTCCACTAAAGTCACTATCACATTACGGTATTTTGTTTTCATTAAGAATGCACTACCAAACTCATGCCGAACTTTACTTCTGCTATAATAAAAATGTAGTCCTTCTTCTTAAGCGTACCAGATGTCAGTTTGATTCCAGGCTGTAAGGGATGGCTTTTGTTTAGTAGCGAACCGCAAAATAAATTTGAAACTTCACTCTCTTGTTTGAATAAGGAATTGGCATTGTGTAGGGAGTACTCACCCTTCTTGGTCTATTATGATTTCATAGATTCATTTATCAAATATATTTTGCTTTTATTATCCAATTATAGTCTTAGTGAATTATAATTTATGTTGCTTAGGAATATCTCATCTAAAAACAAATCAAAATATGAGAAAATAAAAATAGTGCTTCCACGGATAGAATATGAGATCAATGAGATTTTCTATACTTCTAGTAAGTCTGCAAATATTTTTGAAAAAGTAATCATCTCATTTGAAAGTATTGATAGCATAATGTAAATATTGACTAGTTAATAAGATTAGTTTTAAACCCCCCAAAACATAAAATGCTATTTGATTGTATGAAATGAAAAAACATTAAATTAAATGAATTCAATTAAATGAAATGAAAAATCATTTTTACTCTGGGACATGTGGTATGCCCTCTAAGAATAATATAAATCCATAATTGAAAGTACAATCATGTGGCTGTTTTATTGCTGTATTCAAGAAGCAGATGGAGGTACATAGGATGAAATCAATAATATATGTAGGTTTTCTGTTTCTAAGAGATTATAATATAAAGGCATCAAGTAGGTGTTGGTGCTGAAAGTTAGGATAAAGCTACTCTAATAGAATATAGATAGAGAAGAGATGGGGAAAATGACTGAGACGATTTTTTTCAAGTGGTTAAAAATTAAGATATTCAAACAAAAATTAAGAATATCTATCTCATGCCAATGAACTGTGTGAGAAGGATGGCAACGTAGTCGGGGATGATAAGAAAATGCCCAAGTATAGGACTGATCACTTTGAGGAGCTATTATAGGACATAAATTCTTAAGTACCTGAACCAGAAGAAAAACGATATTTTATTGTGCAATACAGCCCCCTAATTTAAATATCATCCCTGAAGAAAGTAGAGTAAGCCATAGCAAAAAAAGAAAATTAATAGAGCAACAGCAATAAAATTCCTTTTAGAAATTTTGAAACATGGAGACCTTCAATTAAATAAAATACCACCCACCATTTCCAAATTGTAGAAAATGCCTACTGAGTAGAAAAACACTTAATTTTCCAATTTATAAGAAGAGTGACAAGTTTCTCTCTCTCTGAGAATTATAGAGGCATAATCTTATAAAATGTTGCCAAAAAATATTTTCATACATTAGCAAAAAACCCCAGGATGTTATCTGAATAGATAATACGAGGCTTCAGGCTTAACAGAAGTACTGTTTATCAAATATTTGTTTTGAGGCAAGTCCTAAAAAAATTCTACGTCATATGTATATTTTTATGTATACTTCAGGAGCCAAGTAAAAACATTGGGCTTTAAGAGAATATAAATAAGACTAAATTTCTTACATGATTCAAATCTGCACATTGGTGAATATACTTATGTAAATTTAACAAGCTTCGCTTAATAGTGAAAACATGGTACAAAAAAAAAGTGTATTAGGAAAGGAAACAAAACATGTTTTAGTTGAAAAAATCAATTGGATCACATTATTATTTTTCCTAAAAAAATGTATTACAAAAATCTGGTTTACCATCTGTCTTTTATGCATCGGAGACATGGAGTCTGGAGCACTGCTGATGAGCAAGCTCTTAGAGTATTCGACTAACGCATAATTTGAAGGATTCATAGGGGTGTCTTAGTGAATGGAAAAGAAGATGTAATCGGATAGCCAACACTATCCTCCTATTCTCAAGGATACTGATCACATACCTTTTGTATATATTTCTTCATTCTTGTCACCATTTGTTCAGCCCAAGTCTACTTTCAGTATTTTTTTTTCTAGTAGGTATATCAGAAACACTTATATTTTTCATTATATATTTTGTTGTTACTATTAATGCCTATTGCACTATAAAAGTTTCAAATAAAATGTAGATAACATTAGAATCCATGACATTTCATGCAATGTCTTTCATAAATACATTTTAAACATTTTTATAATAAAATATAATTTATTAATCATGGTATGTTTTATAGCCATAATTTATAATCAGGTACATTGCCTTTCATAAATACATTTCAAACATTTTTTGAGTGTGTTGATTTTTTTAGGCCATTAAAGAAACAGGAAAAAAGTAAATTCTATCAGTTGTGATAATATCAATTGGACCATTAGCAATTTAATCGCTTTTCAAAAATTTAAAAATAAGATTATATTGCACGAATGAAATTAATAAAATTCGTTAGTTACTTTGGAATAGGGCTGTTATAAGAATAGAAAATAATATAAATATATTTAGAAAAATATTTTTAAATTTATCAATCCCTATATCCATATAAGCAAACTACAACATTATAAAGCATAGTATTTAGTGACTGAAATAACAACGATTTCAAATAATTTAGCACTTAAAACAACATATGAAAATTATTTCTGTTATATTAAGTACAGCTATAATTTAAATAAACTATAAACTAAGCTATTCTGTAAATTATTCCAAGCTGTGATAATGTCCTCACTTGGTGTAAATACAGCAATGTCGTAAGCAAACAAATTGATGATGAGCTAAATGGATTTGTTTTGTTGTTGAGGCATATTTGTTGCAAGTTCAGTTTGTTATGGGGAAATGAGGAACTTGCTATAAAAACTGAAAACCTCCACTTCCGAATAGATCACATTTCGATGAGTTCTGGTAGATATTCCAAAGCTGAACTTAATGCTTGCTCCACTTCTGCCAAATGTATTTTACCCCGTAGAAAAGCAAAATGAAAAATTTGTTTTTTCAAACAAAAATGAAGCTGAAAATCGTAGAAAAACTAGTTATTACTATAACTATGAAATCAAAAGCGGAAATGGAGATGCCAACTTTTGATAACAAGGTTCTAGGGAAATATTCTGCTCAGATACACCTGTTAGATACAGTTATGATTAATAAATCAGCCTTTGAATGGAAATATTTTAATTCTATTGATGGAATCCTACACTTTTCTAGAATTTTGTTGATCTTAAAACGAATAATAATTCTGTTACTTCCTGTGGAGGTGTATACAAATTCTTTTGGCAGTTGTATAGTTGATGTTGAAGTCATAATAAACTTGTTGATTTCTTTGGTTGTGCAATGTCCGTCTACATGATTCCAATTGTCTGCAAGAGAGATAATTGAAATATTTTGCCATCAGTTTAACTTTGTCATATGAATGTTATTGATTACGGTGGGAACTTGATTACCCTTTAAATATTTTTTTTTTTTTTTATTGACTTCGATAAAGATGTGTCATTTGAATTCAAGTTTTATGAATATTTGATGTATTCCATAATTATGAATCTTTTTAATCTATTCCATTTTCTTTCAGCTTCTTGACTCCTAGTATGTATCCCCTGTTGTATGATTTCAATTTTTTCTTTTGTTTTCTCAAACAGAAGTGTTCTCTGAGATATATTAAATTTATATTTTTATTTTTGAATCATTTGGATATGAATCGCTTCATGCTAAAATGGGTTTTGTCACTATGAATATAGGTAGACAAAACACCTTTCATCATGAAGTGATTCATATCTGGTTTCATTATTACAATGAATTCTGTAGTAAGCTAAACTAAAAACTAAATATCAGTTTGTGATTTGAAGAAATGCAAAGGAATCAAACTTCAGCAATTAATTATAGATACCTATATAGATATATATGTTTATTAATAAATGCTTTGCTTTTTACAAGCTATTTATAAAAAATATAAATACACGATGAATGTCTGTTGAGATGTCCATTCTATACTAAATACTATAAACTAACACTAATAATTTAAAAGTGATGATATCCATTGCTCAAAGATGGTGTTTATACTCCATCTTAGGTTCTGAAGATGGAGTATAAACCCCAAAATACAAAATATTATTAAGGTATTTAATTTATATACCTAAAAAAAAAACACTTAATGGAATATCTAATGTTCACTATTTCTCACACAATAAAAAAAATTATATCTAGAACAGGCTAATTAAATTTCAATGTTTATTTACCATTTTGAGGGATCATACGAGAATAAATAAGAAATACAAAATTAAATAAAAATATTGAAGCCAAGAATGTTGTAACTTTCTAAACATGAACATTTTAGCTCAGAGGTTTAATTTATATTCTTTATCTAAGGTACCAAATATTTAAAAAACATAAATCTCTGAGAAAACTCTATTACATTATTTAAATATGTCCTTTGTTTAACTATTGTTAATATCTTTAAGCAATAGATATTGTAAATTTTAAACTATTATTGTTAGTTCGTAGTACAATATTTAGCATAGTATGGACATCTAAATAGACAGACAGTTTATTGTTTATTATATATTTTGTATAAATAGCTTGTAAAAACCAAAGCATTTATAAATAACCATATATATCTGTATAGGTATCTATAATTAACCACTGTATTCTTGTATAATTGTAACTGCATACAACAGCTGTTTCTGAGCGGAATATTTCCCCAGGACCTTGCTATTTAAAGAGGACATCTTCATTTTCCGCTTTTGATTGCAAAGTTATAGTAAAAACTAGTTTTTCCTACGATTTTGAGCTTAATTTTTGTTTGAAAAGACAAACTTTCCATTTTGCTTTTATACGGGGAAAAAGTGGAGCATTTAGTTCAGCTTTGGAATACCTACCAGAACTTATGGAAATGTGATTTGTTCGGAAGTGAAGATGTCCACTTTTAATAGTAAGCTCCCTCATTTACTGATAACATACTGAACTTACTGTAAATACACCTCGACAACAAAATAAATCCATTTAGCTCATCCATAGGTATGTTTGCTTTTGACCTTGCTGTATTTACATTAGATGAAGACATTATTACAGCTGGGAATAATTTATGAAATAGCTTAGTTTATAGTTTATTTAAATTATAGTTATATTTATTATTACAATAATAATTTTCATATTATATTATTTTAAGTGCTAAGTTATTTAAAACTGTTGTTATTCCAGTCACTATATATTATGTCTACTATGCTTTCTAATGTTGTAGGTTACTTATTTGTTATTATTTTCTATTGTTTCTTTTTCCATTATAGTAATTTGTAAACATTCAGATATCAATAGACTAGAGTTGTATAATGGTTATACTTGTAAGGACATGGAGCATTTAGAAAGAATCAAATAGATGATCCTTTTATGTGATTATCACAAAAGTAAAAAGATTACTCTCATTTCTTGACAGTCAACTAAATAATCTCAATATTCCAGTTTGGTATTCAGAGTAAACATTCTACAGTTGAACGACTAAGCGCAATTAACAGAAATCATTGTTGAAGGATTCAAACAAGAAAAAAAAATAAAAAACACAACAGTAGCTTTTCTTTATTTCTAGCAAGACTTTGACAGACTTTGATACCAAGGTACAATATGTGTCACTTTTTTGACCGCACCCCGACCAACTTCTGCCTTAAGATATACATCTACGGTCAACGAAAACTCTCTCTAAAATAGTAAAGAATTTCAACATGTGCTGATCACACTCTCCTTAATTTTCTGTTGGCTTAGTTTCTATTCTTAATTTCTTCTTAGCTTTTTTTTTTCAAATTTTAATACCTCCGATACAGGGTCTTCCCGGTACTGGTCTCCTTCTTCTCGATCAAGGAAACCGAGGAAACTTCTCCTCAGTGAGGACGTTAATTCCCATGGTTCACATCATCTTGGCCCTTCACCCCTCGAATACTGTGCAGGTCGTGATCACATGCTGAAAAGTCTTTATCCCGGCTCATATGCAGCTTGAATCGAAAATCTCCAGGAGGAATTTTGAAATCCAATAGTCCGGGAATACCCATTTCATGGGGGGATCGTCAACCACCGTCTGCTCCATAACTCAATTGTATCCTCCCAGATCATCTGGTTCTATTTTTGGGGGTTTTCAACAATCCTCACTCTTAGATTATCCTAAAATCCTGTTAAGCCTTCCTCAAATCACGTTATATTATTTATTTACGGAAGAGACTGACAGGAATATATTTTAAAATTAATATGATTAATGTGAAATCTGGATAAAAATTTGAAAAGATGGAATACATTTATAAGTTTCAAATTGTCATTAAAAAAAGAAAGAAAGAAAAATAAAATTCTACACTAGTTCTAAAATAATTCAACAATTCAGTTTTAAGCTCAATAATACATTCCATATAGTTCTTGATAAATAGTGTAAGTGAGGTTCATGGTGTAATAGTGAGGATCTTCCGATTGCTTTGTATATGAGTATTTTAGCTTTCTTGAAACTCCTTGTTAGTAGATTAAGTTATTGGGTTAAAATAAATAATTAAAAATAAATAAATACACATTTTTCATAGCAAGTAACCATTTAAATACAAACTGTAAACTCAGTTGAACCAGGTATTAGGAGAATTAAAATTTAAAATTAATTTGTTTAGTGAACTAGTCATATTAGGTCATTGTAGAAGACTTTGTGCATTGATTCACAAAATTGTTTTCTTTGACTAATCCTTTAATTAATTATGCACACCAAATGTCTCTGACTTTCATTCTATTTTATAAATTTCTTTTGTGTTCTTCAGAGGTACTACTGGAAAAAAGAATTTTAAAAGAGAGGTATCCTGCTTTGATCAATCGGAATAACCTATATTTCATCAAGACAGCACTCTTGTCTATTGTTCACAATTAGTCAAGGAAAAATTATTAGCATCTTGCTCTAACATTTCTTACAGCCCTGAAGTTACACCGTTTAAATAAAACTTATTTTATGTACTAAGATTTTTGTAACAATCTGGTATTTTTAACTGATATAAATAACTTTATTATTCTTTTTGATTAACCTTCTTCTTTGTATTCCACCCTTAGTGCCTTTCAGCATGGTGGTGCATTAAGCCAGATTTGCCAATCCTCCTGATCGATGGCAAGCCTCCTCATATCATGCAGTGTCTCCCATCTGGCTCTTCCCAGTTGTCCCATTTGTTCGAGAAATATCGTTCTTGGACTTTCTCTTGGTCTCTTGCCAAATGGACGATATTCCATCATCTTGAGATGGTCCCTGTGTCTTTCTATTCTACAGACTTGTCCAAACCATTTCAATTCTATCGTTTCCATGATAGAGCACATCTTGAGTTCCCCTCTTATCCGTTCTTTTCTTATACAGTCCCTTCTTGTTTTCCCTTTGTTTTGTCTATAATCAAGCTATATATGCAATATTGGACTTTAGGTACTTGGAGAGTGCAGTAAAACTGATTAAAAGTATGTTGGCAGCAAATAAAAAAATAAAGTAGTCTGTTTGCCTATTCCATCTCTATGTTCAGCTCTTGTTTTCCCATTTGATGCAATCAGCTATGTTTAATTTTTCAATAACCTTTTATAATTTTTTTTTTTGGGTGTTAACCCAGTGGAACACGCAAAAAGCGGACTGGTCAACCTACTTTACCAAGACCAAGCTCACTGTGTAAAGGAATGGAAGGCCATCAGTGACAGACTCATGTGATTGGAACTAGCCAGTGGAGACATTCTGTACTCTCTATTTATCGCCTACAGACCAAATGAAAACGCATCTACCCAGGAAAAGGAAGCATACTTCAAAGCAGTCCAACAAGAGATAGAGAACTGTAAAGCAAAACCTATAATCATGGGGGATCTAAACGGAAGAATGAGCAAAGATAAGAAAAGGTGGAGAAGTGTGTTAGGACCAGACGGTGAAGAGCACACCAACAACAATGGTGAAAGAATACTAAACTTATGCCTTGCAAATGATCTATTTGTAGGAAACAGCTTTTTCCCTCTCAAATGCATCCACAAATACACAAGAGAGGAACCAAGCAGAAACGAGAAATCAATCATTGATTACTTCTTAATGCCGAGGGATCAAAGAAAGTATACAAGAGACTTAAGAGTCAAAAGAGGATACAAGATAGGCAGCGACCACAGGTTGTTAATAATGGACATAACCCTTAAAAACATCCAAAAAATTCCCGAGACACCAGACAGTACACCCAAATTTAAAATAAAATATTATAAATTAAGGGAAGAGGCATTGTCACAAGCATATCAGAACATGATCGAAGAAAAGGCAGATAGTGGAAGATACAATTGGGGCAGTGATGATGTGGAAGAAAACTGGACAGCAATAAAAAATATAATCCCTGAGGCTGCGGAGGAGGTTTGTGGGAAAAATAAACTTTGTATAATTAAATCTGTACAAAATCCAAAGAAATGTTACGATATGCAATCACTCAGAGGAATTCCAAAGAAAGCAAGGAATCAGACAAGGGTGCAGCCTTAGTCTCCTCCTATTCATTCTTGTACTAGATTCTGTACTAAAGAAAGCGAAACAGGAAATGAGGCCATATCACCTCGGATACAGGAACCTCCAGAGTGCCCATTACACCATCCTAGCATTTGCCGACAACATGGTAGTGTTTGGAAACAACTGTCGGAAACTGCAATTCAGCCTAAAGATCCTCAATTCAACCCAAATAAACTAGAATCCATAAACATGGAAATAAATGCAGAAAAAACATAATATATGAGGATCAGTGGAAGGAGAAACCGTGGGGACAGGGGACAGCTGGCTGAGGATAGGGATAATTGGATCAGGCTCTATCAGAAGGCGCCTCACACCGCTCAGTGGTAAACGAGGACAATATTAAAAAAAAAAAATTTAATAGTATTTATGTACTCATTATTCACACTCTTTTGTGCATATTGTATATCGAAGATTCTTAGTGAAGGTAGTAACTGATGAATAATGAAGTGATCTTTGAGGTATTCCTTTTCCTTGAGCATATGGTAAATATCCTGTAGTAAATAATTTTAAAAATCTGATCTTGTTTAAGTGAATGCTAAAATTATTAAGGTATAAAGCTGAAATTGGGATATGAATATTCCTAGAAAATAAAGAGATTGGCCAAAAGTACAAGAATGTGAGGATCGGATATCACATAAGATTTCAATTGGGCATTTTGTGATAAAAAATAATGGATTGATTAGGAGATTGAATAAGGGCCCGCTCGGTACTACTTGGTACAGTTAGATCTTAAGGAAGATTTAAGGGCTAATAGAGGGACTATGTGGTTCAGGATATCAGGCAACTGAGCTGTAACCCACCCTACCCATAATAAGGACTGAAAAGAGATGGAGCTCATTACTGCCATGATAAGCTAAGAGACTTTAACTACAAATCATTTTTTTAAGTACATCTTTATCCATCCAAGGATCTTCTTTAAAAAAACCAACCCAAACCGGGTATGTAACGGAGCCCTCTCTAAATATAATATTTTCTATGCCTTTTGGAATAAGTTTTGTTGACCATAGATATAATTAATGAAGAAGTTGGTTGGGGAGTGCGGTCAATGACAAACGCACTAATAAGTGTAACTTATTTATTCTATGCCAACATTTTGGCCTAAGTTTTAGGCCATCAACAGGGCTAAAAGAAAAAACAAGATAACAACATTGAAAACAACAGAGGCAGTTATATATAAAGTAATGCAAGCCCAAAAAGTAGAGTAATACATTTATAGATCATTAGCATATGTGGTGAAGAAAGAAGAATAAGGATAGAAAGAAGGTGGAAGGGGAAATGCAAAGAAAATGTAATATCTGCATAGCAGAGAGGTGTACAGCCGAGCGCACAATTCTATTACGATATTAGTTGATTTATATTATCTAATCTTATTTTAGTATCTATTTTGTTTTCCTCATTGATGACTTTTCAATTGTTTATAACTATCTTGTAATTAGACTTATACTGCATTTGTCTTATTTAATTATAATATATACATTCATGCCTATAAATAATATTAGATTGGGACAAGTGAAATGTCAAATGAAAGAAAAATTAACTTTATCGATATTCCTTTTTTTTTTTCAAAATAACTTATGTTAGGTCCAATACATTTCCCTCAGCAGCCAATGAGGTTTATTATCCCTTTTTCGAAGAGACTTTGACTGAATTTGAATCAATTTACTCGAGAAATGAAAATTTTACCTCATTTTAATTTTGGAATATTTTGTTTTTTTTACAAATGTGTTAAGCGCTCTGAAAAAATTGTAGTCAGTTAGAAACAAGTCAGTTGAATATAGTGGTTGTGGTAGAGCTTTAATTTTCAGATCATGCAATATTTTTAAAGTTAACTGAGACCAATATGTTACACTGCTTAATCTGAATTAAGTTCTTTATCTAAGTAAACAAGTGAAAAAAATCTTTATCTAAATAAGTGAAAAACAAAATATTCCTAAATGAAAACGAGATAAAATTTTCATTTCTCAAGTTTATTGATTCAAAGCCAAAATATTCCTTCGAACAAGGGATAAAAAGCATTGTTCGGATTTGAGAGATGTGTATGGAAACTAACTGATGTTATTTAAAAAATAAATAATAATTTCGTTAAATTTCTCTCATTTGCCTCTCACTCAAGGAACTGACATTTCATATGTTCCAACCCAATCCAAATTGAAGGTATCATAATGTTTTGTAAATGAAATTCCCTATCATGTCTCAAAACCACATTTATTTAAATAAGGTGATGTGTGGAGTAAATGCTCACTAGATTTTACGAAGTTTGATTTGAATGACTGTAAAACTGTTAGAAGCTAGATTTTCCCCCAATTTTTAAAAATGTTCCTTAGACGATTATGTTTAAAATACAGTCGACTCAATAATTTGAAAATCAAGAGGCCAGAAAAAAATTATGTTTATTAGGAATAATTAACCATCTCTGTTAGTAATAATTGAAAATGGATAAATATTAAGTATGAAAGGATTGATGATTAAAGGAGAATAAAGGAAAAATAATTTCCCAGGTTGAAAACAAATTTCCATAAATAAGAGTAGTGGGATAAGAATAATATACCATTGGAAAGCTAAAGATTTTAGAAAAATTAATATATAACCAATAAAGTCATATAAGGTAATGGAGTGATGAACAAAAGCATATACTTTTTGCAGTTGATAAATTCTACTTTTGTATTATTTAATGGAAAATAAATGTTTCGATGGGAACTAAATGGAATTTCAATAGAAATCAAATGTAAACATTTAAAACTTATTTTAATCTTAACAAACCAAAAATATATAGTTTACAGAATAGTAATATTAATTGTTTTAAAAAATATTTTATTCCACTTTTGTGAGAAAAGGCATAATGAAATGCATACTGCTAAAAATATTTCAAGTAGTGTTTATGTGAATTCCTTTCAATTATTTTAGAAAATGGATACCTCATAATGACACGGTGATAAGTGAAAGTTGTGTGATGTGTGCACCAGATTTTTCCCCCATTTTATCAGGTATTTTTCAAGGAACCAGGAAAAAACTTCATATTATCGAGGGATTCAAATTATCGAGACTGTATTACATTCAAGCCCACTTTTCAATCAAGTTTATTTTTATGAGATTGATATTTCAATTTGATAGTTCCTAGTACACTCTTGCCCCTTGCTTAAGGGGTAAGTGCGTACGAGGTATGTGGAAGACCCATTATTGAAGCAGTAGCTGTAGGACAAGTGCAAAATAACTCGTTTCCGTAGAGATTATTATACTGATGTAGTCAACGAAAAAGTTTAATCTTGTCTGAGATTCACATTTTATGATCTTCATTGAGATGTGAAAAATAATTGAATAAATGTATTAAAAAAAAAGAAGAGAACTTTCACTTCAATGCGCTAGTCCGGTGTTCTTCCGGCCAAATATAATTGCAGAGGTGTTTACCACACGCACTTGACCCACAACTGTGATCCGCATATCACGTTTTTTCGGGGCAACTGCGGACTACTGCTTCTAAAATAGAAAATTGTAAAGGAGAAATATAAATCACAAAGTATTTCGAAGAGCTTCTGAAGGTTCCATTTACTGCGAAAAAAATAAATATGGCCTAGGTTCTGATTCATCGGTGTTAAAAATTCATGCTCCGTAAAGGGCAGCTCTTACCAGTTCAGAGTACGAATTTAAAGAGACGATTATGGTACTAACCCCGAAAACGCACTTAACCCATATTACCTTGCTTTTCTTTACATATAATATAGATTTGTAAAAGATAAAATAAAATTAATCACTGTCTGACTTAAAAAGTAATTTTCAAAACCGTTTTAGTGACGCGGACTGAACTATTTATTATTCTTTTCCTAGTTGATACCAATATTCGATAAGGTAATGAACCGCAATTCTCTTGAAAATAAAACATGTGATATATAGTTCCATATATAACTTTCCTCCTATTCATAAACGTGTTTGCTACGATATTAGAGACGGTATGAAAAGAAAGTGGAGATAAAGAGTTGGGTTTTTGAGAGAATAAACGAGAAGAGTTGGTAAGGGGGCCATCAGCTTGTGGCACACTGACACACTAGTGAACGCCTGTGGGTCCAATCCCGGCCTGCCAAACCTATTCCAGTTCGGAACACTCCGGCTACACCAATACCAATGTCTCTGTCTTGTTTCCCCATTTCCGATTACCTTCTGTACACTTTCTTATTTTTTTACTTGTACTTGTAGTGTTATGCTCAGTAGCGTAGCCAGGATTTCGTTTCGGGGGGATGTTCCATCCAAGGATCTACTTTAAAGAAACCCATCCCAACCGTGGATATAAGAGAGCCCTCTCTCTATTTAATATTTTCTATGCCTAGATATGTTATTTATAAAATAAAATTCAAATAGTTTTATACAATTTTTGTTTGCATATAAGAATAAGTAACAGAATTGTATAATTTCGGGAGGGGTCAGGACCCCCTAAACTCCTCCTCAGGGTACTCCACTGGTTATGCTTGTTCAAAATATGTGAATTTCATCCTTCCTTGAAGGTTTTAAATTCATTTATAATTTCGTAGGTGCTTAAGGAAAAAAATCATCTATAGCCTTGGTGGTTAAGCTATCCATCCATCTTAGAACTATCCAGCTAGAAGCGACGACACGCAGTGGGGCGAGCCTATAGGTTCTTGTGGACATTTGGAGGAAAAACAATGGTTAAAATGTTAAAATTTGGAAGTTTGATTGCAATATTGACAAACTAATATCGTTTTTCCGTCATGCCCAGCAATTGTCGCGTCAATAAAATCAGTTAATGGTTGGAGAAAGGAAACCAATATTTTATTTTATTCAGAACTAGCAAGCCTATATTTTTTGTCAAGACCTAATGCTATGTACTGAGAACTGCTATTGAATCCTATGACAACTAAAACCGGTTTTTAAAAATATATATATAGTTATTCAAACCATTTTATTCCAATCGCCCGAAAAAACTACTGTTGTTAATAAAGGTTCTAACTTCTAAAACAATTTTCAGATCTTGCCTCAACTTGCCACCTTCTTTTTAATTGATGATAGAACGCACGCTGACGTTAATAACTTTGAGTGACTGTGGTTATTTTTTATTTATTAAATTTTTTTATTAGCGTATTCGATTTTTATCATCCCATTTTGTTTTCTAATACATATTACTCTAAATTGAACAAACTATAAGCATACACTTGACAAATCACGAGTTGAAAGAGTATAGTTTTAAACAATAAACAAAATTACTAAACAATATTTTTTATAATCATATAGTTATATTTTACTGTTATAATATGTCGTTTTTTACTCTTTAAAAAATAATGCAATGTTTACAATACAAACTACACGTTATGAAACCCAAGCAATCTGTTGATAACGAAAATATTGTCACAATCTTTATTTTAAATAAAATAATTATTTAAATGGATATTGCTTAGTTAAAGAAATATTGACAAAAAATATCAGAAAGTGAGTTTGAGATTGAAGTAAAATAAATTTCTGAAATCCGTTAAAAAAAGTATTATGCAAATATGTAGGTAAATAGTTATTTTGTTCCAAATAATAATTATTTTACATTAGAAATTGTTTCTACCATCAGTTCAATCAGTGTGCACCATGCTGTTGTAAATGTAATCTTTCACATGTACCTTCTAACTTTTTCATATGCAGGTATTAACTTTTAAACAAACATTTAAGTGTGTAGAATTGAAGACATCATTAAAAACTCTGGTGCGGCACCATCCTATAATAATACTCTTTTAAGCATAGGTAATTTTAAAGAGTTAACATATAAACGACTTGAAATAAACTGAGCAGAATGCACTTCTTCAAGTCTTTCCTCTCAAAAGTACAGTAAATTAGTTTTTAAACAATTTTAGTTTTTTGTCAAGCTGAAAATATATTTTAAAATTTTCGTTTAGTTTCCACGGAAGTTCCATTTAATTTTCAGGGAAACATTTTGTTTCTATTAAATTGCCTACCAATATAATAGTAGAAATTGTTAAATTAATAATTTCTCCGTTTATATATATATATATATATATATATATATATATATATATATATATATATATATAATTTTCTCGTTGATATACTACATACAGTGGAGCGTCAATTATCCGAACGTTCGATTATCGGAACGTTTTTTTTTTTTTTTTTTCTTTTTATGTGCGTAATTTTAATTAATTTGATCATGTAAATTACTTATTGGTATTGTTAAAATTATTATTATTTTGAATAAAATGAAACGAAAAATAAAATTATTTTTTCCAGAAGGTATATAAAGGAAGCCATCCTTAATTATTTCTCAGAAACTGCTTCGTTAAATAGTATTTGTATCTGGCTCATAAGTGTGTGTGTGTGTGTGCGAGTACGTGAATTTCGATTATCCGAACTTTTGATTATCCGAACCACCACTGACAACATTAGTTCGGATAATAGACGCTCTACTGTATATGAATAGTTAAAAAACTTTAAGCAAGTTTCATCAAAATCATTCGAGCCGTTTTCGAGAAAATTGTAAAGAAGTTTAAAATCGATTATATAAAGTGGTATTTCCGGTTAGTCAATTTTGACGAAAAAGTTGCTGTAACATCCCAAGAATATGCCTATCTTTAATAAACAATTTAAATTTCCTACGTCTTTTCGTTTATGAGCTAGACTGACCTTTTTGACACATACCTTTTTGCGAGACTTAGTTGTTTGAATTCAGAGGAACCTTAAACGTGTATTGCCGATGAAAACTCGCTTTCGAAATTTTTCACGATCGCAATACTTCCCCTTACTGTATATTTCATATATAGGTAATGGAAAGGAAAAAAAACAATACTTTCATAACATCATTCTTCGAATTCACGCTGTTATGGAAATTGCTTGAATCTAAATTTTATATGCTCAAACACATTAACTGAAAAACTAAGAGCCTACTGAATTTTCCGAGTAAGTTAAAGTCGATGTCCAAGGAACCTTTATACGCAACTGTTCCAGTATCTTACATTGGTTAATAAGAAATGATACCGTAAGAGGGGATTCGTGAATATATTCTTAGGACACAAATTTAAGAATATTTGAGAAGCATTGGCCTAGGTGATCGAGCGTTGACATCTCATGCGAACCCTCGTTTGATTAATATTTTTTGAGTTCGAGACATGCCTATCCTTAAGCAAAGTGTACCTTAGATTGTTGGAACCAAATGTTGATCACTCCAAGAGCCTCTTAATTCGAATATCACAAACCTTAGATTCTTCATGGGCTCTTGTGAGATTGTTTAATTTATTATTTTTATAAGTAAAAAATACAAACGATATAAATTTATAACACAGAGAAGATTAGTAAATGATACATGAAAAGAATTGATTTTCAACGATGGCGTACGTGATGGAAGCAGAAACACCACCTATAAAGCCATATTTTTTCCCGCCAGGTTCCGTTATGGCTAGATTTTGTTTCGAGAGATAGCAAGTATGTGGGCCAGGATGTCCCAAATGCGGGGTCAGGTTTCAACTTTTTCGTCTGTTCCATTCAAAACTGGTTTGGGTCGATCCTGCCGGTGACATTAACTTCATTAGGAGCCTTGTCATTAGGGAACTGTTACTTCTCAACATTTCAACAGGTGATCTTTGATCAAAGTATATTCCGGATTCTATCTGGCCACACGGATATATGAACTTTGAGGACCTTAAAATGACCATTTGATTATATAAAGAAAAAAAAAAGCTAAGTTGAGTTCTTAATTCCTCAACTACCGTCCACCGGGATGAGATGGCCAAAATTTGAGCTTTTCCTGTTGGTCATGTCCCGTTCGACTTTAAAAACGCCCCTTTGGGGTTTTGTTTTATAGTATCTTTTCAGTCACATTTCTTATATTTTTTAGATTATGTGTGCGAGTTTGAGCACGACAAATGACCATTACCATTATCATACCGTGTTTAAAGAGTGGGATGAGTGTAGCCAGAAAGATTAACTTTTAAATTTCCAGAAATGTTAATTTTTTTTTATTTTCATAATATTGACGTGCAGCTATGAAAAATAAATACTGGATCATTTAATCTAACAAATTCATTTTTATTATTAATAAAAGGAAGAGCAATTATGACTTTCCAAAAATTGTACTCGTATTATGTGTTCCCATCACAATATCATCATAATAATGTCAGCGTTTCGAGGATGTGCACTCTTCATCAGGACATTTTTCTGAAAATTAAACAATAAATTATACCAACAACAACATGTATCATGGAAATATAATATATACAAACAAATTAAATTATAATAATGTCTGCATACATATCTAAACATATATACGATCTGAAGCTCATTAACTTAATTAATTACCTTTTATACTTGCCTATAATTATCAGTAAAATACTATTTTGTCACATGTAGCTTCAATCCAGGCATTCGTAAAAAAAAAAAAAAATTGCCCCTTCCCTGGAAGGTGGAAAACAATTTTTTTCTTGAAAACTGATTTCTATCATATATACAACAGAGGCTTTTATCGATATAATAATCGAATTTTGATTGATTTATGAGAATTTTAAAACGTGTAAGAATTTAATGTTTTAAAGTTTCAAGGAGGGGAAAGGACCTATTACACAGGTGGTCCACCCTTCAGAAAGTTACTGGATCCGCCACTGTTGGCTCATACTTATCTGCTGTGTTTTAACATTGAATCCTGTTTAGACTTTGTCATCTTTAGATTATTTACAGTTTAGTTCAAATAATCACTTTCAAACATCATCATATTTAGTCTGAAATACTACTGATCATTATATTGAACTAGCTGTACCACCACGGCGTTGCTCGTCAAAATAATTGCATGTTAAATACCTTCCCAAATTTAAAGTTTTTTTATGTTTCACATTTAAAAGATAATGTAACAGAAGAGAGAACTATTGATCTTTTCATTCCTAATAATCCTTCATCTCCATACTGTAAAATTTGTACAAAACGTTTGCAAACAACTTTTAAAAAAAAGAAAAGATTCACCCAGGATATATATCATACAATGCAATACCCTTACTTGCTTTGCCGTGGCTATGCGGAATGTAAGGAAAGGAAGGAAAAAGATGTTTTTTTACAAAAATTAATGCCTTGATTGAAGCTTATATTATAATTATAGGCAAGCGTAAAAGGTAATTAGTTAATTAAATGAGACGTAGATTGTATATGTATATATATATATATATATATATATATATATATATATATATATATATATATATATATATATATATTTATATATATATAGATGTTTTATGCAGATATTATTATAATTTAATTTGTCTGTATATATTATATTTACATATATGATAAATGTTGTTGTTGGTATAACTTATTGTTTAATTTTCAGAAAATGTCCCGAAACGTTTACATTATTATGATGATATTGTGACGTGAACACACAATAAATATTTTTGGAAAATCATAATAGCTCTTCGTTTCATTAACTATTGGAATTCCCACAAAATTTGAACAGAAGACATTTATTTTTATTCTAATGTTATCCCAAATTATAAATTACACACAAATTCACATAAAAAATACAAATAATATTTTCAACTCCAGAGATGTTATGACGAGAAACTCGCTCATCTTACTAGAAATTAAAAAAATATAAAAATCAGAAGTTATGAAATTGTTCTTCAGGAACTTCAACCAAAGATTTTAAATTGTCTTGTAAATATTCTATCGGTTTAATAAGAAAGAAAAGTATAAAAAAACAAAAAAAAATTGGATAAGCAAACTAGAAAATTTGGAGATCTTTAAATTCGTCCACATTGAATTTATGCTGCCACTTTCTACCTTTTTTCGGTGGAGTTAGCCTTCTCAAGATGTTTCTTTTCAATGGCAAATATCTTCGGATTCTCAGGCCGAGGATGGCCATAAATCCATGTGGCCATAGTCACCCCACAAACGAATCGTACTTAGTTTAATTTTAGAAAATCTGCAAATATATTTATTTAGTTCACAAAATAATTGAAAAAAAATTACTTTTATTTGCAGAAGGGGTTGTTCTAGCACCAATACAAACGATTTAATAGTTCCAACATAAGGAGTTTTGCCAACATAATAATTATTCAGTGTAGCAAAATAATTTTTTTTTCTCTATGGAAATGTCAGAGTAAAATTATTAAAAAAAAAATAAAACTAGGGTACAATCTCACATAGACCATCAGTGAATGAAAAAAAAAAATATTGGGAAGACTGTGAGAGACAAAAACAAATTTCCCCTACTTTTGGTCATTTTCACTTCATGAACTATTCTCACCCTGGTAGGTTTTTTAATTGAATATTTTTATTATAATTTCTTTGAGATATAAAACACAGTATACAACCTTATATATGATTTGCAATAATTTTTATTATTATAACGGAATAAAAAAATCGGGGAACATATGAATTTCATTTAAACAGTTTTTTCATTGAAAAATCCTTTACTTTTAATTACAGTTTTGGCAACTCCAGGCATTCTTTAAATGAGTTTTTTTAATTTTTCGGAACTCTAATTGTCCCAAGAACTTTTTAATATCTCCATAAGTTGTTTTTTAGAAATTAGAGCAAGTTCTTCCCACAGCAAATCGATTGGATTGAAATCTAGAGACTGCGCTGGTCACTTCATAATGTTTATGAATCCATCATATACTTTTTCTTTTGAAAAAAGTGTACACAACTTGGAAGTGAGTTTAGGATCGTTGTTTTTCTTCATGATGAAATTTGAACCAATTAATCTAAGTCCAGAAGGAATAGCATGGTAATTTAAAATGCACACAAATTTTTCTTTGTTTGGAATACTGTTGATTTGGACGAGTCTTCCTTGAACAAAATTTCCTCCGTGCTTCAAGGTGGGCACAATACGCTAAGGAGCAAATTTTTCGACGAATCATTATTCTTGAACCAAATACTTGAAACATGGATTTTTTAAGAGCAAGGGGCCATTGGTGTCTTTTATTCTTGTTAAGACGTCTTTAAACAGTTGAAACTGAAGCAGGATTTCTGAATGTTCTATTGACATCCCCTCGAGTTTCAGTGGTCATGAGTCTTCTATTTCTCTTACTTTTTAAAACTATGAATTGGTCTTCTGCCTTACTTATTTATCGAGTTCTGTCTTGATAAATATCTTCAAAGCGAGTGATGTTTCTTTGAACTCTTGGAAATTTTCAACTCAAATGCTATTTGGCGCTCGGATTTACCTACCTCGTGGATTTATCTTTTTACCCATGTCTTATTGAAAGTTATCAAAATGTCTAACTTATTAAGTATTAAATCAAATTAAATAAATTTATAATTGATTGAACTTTATTAACACTCGTGCAAGCAAGAAGGATAAAATAGAGACTTTGAAAAACTAAAGGACTGTAGAGTTAGTCAAAGTTAATCCAACTGAATAAACATAAACTATTTCTTTATATGAGATTACTAAAAAGGAATTTTATCAGGTTTCTTATTCATTTTTATTAATTTTTTTTTTATAATTTTTACTTTTGTTAAAGAAAATAGTTTTTTTATTAAATTCTACCATTATGACCACACACTATGAATTAAAAAAAGATAAAATCCATCCTATTATTAATAAGAAATTGTATATATTAATAAGTTTTATATCTCTATAGAAATATTTCAAGAATTTACTCATTAATATCACTTCAATTAGTTCTACGTATCATCATGCGTAGGGGTTGTATTATTTTCTGGCACTTAAGAGGATTATCGGGAATTTATCAAGTGCTAGGTTTCGTAATAGTGGTCACGATGATGAAAGAATCTGTTTCTGATCTTTATTTTAGATATTTTGTATTGAATTATATTAAATAGTTTTATCCATAAGAATAAATGAAAATTGAGGATTTTTCTAAGCGAATAGAATTACAGAAATTAAATGTAGAAGGAATGTGTTTGTTTCATCTAACCTACCACTGAATACCGTGTGTTTGTAGGGGTCTATTTATTACTTATGTGCAGGAAATCTTTTGTTTAGAGCGTTTTTCATCTGCATTTTACGAGGTTTGTCAGGAATATTTAAACAAATATAAAAGGGAAAAAATTATTTCTCAGTTAATTCAATATTCCCCCCTTCAAAGTTCTCCCCCTCAGACCGAATGCACTTGCGTCATCTACGTTTCCACTGCTGGAAGGTTGCCTTGCAAGTCCTCTGTTTTGACGTTATTCAGCTTCCTCGTCTTTTCTGTTTTGATGGCCTCCACGTAGCACAAATACCGTCCCCGAAGTACCATTTTGTGTTAGAGAAACAAAAAAGTCACGTGGCATTAAATCAGATGAATAAGGGGTGTTTCGTCACTGTAATCGAATTTGAGGCCGAAAACTGACGCACAACTAGCTAAGTGTGTGCAAGGGTATTGTGATTTTGATTGTTTTTTTTTTGTTTTTTTATTCTTGGGGCTTTATATACTAAGAATTGAAGGGTTAGGTGCTAGAATAACCTGGATTTATTTTCACTAATTTTCCAGGAACAAAAAAAAATTAATAATTATTTTTCAGTATATTATTTATGACCTACTTGTTAAATTCAGTATGCATTGTAGCAGAATTTACGATTTTCGATAGCAGTAAATTAATTTAATTAGGTATTGATAGATTATTTGCCACTTCTATAATTTTGTTTTATTGAAAACTAGTTTCGAATGTTATACATTCATCTTCCATTTAAACCTCGGTGAGTACCAACATGTATTTGAATTCTTGTCTTAATTAAATTCATAATTCATAAATGTTTTATAAAACTGATTTATATTACATCTAATTTAATATGTATAATACCAAACTATATTTTGAATTTTTGTGTGTTTTTAGAACTGAAGATAAATGTAAAGCATTCGAAACTAGTTTTCAATAAAACAAAATTATAGAAGTGACAAATAATTTATCAATCCCTAGTTAGATTGATCTTTCTATAACTACCATGTGGATGTCAACTGAATAAATTAATTTTACCAGAGCTAAGCCACCAGGTTCTGAATGATAGCTCCCTCCAGGGCAGGGTGTCAATGGAAACTTCTGCGTTCACGTTCTCAAACGAATTACAGTGGAGCGTCGATTATCCGAACGTCAGTTATCCGAACGTTCGATTATCGGAACATTTTTTTGTTATTTTTGTTGTTTTTTTATGTCTGTAATTTTAATTAATTTGATCATGACATTTTATATGCCACAGAATTAATTTTGATAAAGCTTTGATTAGATACCCTTTGATTATTTGTTTACATACACGTAAATACATATTTTTGATCATTTCATTATGTACATATGACTAAGTTAAACAATTTATATGTACTTTATGACACTTTTTTTCACTATGCACATACATACTATATTTATATAAATAAACAAACATGTTTTTTTAGATCTTCCTTTTCCTTTTTATATATAAAAAATTAAATAAATTAAT
Organism: Rhaphigaster nebulosa; assembly: GCA_948150685.1. NCBI lineage: Eukaryota > Metazoa > Arthropoda > Insecta > Hemiptera > Pentatomidae > Rhaphigaster > Rhaphigaster nebulosa. The sequence continues at coordinate 30,288,325 of OX411310.1, forward strand.
TTATCTATAAACACATATACGAGGTGTGTGCGAGTACGTGAATTTCGATTATCCGAACTACCACTGACAACATTAGTTCGGATAATCGACGCTCTACTGTATAGCACATCTCGGACTCGATCGAATTTTCATCTAGGTAGAAGGAACGGTGGATCCTCCATTACGACAATACACCTGCACTAGTTGTGCGTCAGTTTTTGCCCTCAAATTCGTTTACCATGACGGAACACGCCTCTTGTTCGGCTGCTTTGGCATCAAAATGATCATGTTTCCCAAAAGTGACCATGTTTACCTTTATAATATTTTCCAAACGCGAGATAGTGTTTCTGGAGCGGAATTTGGGTGACCTGGAGGCAAAACAGAAACGACGAAGAACCGAATATAAGAACCGAAACTGATGAACCTCAAATCTTCCAAGGAGTCTACCACCAGTGGAAACGGGAATGTAGCAAGTATATAGTGTCATAGGAGGAACATTTTGAAGGGGAAAATATTGAATTACCTGATTAATTGTAAAATAATATTTTTTTTTTCCACTTTTATATGAACAACTGCGCAAGCCCATTTTATTCGCCATGGTGGCATTACTTCAATTATATCAACCGGGAACAGGTGCTGCAATTCTATGTTTCCATTCTCCTCACTTGACTCATCATTCTTCATGCCAAATATTCTACGCAATACTTTGAAAATACGGCATTCTTTCCATTAAGCGGCCACGTTTCGCATGCATAAATAAAAGTTTGTAAATTCTTCTCTCTCTCTCTCTCTCTCTCTCTCTATATATATATATATATATATATATATATATATATATATATATATATTTGGTAACCTCACATAAGATATATAGTAGATGCTCCATGCCTTAAACGCATACTAATATCATACGGATGATAATAATAATAAGTTTACATATTCATTTAAGTTTAACAAAATTTGAGTATTAAATTGAAAATTATTAAGCAACAATAAACAATAAAAATATATGTAACAAAAACAAAACAAAAACAAATATATATATATATATTATATATATATATATATATATATATATATATATATATATATATATATATATATATTTTATAAACAATTAACTTGGACTGAGTTATTTTACGACAAAGAATCAAGGATTTTCTGCTATAACCTTTCTTTTTTCCTCTTTTATTTCATCTTGTAGATCATTTTTATTCCACATCCGTTATAAGCTAAATATTACTTTTAATATTCAACGATAATAACTATAGATTATTATATCTGTGACAAATAAAACAGAATTTATATAATAATTATATAACTATATTATTTATTTATACTAATAATTATATATTATTTTTTTACTTAACTCCAAACATACTCAAATGATAATTATGCATTTTAAATTGAAATAAAATAAATACAAAATAAAGTTATTTTTCTCTTAATTTTGCAAAACGGTAACTGGCTGGTGAGTTGCTCTTGCCACCTCATTATATTTTGCCTTGAGCAGCTGAAAATATTTCACTCAAATAGCTCTATGAAGTCATTTACAGGGACAATAGGCTGTGGCTTGTTTTTATTTTTGTAAACCTGACATTTAACCATTAACGGTAAAACCTACATTAGCGGTGAGAGGGACCGAAACGACTTGTCTTAATCATTTTTCGGTTAATTTTATATTTTAAATAACTTTTTACAAATCGAAACAAATTAAGAATTTGATTTTTTAAATATAAACATGATATTTAGTTATGACAAATATTTGTCTGTGTGTGGGCTTATGTTTGCTGATGAATCAAACTGACGAAAAATATCAATAAGAAAATTTCGTTATGTTTCAATTGTGATAATACTTGTGGAATTCCCTGGAAACCACCAGGGACATAACTTGGCATTTAGGGGCTCGGGGCACGCACGCGAATTTTCGCCCTCTGTGTAAATTATGGAATATATTTTTTGTGGAACCTCCCTTTACACGATTCTTAAACTTGTTCCCAGTAAAACAATAAGATATTCGATCTATGCATTTAATCTATTCACTGTAAACTAAAATTACCATTTATCCAAAGAAGTTATTTTACATTTTTGATTATACAGTCCGATATAACCATTAATACAGTCACAAAATTAAATTGAAATAAGCACTTGAAATGGAATATATTAGAAGCACAATCTTGTACCTAATAAAGTCATATCAATTTTTAGGACAATGAATAAAACAGAAATATAATAGTTATTTTATATAACTCCTTTAATTCCATAAATTTATAGAGACAATGTAAGCATGTGTTGTTTATGATTGATTACACGAATTTTCTGGATAGTCTAACAATTAAATCTTTTGACATTACAGAACCGTGTAAGACAACTTAAATGACATTTTCCTAGATTTTTTCTATGGGCTTAGAAAAGTCAATTTCTCAAGCTCTTTCATTTTCTATTGAGAGCAGAACCTAACAGATTTTGCTATCTCAAAATAAGCCGTATGAAAACAAAAGAGCGAAATATCACGATTGCGAACCGAATGAAATATTACTTAATTTTTTCATATATGTATATAAACATTCTTTGAATATGTTTTCTTTCACTTTTAAAGAATATATTTTTTTAATATTTAAAATGTTATAAAACCATTCTTTGATTACCTACTGGAAGGTATACTTTTGATTTCGATATTTCAAAATAATAAAGACTGCTTAAATATTGCATATAATATAAGTAATATTGTAACTCTATATAAAAAAAAGATTACAATATTATTTAAATTTAGTATAATTTTTTTTTTTATTAAAGTTGATTAATCATTTGGATATATTTTTTTCTTCCTTTGGTATAATGGTTCCAAAATACTTCCTCCCTTTGAAACGAAATGGCGGATGGTGTCGAGTTCCATGGATCATTCTGGAGTTACCTCTGGCTTTGGTGCCAAATTAAAAAAAATAAAATAAAAGATCGGTTCAATAGTCTCTGAGAAAAGCCGCGGACAGCGAATTTTTTTTTTTCAATTTTTGGATTGTACATATCTTGAAGCGTAATATATAATATTTTAAGAGGAGGGATTATCTTTTTTTTTTAATCAATTTCAAAGGTTCATTATTGAAGTTAATAAACCCAAATGATAACGTTGATTTATTTTATTAATTTCTTGGATTACGATTTTACTTTAATGATTTTTTACGATTCGAGGAAAGAATTTTGAACAATAAAATATGTATGTATAAATACATACATATTTTGTTATAAAAAAAACTGCTTATAAAATTTTTTGTACCGAAAATTATTTTAAAACAATACAAAGAATGGCTTATTGTTGTGTCGGTTAAATTCACAATAGCAGTGTTTTTTCACGAATCAACCCCCTCCACCCCAACCCTTGGGGATAGAGGGGATGAAGTGAAACCCGCAGCTCGGCTCGGGATTGTTGCTAAGTGTGCCAGATAACGGGGACGCCGCTCGCGAAAGTGAGATTTCAGCCTACTAACTCCATTTCCACTCCAGATATATTTCTGGCTCTCAGTAAAACATACTCTGTATAACCTTTATTATAGCTTGCCTTGCCCGTATATTGTAGTTATGCTCGTAGTCAGTTTTATGTCATTACTTTAAAATTATAAGTTGTTAGTAGATTCTATTTTCCGGACGGTTCTTGAATAGAACCATACTATCCACCATCAACTTAATATAATGTTCCCATCAATTTGGTATTTTTAATACCACGTTTTTAAATAAATAAAAAATTATTTTAAATATAGGAAAATTGCCAATAGCGATCTAATAGAAGATGTTTAGGATGGCGATCTAATAAAACAAAAAATAGCATAAAACTATTTAATGAATGCCAAAGTTACGGCTAATTTTGTTGGCCTCCATCAAGACTGCAAGCATAGACAGAATACAACAAAGTTGAGAATCGTATAAATAGATAGAATGTATGAATATAAAAAGTAAAATAAATTAGAAATGATGAAGCACATGAAAGAATAAGAAATAATAGAGAGTAAAAACCGCAAACATGGCAAGCAGGCGTGTAATTAAATAAATATTTAAAATGAAACTCAGTCATGTCTTTAATTGATAATAATTATAAGCGCAAATAATTAAAATGGATAAAATTGAAAGTATGAGTTTAAGTATTTTGGATGAAAAAGTTTTTATATATATATATATATATATATATATATATATATATATATATATATATATATATATATATATATATATATATATATGCATGATCGACTATAGATATATTTTTTTTTTTAGCGAGCAAACCTAAATAAATCGAAAAATATACAGTTAATAATTTTTAATATAATTTATTTTAATTTTTATTACTATATTTTACTGATAATGTGTTATAGGTGTGTTACAGCTTTTGTCATGTTTTATTATTCCTATAAAAATAATAAATAGTATTTTAAATTTACACCATATCTTTTTTTTATGAGTTATAGTTTCTTCTAAAAATAATAAAATATATTACGTTACTAAATTTTAAGAACAATGTTAATGTTACAAATTATTCTAAAATAATTTCAGCAGCAGTTCGTGTTTTATTCTAGTACAATTAAAGACATTATTAATTTGACTATCAAGTTTTCATTTAAATAACGCTTTGAACATAATTTTATATTTACTAAAGAACAGAAATAATAAAAATAATTGAAATATAAAGCCATATGGGCATTAAGTGTATGAGAGTTTCTCATATAACTCAAGATTTCATGTTTGATGAAAATTTCTGCCAAATGTGGCGCTATATTGGAAAACTTTAAGTGTCAGCTTTTATTTTTTGAGCATATCTGTTTGTTGTATACTACAAATCACATTGGAAGTATTTCTCTTTGAAGCAATTCAAGGCAGAATAAGGCAAACGTCACTATCTTCCCCTGTCCCAAGCTGTTCGAAGTGTTATCGCTCTTAATAGCAGTAGACTATTTAAAAAATGTTATTAATACAGTGTTACAAAATAATAAAATAATATTTTTGAACTTGTTTTGCAAAATATAACCAAAGATGGCGCGGTTATGGGCCTCAAAATACCTGCCCCACGGTATGACCATCATTACGTTCCCTTCTGCTTTAAGTGCATTTTCCTGACAGTGGATGGCATCTAGAAGATAGTTTGGGGTAATATATCATTTAAAAAAAGTTTTTTTTCGGGACAGAAGTAAATTCAAGTGATTTCTGCATTTGAGTGAAACTAGGGGGAAAGAAGTCAAGAAAATGCTTGTATGCATATTTTTTGTAATTACTCTCCCCACTTTTATATGCAATATTTTTATAATAAAATAATTTTAATTGATTTCATCTTACAAATATGTGAAGTGGAACAACTTCAGTAGCAACATTTGTATGCAAATTTAACCTCGATTCAAGCGAGACAAAAAAAAGTAATGTGAGGTCATTAAATTCCCCGTCATTGCACTCCCGTAATGATATAGTGAGTAATCAACATTTTCAGAAAGTAGAATTTTTCATTAAAAATTAAAATAATTGATTTTTTTAATAATAAAGTAATAGCTTTTTTACGCTTTATCCAAATTTTTATAGAACTGTCGGGACCTAAAACTTTTGAATTCAGATTCATAGCGAAAAATTATTCGATTTTTTTTTTTTGTTAAATACAGCTTTAAGTTTTCTTCTAAGCATATTATTTGGAATATTACAAATATATTATTACCTTTTTTCAATGTTCGTTTGGGGGTTTTTAAGCTTTAGTTTTCAAGCCTAAAATGTTCTATAATTGAACATGTAAATATCAGAAACAAAGGACAAAGGAAGTGGGGATAGTGACGAAACTTGTAGCATTCATGTCTTCTTCCTAATCTTATGACCAGGATTCTTAATGGAAATTTGACACAACTTCAAAACTAAAAAAAAAAATATAAAGTAAAATCAAAATTTTAAGCACTTAATTTCTTGTATAAATTGACTTTATTTTTTTATTTAATTTATTTTATAATAATTTTATTTTATTTATTTATTTAAAAGTACCTGAGAATCACTCATGTACTCTGTATAAACAAACGTAGAAGAACATGTTGAGAATCTACTACCAATTGGTAATTTACTATGACTATCCGGTAGAAAAACATCAAGAAACAAAATTACTAATTCTAGAACGCATTTTTGTATTTGTTAATATAAAAAAATTGGAATTCATATTTTTGTATTTGTCATTATGAAAAATTGAAAATAATATTTTTGTATTTGTCAGTATAAAAAATTGACGTTGTATTCAGGCTAAAGCTTATTAAAAAGTTTCAGTTTACATTTTACATAACAACTTTACAAGAGTTGGCTACAGCTGAAATAAGTATACCAGAGCACTATTTCATAATTAAGTACAAAAGTACAAGTGGAAATGTTCGTTTTTAGACGTTGCAGATTACTCATCATCATTAGATAATAATAATTTTATTCAATTTTTTTTTTTTTTTTTTTTTTTTTTTTTTTTTTTTTTTAATATAATAATTTTAAATGTTATCGTGTCTGAAATTTTCCACAAAAATCATTCCCGCAACACAGGCTATTATGACGATTTTGATGATTTATTGAATAGTCGAAATTGGCAATCAGTTTCTTGTGGTTTCAGTCTCGTGCGAGGTTTCCGTGGTTGTCCCTCGTGAAGATGTAACTCTTGGTAACATACCTTTTCTATGACTAAGGGAAACTAATATATAACACATTTCCAATCAGTTGGATGAGTTGGAAATAGTTTCATTCAGCCACAGAAAAAAAATAATACTAAAATTAATTAATAGATTTGGGGTTTTTTCAACGAAAATGTTTTGTTTTTTTAATTTATTGTTGTAAGCTCGTTTTTTATTTTAAGTTATCTATAGACATAATTTGGTCTTAAAGGTTAAAAGATATTATACACCAGGTGTGTCAAACTCAATTCAATAATTTGAATTTCTTGCCCGGGCTAATTAATGCAACGTAATGTAAGTTTCACGCCGAATCAAATTTACAAATTTCTAATAATTGTCTTTTTGAAGTGAGAATTCAGAAATATGGAAATGGACTATTAAAACACTATGTATCATTATGTAATCAAGCGAATTTAGGGTAATAATTTATAACATTACTATATCACTTTCCAGTTTTCATTTTATTTGAGAGCTTCGGTGGCCAAAAAAATTCAGCTCGGGGACCGTTAGTTTTACAACACTGCTGTACACAATTAGTTTATATAAATATGGAAGTATGCTTTTTCATCCACAAAAAAATATTTTACACAAATATTTATTTTAGAATAAAAGGCCATAGATTGGTTGATATAACTGGGGATAATTATTTAACGGTTTCTTCTACATTATAAAAATATTTTTTTTTTTTTTACAAAAATTACAAATAAAATTCCTAAATTAGTTATTATACTGCCTCGTGCTAAATATTCACAGATCGGTGATAGCCCGAAAGAAGTTAGGAATGTGCTCTTGAAAATAGACTAAGGTGAAGGGAACTGTACACATGACTCACCATTACTGTATCCCACCTAAATGGGAATTTTAGACATCATTTTATTCTTATAAAAATATGATATAATTTTGTAAACTTTTTGTTTTTCCCTTATCCTTACCTTTATTTGTTTTTCTTTCTTTTCTTCAACGTTCTTCCCGTTTTACACGTATGGTAATATCCCTCTAATCCTATAATAAAGTTATTGCCTTTAATTCAAGAAATAATAAATGCCTTGTTTAAAGAAATTATTTTAATGCGGAGTAAAGTATTTTACTTACTTTGTTTTGTGTTAATTATATTTCAGATATATAATAGAAAAAAAAATTAAAAATAATATAGGAGTTAATATGATGTTCTTAGTATCTGGTTAAATTTATTATTATTTTTTTAATTTGTCCATTTTTTTTCTCTTATTCGAAAATTCTCTGAATACCGACTATTCAATCGGTAGAATATAAAATACTTTTATATCCAAAGTACTTATATATCCAATCGACAATAATATAAAATGCTTTCATATCCATTCGACAATAATATAAAATACTTTTCTATAGTATATATATTAAATTAATGAATGATCACTAAAAAAAAAGAAAATTGAAGCATATTTAAGTTTCAAGATTATATTATGAACAACATGGCGATAGGAGTTATATTTTGAATTCTCTATTAGTTTATTTGGTGTAGGGACATTAATTTCTAATTTTACCATATAATATTCACAGGTTTCAGTGATTCATTGGAATCTGAATTAATTAGCAAACAAAAAATTAAGTAGCAGTACACTAAATCATTTTTTTCAAAAAGTTAAACGAGAACTATTAATAAATTATTAGCTGTTGCACTTATTGCCCAGTATTTTAGGTATTAATTTAGATACTACAATATTAACCCTTTGAGTAAGTTTTTTTGTATTCTCTATGTTTCATACGATTAAGTATTTTACATATTTGTATCATAAATATATATATATTGATATATATATATATATATATATATATATATATATATATATATATATATATATATATATATATATATATATCAATTGATAATTATAAATATTATCATTTCAAATTTTATGATAATATACAAAAATTAATATCCATGAATCTATTCATCAATGGTATCGAGATATCAACACAACTTATTATTTAACTTGTATCATTAAATGTCTAGAATTCTACAGGGGGCCGTAGTTGCTGTGCGTACAAGGACAGCAAGCTCGAACAAAATGCGGATTCCAAGAACTTACAATTAGTACATGATATGTTCTTGCGTTCGAAGTGAAATTAATCATTACCAGAAATAACGATTAATATCAATTGAGATTATAAAAAAAAAAATTGTTTTAGAGTTATCCCGGGACTTAAAAAGTAATTTAAAATTGTATTTATGCCGTTGCATTCCAAGGACATCTCTGTCTTCTAAAATGCTTGCAAAGAAACTTTTGATAACGTTTAGAGTCTTAAAGAAACAAAATAATTTTTAGAATAATTTTCTAAGGCACTAAAATAGCAATAATTACTTTTTGAGGGTCTTAGAAAATTTATTCTAATAATTAGGTTTATTCTAATTATCACCTAATTATCAGGTGTCGCAAAAATAATGAAAATTAAATTAAAATGAATGATAATTAGCATTGCAGGTAATTAAAAAAGTACGTACTACAAACGAATCAAAGTCTTAAAAAACGCGCTTACATCTGAACCTCTATATATTGAACATGAAGGTTTCTTCATTAAAAATTACTATCTTTATATTTATTGAAGTAAATTCAATAAATAGAAAGATAGTAATTTTTCACCCTTTTCAGGCTGAAAACAATTTTTGGGATTTATGATGCAAAAAAGGCAATTTTCCATAATTAAAGAAAAACAAAACTGAACGATCAATAACACTTATTTGAAAAACTGTACAAATTACATCTGTGATTGCAGATTTTTTACAAATGTACATTTTTAATTTAATAAAGACATGTATTGAAAATATCCAAATATACATATAAATTAATTTATTTTTATTTTAGTTTCTAATGTCTTTTTTGTGTATAATTCATCAGCGAAGTCGTCTTTAGGAGCAATGTTCATAACAAGAAAGACAAAGTGGAACTGAATTTAAAATGAAAATTTCACTTTATATAAGGAAAGAGGTTTAGAGAATTTAGTCACCTACTATTCCTGTGCTTCTTCTGAAACAAGATCTATCAAATATTTTCATTGCTTTGCAAACCAGTGGAACATTTTTTTTTTTTCTTATTTAATTATTACCCATTTTCATGTCCGTAAGAGATGAGAGCCCTTAGTCATTTTGATGACACTCACATTTTATATTTTTTTTAAATTGGAATTTTTTCTTCGATATATTATAATTTTATTCACTATAAAGAATATTTTTTCTAATAAAAATGCAATATTCCCAAAAAAAGTTCGATATGTAGAGATTTTCGATTTGTGGAAGTTCGATATAAAGAAGTTCGACTTTATATCGTAGACACCACGTTTAAGTCACCACGAATGTGGAAAAATCCTTTTTTTTAAATTCCTTAATTTTATTAATTCATCAGGAGTATATCTGAGAAATAAAAGCTTATAAACACAAATCTAGGACTCGGAAAAGTAAAAAGGCGCAGAAATAAAAAATTTGGGGAAGCTAAAAGCAAAACGTAAAGTTTTTTTTTTTTTTTGATCTCCTGAAAAGTAGTTATATTCAGATTCGACGCCTAAACGTGCTGTTGCCGATATAACAGTAAATTTTCAAAAGAAAATAGAGTTTAAGAATCCAAAAGCAAAAGTTTATCAAATTCACATAACATTAACAAAAAGATTCACGTAACAGCACCAAAACTTCTGCAAATCAAAATGTATGAATCAAAAATAAGAAATTTGGATATTGCGAAGAAAAGGATCAATATTTTTTACTTGGAAGCATGCTATCGCTTATTCACAATCAGAGTATCAATGCTAGGCTTGATGGAGCTCAACTTTATTCCCAAGTCCTCTTCAGCACTGAGTGCTTTATACTTTACTACGGTAGCCATCCTGAATTATTTTTATTAATTGCCGATCGTAATTATTATTCTTATAATTATTATATTCAATAATAATTTTTAAATAATTGTTATCCCTTATTGAACGTGTTAAAAATACATCCAGCACCTTTTTAGTCTATAAGAAGGCTGATCGTTGAATTAGTTTGTTCATATAAGTTATTATAAATTCGTTGGTTATATGTTATATGTTATACGTTATAGGTTGATCTACAGCCATTACGTGTGTAAGTATGAATAATGTATACGAAGATATACGAGCTTCAGTATACATTATCGAGTTTATAATGTATACGTTATCTCTATAAGTATACATTATAGAATTCTGTTAATCACATACCAGAGTGCTTTTGTTATGAATCATATTATTTAAAGTGTTTCATTATTTTTTTTTCCTATTCAGTATACTTATTTGTGAGGAGTATATCCATATAGTATTAAATAGGTATGTGTATTTAGTTAAATCAGTCGCAGTTTTAGTTTTAAAGATTTGCAAAAATGTGAATAAAGTAGTTTTAATCGCTTATTGTGTGAATTTGCAAATTCACCTCTCGTCGCTTAAGCTGTCACCATTCGTAATTCTAAAAATTCGATTTTGCAGGAGGAAAAAAACCGTGTTGAAAATTTATTTTCTCATTTCAACGATAGTTTATTTGTTTTCTAAATTACGAGATGTCTCTAGAATGATGCGTTGACTATTTATTTATTTTTCATGATATTAAACCTCTTTTATAAACTTATGGGTCGGATCTGACCCGGTTGACAGCTGAATGCATGTATCTCGTGTTCTCCCTTTTTTAAGGCCCTAGGACTCTCTGCGTCCTTCCAATCATTCATGATGAAAGCTTAGAAATAAAATTTTTAAAATTAATAAAAAAATATTGAAAACATATTATATAAAAGACTGTAATATCTTCTATAATTTAACTTTTTAAAAGTTTAATAAACGATAATAAATTTTAATATTTTTGCATAATTGTTTCCAATGCTCAAACATTGCAATTACGATGTTTGTTTTTTGTTTTTTTAACAAACACACTTCCTTTAATATATCTTTATTATTTTTCTAACATTTACATTTTTTTACACACAAATAAACCAACGTTTCGAAATTTTCTTTCTTTCTTCCTCTGGGTTTCCCTTTCTTTCTTTCTTAATTATACTTTTTTTTTCTATTATTACATAATTATTAATTTTGTTATTTTCCATAAATAAATTATTTCGTGTATTGGGTCCACTGTTACATTTTTCAAAGTAACATTATTACATTAGGGATTGTCTGTTATGACTTATATCGATGTCTTATATTATGATTTTTTATATTAGAAAAAAAAATAGTATAATTAAGAAAGAAAGAAAGGAAAACACAAAGGATGAAAGAAAATTTCGAAACGTTGGTTTGTTTGTGGATAAAAAATCATTAATGCTAGAAAAATAATAAAGATATATTGAGGGAAGTGTGTTTTTTTCAAAAAAAAAAAAATAAAATAATTTAGCAATGTAAACTTCCGAATGTAGTAGTAATTATATAATATTGTAATTATGAAGTAACGAATCGGACACGACTCAAACATTACCCACTGGCGTAGCCAGAGGAGGATGTCCAGGGAGTGTGAATCTCTCTTCCCCTTTTCCTCCCGAAATCACAAAATACTTATACTCGAATATATTTTTAACAAAAATTATATAAACCTATTTGAATATTATTTCATAAACCATTGGCATGGAAAATATTATATATAGAGAAGGCACCCTTACATCAGTGGTTGGGGTGGCCTTCTTTAAAGTTGATCCTTGGATGTACCCCTCCTTCCAATCCCCAAACCTAATCCTGGCTACGCTACTGCGTTTACGTTGTGTGACTAGTGTCAACGTTTACTGAGGAGGGTTAAGATCGTATTTTTTATTTTTTCCGACTTATGAGATATCACAGTTTGCGATTACATAAGTTTATTTTGTATGACCATTCTCATTGTTATAATGACCATTTCCACTCCATAAATTTTTCATGAAATTAAAATTCAATTGCTCAGTTACTTCATAAATATAAGAACTTGATCGTCATGGACTCAATGTGGGGTGGTTTAAAAGTAGGTAGTCCTTTTCATCAAAAGGAAATGCAATTAAAAACTAGCTATTCAAAAAATTGTATACCTCATTACGAACCTATAATTTATATACCTGTAAATAAATTATGGTCCGATAATGACGAATGAAATATTCTTTCTTTCTAGCATTGCATTCATATTGTACATTACTAATGGCTCATTGTCAGAATTGAATTGATTAATTTTCATGTACTTGTACATTTAGCCCGTAGATAAAAATCATTACGCACGAAAATCTTAGAATGACATTTTAACAAGGGTGACATAAAGTGTATATGACATTAATAGCTTCCTAATCTCTCTATTGTTCAATATCCCATTGTTATAAACACGGGGTCAAAGACCTTCTAGTTTCATAGATCGGCTTTGAGATTTTAATAGGTGTCATTACATCTGAGCATTAAAATATTAGCCTTGATATTTTACTGGGAAAACATGAGTTCTGCACGGGCATGTGATGACAAAAATATAAAATATGAAAGCCAGGGTAGCTATAGGCTTTGTGTTGACAGATTTTGGTGAAAGACCACACGCACCGTATTCAGCCATGCTCTGGTAACAAAGCATTGCAATGAGCTGACAATGGACTGTATCGCAGGTTCGTGTCCAGTTCAAAGCAGTTCTTGACTTCGTTTTGAAAAGAAATTTGTAATTGTAGAAATATTGTATTATTATTGTTTATTTGGTTCAATTAAGTGTTATATATTTCATATTCACATTTTAATTTAAATAACTCAAATATTTTAAGTTAAGTGATTGATCGAAAAAAAAAAAAAATCGAACTCTTAACTTAATTTGCACATTTCTTAAAAAAATGATAAGTAAAGAATGCTTATTAAAATAAAAAAAATGAATCCCCCAAAAGGCACTTCTCTAACTAAGCACCAACTCAATTCACTTACAAATTTTCAAGCTTCAATCTCATTTTGGAAGGGCTGTAGAGGTTCGCAAGGCCTGCAATATGTTTCAGATAAAAATACCGAAATGTAGACTGAAATTTATCACCATTTATATGGTATTGTTTTACCTAGAAAACAACGCTATACTCAGAATTTCAGCTCATTTGGACCAAAAGGGATGATGGAAGTGCCCAAATGTAATGGGGAGAAATATATTTATTCATACAAAAAAAATTCATGCAAATATTTGAAATTAAAAAAATAATTTTTGCATGTTAAATTTTTATAAATGGATCTTAAATTACTAAATTAACATTACGAATTTCTGTTGATATTATGTCCTATAATTTAGTGTCAGTTTATTGTTAATAAAAACAAATACCTAAAAGAAAACTGAAAAACAAAATAATAATAAAATATATAAATACACACGCGGGATAAATCCGGTTTTGGATATGGAAGACTGAATTGGAGCTTAGGTCTCGCTCTGAAAAAATCTTTTATGTAGAAAGGACCAGATAATGTAAAATTGTAACCTTAATCCTCGTTGAGCAACTAATTGTTAAGAGAATTCAAAATATTGTTTCCTCTGATCCGATGTTACAATTTTTCCGCAGAATATCTCATGATTGCCTGAATCAAAAGCTTTTCTTATATCTATAAAGGCATATCAAGTTTCGGTTTTATTTCTGATAGATATTAATATATCTGGAAGTTAATAAATTCTGTTTTTTTTATTTCATATTTTTGTGACATTTTTTATATATTGCAATATCCATAACAAATTTCTAATTGTTTTCTTAAACAATTTCTACACACCAAAAATGTCAGTTTATGTTTTCAGAAATCCTATTCATTAATTTTTTATCCAATTTAGTGTTCTTTAAAAAAGTATAAATTATTGTAAATATGTAATAGAAATTTGCAATATTTCAACAGCGTCTTGTGCGGATAGAGAAACTAAAAAAAACTCCATCAGGAATCCTGGCTTTTCTCCTTATGTTTCAGAAAATTAGAAACTTTCTAAGGAATCTGACCCTGGGGTCTTAAGTATCCGATTTCAAACGACATAAAATGAGGAAGGAAACTACTGACGACGGTCAGCAGTGTTAGTAGCTCTCTTGTTTGGTAGTGGATGCTTTTATCTCAACTCGGATGGAAGAGCAGGTGGAAGAGAAAGTGGATTGTCTTCTAGGCTGTTCCAGGATACGACCTCAGGCTCCCGGGATGCAAGGACGGGGTTCTCTTCTTAGAGGCGGGGTCTGGTCACTGGGGTTACGAAACAACTTAAAATGGTTTTTAAAAGTTTTTTTATGGAAATTTAAGCTATAAAGTTGTATTACCTGTGAAATTCAGATTCAGTGTGAATTAGCAATCAACTGACAAGAATGTGCCATGTCCATCACTTTATTAAAATACTTCCACATCATGCACAAATGGCTGTCAGAAACAGAATTGTTGGGGAGGTTTTACTATTCTAAATTACAAGATTTCTAGAAAGACCGACTTCAGTCAAATTTTTAATAGTTCTCTCTACTTCAAATTGCGAACATTAAAGTATTTTAACATTAAAGTACTGTTAAAGTATTTTACTCAAAGAGTTACCGAAGTTTAAAACCAATACCAATATCTTTTCGGTTAAGATATTAGGTTTTATACCGATAGTTTTGTGTTTGAATATAAAAGAAAATTATTATTGGAAAATCCGGCCAACATATTTTGGAAATTTTAGATTTTACTACCCCTTCCTCCTCCTCCCTAATAAATCGTTTTTATAACGTTTTTGTGTGTAGAGTATGGTTTCGTGTAACGTAGCTTTTGAGTTCCAGTTGCTGTTTATAAAAGAGCGCTTATTGCATAAACTACTCCATTTGGCTTTTCTGTAACACAGAGTAGTTTGGTGTCAAAAGAAGGTTGTTTTTGTTCTTCTTCATGGAATCGAAACGATGCAAGCTGCTTTTTAGTAAATTGAAATGCGGAAAGCATAAACTGTACAAACTAGGGTTTATATATATATATAACTGTTTTAAACAAAATAATTTTTAAAAATTCCTTAAATATATTGTTATATAATAAGCAAGCTCTGTTGAACTCTGAAATCGAAACAATTATGTGTTAAATACTAATAATATCTTATATAGATATTGTTTTCTCAATTTACCTGGTTTTATTACAAAATACTGCAATCTAGCTCAGTTCTGCAGGCCAGAGATAAACTAACGTAACATTTTCGAAGTTTTTCAGGAGACAAAAAGAAGTGTCAGATCGCATTGTATTGCTTGCTGTGGGTATTGGTATGTGTTTATATTTGAAGTATTGCATATTTTACTACCCTTGCAGCTTATTTTCATGCAGGCGAACACCTGACCAGGATGACTGGAAAAAGGTAGTTGAGAGAGCCAAGGGTAGCTTCATACGCCTTTCGAGCCGATAAATAAAAAAAAATAGCTTATTTACGAAACTTTATCCCTTGGAAAAAAATGCCAGAATAATGCAAATGCGATAATAAAATCAAAATTATCAAAATTGAACTTAAGGCAGTTTACCTCTGCCATACTCAGTTAAGGACAACCAACAATGGGGATAGACCCAGCCAAACCATATTTTCAGACTAATATAAATAAATTAAAAAATAGCGAAATAAATAAACAAGAAAAACAAAAATTGTTAATTGAAATTCAAGTTAATATTTATACTCCAAATTAATATAACTATAATATAATATTAATATAATTAATAACATTAATATCTATTCTCCAAACCCAAGAGAGAAACATGCTCCTCCACAAGTTATTAAAAGTATGCACCTCCTTCTCTTCACGAGGTACTATGAAAATATCTCTTTACTTCCCTCTGGTTTCTGGTTTTGAAAGTCAGTGGAGGCTGATCAAGGGCGCCACTGTAACAGGCGCTGAGGACTTAAGTGCAGACACTGGTCATTGCCAAAACTCCAGTATACTTATTTACAAAAGCTCTCGGGACCAATACCGGTTAAAGCTTCGAGGAAGAATATATGTATGAGCGGAGTTGGACAGGGATTATACTTAAGGATTAGGATGATGAGTAAGGTTCCGGTGAAAGTTGGATGGAATAAGATTTAAAACAAATGGAATCTTGAACTCATGATGCAGGTTATTGTTTATTACAGTGTACGATATAGTTGTATGTAAAATCGTTTTAGTGATTAATGACTTAGTTATTAAAGTAGATGCAGAATAATTTTCAATCACCAATGTTTCATAAACATACTACAATATGTGACGCTTAAAGAATCATTTAGAAATGTAAACTTTTAGCATTTACCACTTGAAGTTATTGACCATTTTTATTACCCTATTGCTTAATGAACGGCAATTAAAATTTACATCACCGCGGTCGAAGAGATTATTATAAATTAATGTAAGTAGTGCCTTATGCAATTTAATATTTCACCGTTACATCCGCAACCAGTTAATCTCTTATATCCGCCGAAGATATACAGAATATCGTTAACATATAGATAGCAACTTATGTAAATATCGGCCCGCATATCTGTGACTGTTCGTGGATCTGTGTCGTATAACAATTTATTACTGAGGTTGCTATTGGAAATCCGTCACACGCAAGGAGCACTGATTCCTTGCCTTTATTGCGGCCATTTTTAAATTTCGACATTTTAATTTTTACATAAAGATATTAATAATATTTTTTTCTATTGAAGTTAATATAACAGTCCACTTCTTGAAAATGCCGCTGGGATTGAATGAACTAACTGAAATAGTGAAGTAACATTTGCCAGTAGTGAATAATAAAAAACGGTAATTTGAAATGAAGCTTATTGTTTAGTTTTGTTGAACAGTCAATCGAAGATTTTTCATGATTTTATTTCTGAACTCTTACTAAATCAACGGCTCAGCCAATGAAGTCTTTTTTTTTTACATGAGTCAATAATTAATACTTCCAATAATTGAGAAGTGGGGTAGCTAAGTGGGTAAAACACTATTTCAACTCCCGCCCAGGTTAATTGAGTTTACAATTTTTTTTTTTTTATTCGTAAGTACTGTAATGCAGTTCGCTTTTTAAATATTTGTAAGTTTTTTGTCACATCATTTTTCAATGTTTTGTTATACCACAAAAAAATATTACCCCTCTCGTGCACCCTTTTTTTCTCTCGCCGAGGTCTATAAAAAGTGGCCGCACTTTTCCGCTTTTCATACCTAACGCCAAAAATCCAGTTACAGCACTGGTCAGTATCGTTTGTTCAGGAGGAACACTTTCTTAGAATATGAACAAATCTGCTCTTCAATTGCGAGCTTATTGTTAAACTTGGATGCCAATAAGATTCAAGAGTTCTTGATCCATATCAAATTATATCTAAATATAGGTTTATTGGTTAAAAAAAAAATGTATCTATCGAGGGCTACGAAAAATGAAAATTTAAAAAGTAATAGTATGAAATCCACTTTACTAAGCTATTGATATATATTAAGTTGAAACGAAACGCTAAGAACTTGAATATATTTATGTAATGAAGGGCGAAATGTACAATGAAAAAACATGAACAATTTTTTCCTTGAATACTAGATTGGTTGCACTACTGTTTGAATAGATTTTAGTAGCGCGAGTGGACTTTGAACCCGAACATTTTAGGTTTTATTTTTTAATAGGAAAAAATAAAAAATGCTCGATATACCAATATGGATTATATTCAAAATATGATGTATGAAAAATACAAAATTTATAAAAAATCAAACAAAACGGAAAACGCTGTAAATTATTACACAATGATTTATTATTTCCAAATTGTTATATTTCAAAAATATCATCTGTGTCCATTCACACGTCTTTACTTATAGCAAGCAGGCTAAGATGGACAGAATATGTGGTCAGAATAGAGGGTGAAAGGTTATGGAGGAAAATGTTGGAGGCGCACTTCAGTAGGAAAAGGAAAAAGGAAAGACCAAGAATCTGATAAAAGTGGAGTATGGATTCAAGGAAGGATGAAGTAGAGAGAGATGCGAGGAAGCTCAGTGTCCGCAATTGGAAGAAAGAGGCGCAGGACAGGAAATGGAAAAGGATAACTAAGAAATCGAAGAGCCACGAACGGGAAAGAATTAGTCTACAAAATTCAGTAGGTTATATCTCTGCTAATTCTGGTCCGATTTCGATGATTTTGTTTTTATTTTGTAGGGAATTTTATTGCCTTTGATTAACATTTTAAAAAAATGGATTTTTTTTTATTCGATATTTGGGTTCTACGTATCTTGAAACATCGTAAAACCTCAAATTTTGAGAGGAGATCACATTTGTTTTTCCGTTGTCGATTACAAAGGTTTATTAGTGAAAATAATAAACAAAATGTTTTTTAAAATTGAGTCATGCGGGATTCTTTTGTGTTTCAATTTAGGAGGAATGATTTTGAAAATATAAAATAACTACTTATTTCATTATGAAACAAATCTTGTTTTGTTTAGGATAAAAATGTGAAGAATATACTATAAAATCATTCCAATAATTAAAATTTTCTTTTTATTTCGCGCTTCTTTCCCTCTATCTCGATTCGCCAATTACTAGACGAAAAAAATATTCTCGGTATATTATTATTAACACTTCTAAATATCTGATTTTTAACGCTGTTGATATTAATAATTATTCCAAAAAGCAATATATTTTTTCCGACACCAGTTTGCTTAATACTTCATTTGATCCGTTTTATACCCGCCTGTAGGTTAAAAAAATATTGGAATGTTCCTAATCCGAATTTCCTGTATGAAAAGTCTTCCTACCTGAGGATAGCATTAACATTTTCTGACTTTATGGAGGGCCAGACTAAATAAACTCAAAGCCCATAATAATGTTTACATAAGTTGTGTTTGATGAATTATAAACAATTTTCCAATGCTGGGTTGGAAATTCATGAACACGTTTTCTTAATAATTGATTTAGGAGTGAGATATGATGATTTATGAAATATTCGGTAGGTTTTCTACTTAAAATTAAAAAAATTGAAAATTCAGATAACGTGTGTCTAAAGGCTATTGCAATTTCTTTGCAATATTTTTTTTAATGGAATGTCCATGATTCAAAGGGCATTGTAGAAAATAGATACCTAATATCTTGAAAAATATGTTATTTTGTACAATTTAAAAAATATATATGTATGAGTATATATAATAAAAATAGTTAGTTAATTTGGAGGAGCACATGCTTCCCAGATACTGCGTCTTTGTATGTTGAGTTTTGAAGAATCAGTCATGATTCTTGTAGTGATTTAATTTAGATTTTCTGTTTTTTAAAACGGTCGAGTGCACTGAATTGGTAACGTTAAAGTTTAATTGATCATTTATTGTACCGTTTGATGATTTATTGCACAATACCCTGCAACCTTTTGGTTTTTATTTATCGGTGGGCAATCCGTCCTTTCCTCACCTATCCAGTATCACGGTATTGTTAGTTGATACAGGAACTTCCTCGTATGACATCCAGCTATAGATACCTCTCCAGCTGGAGCTCTAGTCCTGCTGGAACCCTGCTGGTGTAGTTGAAGAAGAAGAAGAAGAAACGAGCCCCTGAATCAGCTCTCTCCGACCTACTTCCCTGGTCCCATTGTCAAGGTCGCTTTTCTAGGTCACCCCCTCCACCTGGAGAAAGTGGACTTCTCTCACCGGCTCTCTTGGCTAAAGGTCAGTCAGCATTTTTTTGTTTTATCTTCGCACACCTTCTCCAACACCGAAGATGTAGTTCCGAAAAATATTACCTTGGTATTTGGGCATCTTCCTGCCCAAGTAGAAAGTTCAATCACCGCATTACTCTTCCTCTTTGCGTTATCATTTCCAACGACCTAGCTCTAATATTTACTAAGAAATATCTAGTATTAAATGCAATAAATTAAGAACTTATATGGCAGATGGAAAATAGTTGGTTCCGGAAGATTATTATACTGATGTAATCATCGAAAAAAAGTTAAAACTTGTCTGAGAATAAAATTTTACAATCTTCAGTGATAGTTATGAAAAGGCGTATGGAATATCATTGAATGAATGTATTGAAAAAAAGAGTAAAAAAATTGTCAAAGATAAGTGTAAATCACAAAGTATTTTTAAAAACAGCTTCTGAAGGTTCCACTTACCGCAAAAATGCAAAGGGAGGATAAATCCCGATACAGGTGTACAGCAGAAGCTGAAAGATCCAACATAATCAACAGGTTGGAACTTATATCTTTACAACTCGTTATACTTCACCTTAGCTAACTCTCCTGGCTGATTTGTTGTACAAGAGTGTTTAGAATTTTTGCTCCGTAAAGGACAGCTCTTACCAGTTCAGGATTTGAATTTAAGACGGTTGCGCACTTAGCCCGCATTATCTTAAATAAAAATATTTAAAATCATCTTACTTATTGAATTTAGATACAATAAGTAATAGTAGTAAGGCATAAAATAACAAAATTTTCTTTTTACAGGATCTAACAGTTTATTGAAACAATAATATGATTTCGACTTGAAATTTTCAAGAATGTATATTTTTTAAAGTATTTCAATGGATATTCATATATTCGAGTAAAACTATTATTGCCCAGGAATTTATCTTCTGAAATTACTTTATTTAATTAATTAACATGGATATATTATGCTTTACAGCCATGTGCTTTGCAAGAACTTGTCTACCTTATTAAACTCACGACAAAATCATTACAATATAGATGTCAAAATATTGCGACACATTTATAATGTATTAGTATTAATATGAAGGTAAACAAGAATTATTGATTAAAACTTAGGTTTGAGATTCCATATATTTGGAAGTGGAGGTTATATTGATTTCTGATGTCAAAATGCTCTTATTCGATAAGTTAAAGCAAAAGCCTTCCGCGTGATTTTGTGATCTATTTTACAGAGACAGAAACTGCTCTGCTCGTATTTAAATACAGGTTTACTTGTGTAAAACTGTATAAAAATTCAAAAAATTATCTCCTTGACGCCAGAGACAATCTATTAATATACATTTAATTTACTGATTAATCAAAAGTATATTTAACTGCGTCATAAAAATTTTCATTAAAGTAATTATGATTATTAAATACAAGAAAATAAAATCTCCGTGCCAAATCAACTCAAGATCGATTCCTTATATTCAGACCTCGTGTTCGGCAGTTGAGGAAAGTACAGTTTCATGACCAACGTTCTACGAGAAGGTGATGAGGTCAGTATGACGCCTAATCGCCGGATTTTTACACTAATCCATGGAACGATCCGGTCTTCACTTTATGGGTGTGCCTCAGGTGGTTTTTAGTTGACCTCGAAAACGCACCCGCATTCTATTATCTTAACCATCTGAATCCACTGACTTCTTATATATTAATCCACGCATTGCCAAGCAATAATGCATAAGTTGCGACGATATAGAGTTGTTGTAAAAGTATTCATGTAAAAAAATGAATGCATTCAGCAATACAGGTCAGTGAAATACTCACGAATTCTATTTTGGAAGTGGAAGTTAAAACGAAAAAAAAAAAAAAATCGATACAAAATGCACTCCAGGAGTATTTCCGTACTTATTTATAACCAGCTCCAGTTTACTGGATTTATTTTTTTGTTTCTCTTGATTGGTGATGGTATTGTTCTAAATAATACTCGGCATAACTTAATGTCTGGCCATTCTTCATTTCTTTCTTAATATTCACTCATTATTAATATTAAAAAATTGACTCCGGTGAACTCCGACTTCGCCAGAGACTAGACAAGGGCTGAATCGATATATAGTGAGCTGGCAGCGGGATGTTACTTCGGTAACAGGAGACAGGTGAGAGGGTTGATCTAATGAAGGTTGTAATAGGTAACCGCTGACGATACCGTAGGTGACTGATTTTGTCTTGAGGATTACGACGTGGTAGCGATAAGCATCTGGTTTGTCTTGGATGGGCTCAAACGAAATGGTGAAGAAGGTGCCTCTTAGACAAATCAGTGAACGGCCAATCTGTTTTTAAGAGAGAGTATTTTTTCTGTGCAAAGCGTCACACTGTCGAGAGAAGATTGCAATGCAATAATACATGTGGTTTTTAAAAAATTCCAATGCTTTTCTTTGCAATTTAATACATTAACATATCCACTAAATATACCATTTACATGATTAATACAGCATTTGATATTTTATACAGACCATCTTATATACAATTTGAAACCATTTATTAAACCTGCGACGAACTATATATATATTTATATATATATATATATATATATATATATATATATATATATATATATATATAGAGAGAGAGAGAGAGAGAGAGAGAGAGAGTCTCCCAAAGAGACCGGTTATGGAGCTATGGATAGCCTGCCGCTGCACCATGGAAACCATGGTTCGTAGCAACATGATATATATATATATATATATATATATATATATATATATATATGCGTGTGTGTAATTATTTATATATATCAATAATTATTTTTGTGCAAGGTAAGAGATGGATAGTACAAATGAGAAATTAGCAACTTTGATTTTGACTACACATTTAGAAATAGAATTTCTAAACATTTAGAAGTATTTTATTTATAGATATATTATTGAAATTTAATATTTAAAAAAAATAATATTCTAAAAAAAAACTTCAGACTACTGTTTTTTTTTTTTTTTTTTTTTTTTCATTTTGACTCCCAACTATAAGGAGATTCTATATACTGTACACAAGAAATGGTTTAAATAGTGTTTCCTAGTTGTATTTCTAAGTACAGCAGTTTTTACTGAAATTATATAGATGTTATATCTTTTGAGATCTAAACTTTTTGGATTCAGAAACTTTTAAAATCATTGTTTGGGGAATGGTGAGGCATTTTGGTATTTGCACTTATCTCCACGTAAACAAAATTGTGGGCTAAATGCCTATCTTGGCCTCAGCCTATATATAAAGCGATTTAATAATGAGTAAAAAATGAGTGATTTAATGAGTAAAAAAAAAAATTAAACATCTCTTGACCAAATTATATAACAAAGTAAGGATTGTAATTTTTTCTCTTATTTTTAGAAACTGTTGCAAATTTTTGAGTATGTATACGCATCTTTTCTATATATTTTTTGTGCTGTATTCACTTCGAACAACTTTTATCTTATTTTTTTCATCCGCGTATTTTATTTTATTTTGTCTCGATAAACATAATTACAATGCTATAATTTCTAGTGATAGTTATAAATTATAAATTATTTATAACTTACCTAAAGAACATTACGGAGAAAATGTGGAAGAAAGTCGGCCTACAAATAAATGAAGCGAGACGGAGCTGCGATGAGAATCTGCACCAAGACCAAGAACAAGAAATCCCAGGTGGTATTGGAAACGTTACAACAATGGAAACTGTCTAGAAATTTTTGTATTTGGAGAGTATCTTCATGCAGGAAAGCGTAACTGATGATGAATGCTGCGAATAAAGAATGAAAAGTTTGCCTCCACTCTGAATATTTCTTACATCAAATTCCGAACTATGAATTTTATCAGCCGTGGGTGACAATTTAGATTTCTCAGCTTTGAAAATGGTTGGTTTGCCCGTTTACGTATTCCTAACACCTAAGTAGGTTGACGAAGGTGTCTTAAATAAAATTATGCATTATACATACCTTTTTTATTCGAAAAAATAATTATACTTGCAGTGTGTTGTCTGTAAGAAAAAAGAAAGAAGATTGAAATGGCCAAAGGTTTTATTTTTATTTATTTTATTTAATGTTAACTATTGTATCTGTAGCAAGAAAAACTAACTAAAAAAAAAAAGAATTACATGTTATAAACTTACAAGTCCTTCATTTACGAAGTGATGGCCCTGTGGCAAATGAATTCTCCGGCACAAAAGCTGGTTACAAATGTTGAAAAAATCGGAAAATATGACCGTAAAAAAAAAGAAGTTTTTTTTACTTTCTCACTCTGCCTGTATTAAAACGAAAAACGATAGAATTTAAGAATATGAGGGGATTACGTAACACTCTTTTTTTTTGTAATTTTTAATTTATAAGAATAGTGGTTCAAATATTTCTGATTATAGTTTTAAAAAGTAAAGAATGTGAAGATTTAAAATGCAATTGGATTCTTGTCTAATGAATATACTATTTGAGAGACAAGCTACAAAAAGTGTCGTAGTCAATTGTGGACATGGTGAGGGAATTAAATTTTGAGAGAATTAATTTGGAAATTATTTTTTACCTATAAAATAACTTGACAAACAGTTTTTTAAAAAAATGAAAAGAGACAGTTATATCTAGCTACTGATTTTTCTTTTCAGAATTAATAGATTTGAAAAACGCCCTAAAAATTCTTGAAAATCCGATTTGATCTTTTTCTGAGAATAGCCCATTTACAATTTTTTATGAATATAAGAACCATCCATTTACAATATCTACTTTGAAATAATGAAACATTTTTTATTCCAAATAATGAAATTGTGAATTGTTAAGATTGGTTATGTTAATGTATAAATTAGACGAACAACTGACAGATGAACAAAGGTTCATTTTTCGGGTTATATTTGGTATTTAGTAAATGTGTAAAAAACAAAACGAAAATAAATAAATGAACGATTCTACCTGTCAGGTAGAGTAAACTAACCAAAACTATAACATATAAAACTGATATTCCAGACGATAAAGATTATGTATAAAAGTAACCATTATTTTAATTAATAACAATAAAATGAATAAGTCAATACAAAAAAAATCACCATAATTTTTTTTTTAGCAAGAACTGTTCTATTTTACTAAAATCACAAAAAACATATTTTTGCAAAAATCTACTTATCTAAATAATAGATAGCATTACAATAACGTTTTACGACGGAATACCCTGGGATCCGCGTATCATAGTTCTAGAACCTATGGTTTCCATTTCGAAAAGTTGGCCAAAGACTGAGGAGATGTAGTGCACCTTATAATTAGAATTAGGTATATTGTGTGGAAGGTTGTGAAACAATGAACTCAGTCGTAGAATTGTCTATACAACACATATATGTACTATTGTACGAGAGGCAAAGATCTAAATTAATTATGTCTGTAATTCTGAAAGGAAGAAATTGGCCAATGACCGAATTCGAATTATACTATAAATTTAATGAAACGGCTTGATTTAATGAAATTTGTAAATAGTTTGGATTTTGAAAAGTAGACCCAAAATTAAGGAGGTGTAGTTCTTATAATTTGTTGTAGGGTTGGAAAAATGTGAAACAATGAACTTAGTCATGGACCTTTGTATATATATTTAAAACATATGTGTACTATACTATTTGTTATATATTTGTATCAATGATGTAATTTATATATGTTTGTTATAAAGTATGTGAAAGATGTGCTTTGACATATTTAAGTACTGTTTATATACAAATCTTACTTAAGCTATTCAGCAAACATTTTGTTGTTATAAATAATGTATGTAATAATAAAGTTGCATATTATACAAATGTATGGAATGTACCAACAAATATTCAAAGGGTTACTTTGAATGAGAAAAAAAAATATATGTATATATATATATATATATATATATATATATATATATATATATATATATATATATATATATATTCCTTTTTATACATATGTTTGTTATAAAGTATGTAAAATGTATTTTTTTTATTTAAGCACTGTTTATATACAATACAATTCTTACTTAAAAGTTATTCAGTAAACATTTGGTTATTATAAACAAATGTATGGAGTGTACCAACAAATATTCAAAGGGCTACTTTGAAAGGGATATATATATATATATATATATATATATATATATATATATATATATATATATATATATATATATATGTATATATATATATATATATATATATATATATATATATATATATATATGTATTATAATTATAGTAGAATTATTTTCGTAAAGTATTATTTTTGTAGAATTATTCTTGTAAAGTATTTTAATCAATATATTCTAAAGTATTCTTGTAATTTATCAAGTTTTTGTTATCAAGTAATTTTAATTGTAATTTTTTGTAACTTTTATTTGTTTTATTTTGATATATGCTTCTATCCTAAAGGATCGATAATTTAATTAAGGGATAATTTATATTCTGTTGTAGTAACTTAGTACTTTTCAAAAATTTAAACAAAATGATGACTTTCTCTTCTTTATCCATAAAAACTTCTCTTAATGTGTACGGTAGTCCACTTTTTTTCCTGATTCTTCAAATTGGGTACACTGTATCAGTAAGTATGTTACAGTTTGTCGGGTATTGTTACACTTTTGGCATGTGGGTGCTTCATGTGGGAGAAAAATGGAAAAAAGAGAGAAAAAATGTCTGAACCATTGACTGTAACAAATACCGTATCGAACTTATGGCCATGTGGACCTGTTCCTCAAGAGGTTGTACTAATGACTCGCTTACAGATGACTAAACCTTGTTAATTAACTCATAACGAAGACAATGGAGCAACTAGACTGATCACTTCATACAGGTGTGTCGCTCCGGGCAGTTTGGCTACAGGTGTCTTTCACTGTCTGCCGATTACATGTACTAACAGCAGTGCATTCTTCAAAGCCTTAAACGTCACAAAATTCGCATCTAAATATTTATAATATTCCCAAATATCGATTCGATACATATATTATTTTCCATTATTAAATGTTTCGGTTGCCGGTTGTTTTATATGTATTGTAATGTATGTTATAGAAGCTTAATTGTCAATAAATATTCATTCTACTAACTAGGTTAATAAATGAATTCAGCTTTCTCATTGCATTGCTCATAAATTTAAATAATCAATTATCAAACTATCAAATTTTAATGTTCTTTTATATATTTAACGGATCCATTTAATGAACTTAGCCTAGATATTTTCGATGAACATCACCTACTATATGGTCTTCATGAATTATTCAATTGTGATAAAGATGTTGACTTGACCCCCATTCCTATCTTCCATTAATTATACCTAATTGAAATTTTAATTTCTAATGTCAAGCTGCGTGGTGCGACTTGACACCTTGCATAGCCACTCGATTACCTGTTTTCTAAAAGCTTGTGTTTCAAGCAATAATAGGAAGTTATTTCCGATCCAATTAAATAACAGAAATAAATACGGTTTACTTTTGATTTTTTTATCAAGAATTTCGAGGGTGACACAACGAAAGA
Source organism: Rhaphigaster nebulosa (assembly GCA_948150685.1). Taxonomy (NCBI): domain Eukaryota; kingdom Metazoa; phylum Arthropoda; class Insecta; order Hemiptera; family Pentatomidae; genus Rhaphigaster; species Rhaphigaster nebulosa. The sequence goes on from OX411310.1 coordinate 30,315,938, forward strand.
CCACAACAGGGAAAAAGTAAAGCATGATTTGTTTTTGTTTTTTTTTAATATGCGGCCTCATGCTAATCTATCAAATATGAAAATCATTACTTTTCAAGAGAGTGAAAATCCGTTGAATCCTTCTGCGTATTAGGGGCGCCTTCGATAATTTAAATATTTTCTATTTGTGTGGCATTTACCAACAGATAAAAATAAAATTCTGTTTTCCGTTATACAAGGATGGATAAGAAATAAGGAATAAGAGGATACGGTCAAATCTTATATATTTTTATACTCAAAACGATAAAATTTACACTTACATCTGCGACGTTGATCATCAATATATTATTTACTTTAAATTTTTTATGATTTCTAAATCGTTTTTCTCAGTGTAAATTAACTGATATGAAAATCACTACTTTTTAGCAGTGTATAAAAACGATGGTAAATGCAACACTAACAGAAAAAATAAAATTTTGTTGTCCATTAGGCATACAATGATGGACTCAACGGTATTTTGGCTCTCTTGAAAAGTAGTGATTTTCATATTCATTTGATTCGCATGGGAACGACGATATATCCACACCTTTCACTTATACCAGGAAAATAAACCAACATAAACGATCTGAATTTTATATATGGTCCGGCGGTGAAATGAGATGATTTTAAAATTAAAAAAAATAATATTCTAAACAGAACGCTCGCCAAATATTCTTGTAATTGTAAGAGTCGACCTGGAGCTTTTGCATGACCTCTCGTAGCATATAGAAGGACATTGCTTCGATCGCGTCCCGAGGACTTGGATAGCTCTCGGAGGATCGGCCACCAACACTTGTACAATCCATTAAAATTTAAAAAATCACAAGCCGTTAAATCGGGAGTGCGAGGGGACACAGGAATCTCTCCGTTTCCAGGAATTATTATTATTATAATTAATGTTTACGCGAATGTAGTGTTTAAATTTTTTACTCCATGGCCTCTTATGAACATTTAATAGCTATGAGTAGGTTCATAACCTCAAACAATTCATTTATCTAGGACAGGAAATTTCTTTAGAAAAAAAAATCAGTAAAGAATTGGGTATAAGATTAAAAATAGGATGGCACAAATACTGGTCCTTAAAGAAAATCTTTAATTCTGTACATCGGTCAAACTTGGGCACTAACCAAGAAGGAACAGGAGAGTTCTTGATTAAAATGCCAATATTATTTGAATGTGATTCTTTTTTTTATTCCCAAAAATTTCTGATGCATAGGCCATTGATATTCCTTGTAAAATTGGTGATGTAATTAAAATTTAAAACTTTTGTATTCTTAAGAGCTATTTGATTAAGCCTATAGGCATCCTATAGTTTCAAATTGCTGTATCTCTTTTAATCATTGTTGGACTCAACTGATTTTTTTTTCAAATTTAATAAGCCAACGTTTTACAAAAAAACATTCGATTGAAGATGAATTTTTAAAAATAATCAGCATCCTCACATAAATATAATATCGATTTGAACTTAATTTATTTATTCTAACAATGTTTACTTTGACTCGCCTAAATATGAAATATATAGTAAGGGAATGGCCTATACAGGTTGTACAAATAAGAACCAAGAAACTACAGTGTGTGATTCTGCACCTCAATTGCAACAAAAATATTATTTTGAACTATGGTCCGATTCCCCACAGGTATACAGGAAATTTAAGTTCTGTGTTATTTTAGGTGTCACGGTTTTGGTTCAATAGGAAGAGATCACTCATAAACTATTCAAGGCAATTCAATTCCAATTGCACCATAGTAAAGAAGATAAAATACCCTTTAAGAAAAATGCTTTGGTTTAACAGAATCCGTTGTATGGGAGGTTTCAAGAGAACCAACAGCGAAAAGTTTTATTTTATTTTAGAAAAATCACACTTTACTCATGATTGTTTTTCTAAGCCCCCTGCTGAGCTACAGATATCTCACTTTCAGAAAAGTTTTCGCATTGGTCTATAATTGATATCTGATTTGCAAAAGTGGAGTTAAGGTTTCCTCGGCAAAGAAGTGTTTTGAGAGTAAAATTAATTAAATTCGCTTTGTTTCTAGTCAATAAAATAACACGAAAATACAGAATAAAAAGCTTCTTTATGAAATAAAACAAATGTCTGTTAATTAACCAAAACTATTCTAAATTAAAGATGAAATGAAATTGTGATGAAAATAATTTTATCCCTCTTGAAGTAAATTTTCAAAAAAAAACCAGAGAGGATACCACATGCTTTTGTACTCATCAGAACAGGGATTGCAGTTGCTTTATTCTCTTGCTCATGATACTTCTATTTTAATTATGTTTTTATTTTTTCTTGTTATTACTGTGGTAAAATTTGTCAATGCTTATTTTATTTTTATTTTCAGGAACAAAGTAATATTGCAAGTGAGTGGAATCGTTCGTACGATGGTAATAACCGAACCGCATAGGCTAATTTTTCCTGGATATATTGTTTCACCTTTCTTGTTTACACACATATTTTGGATTTATTAAACATGCTCCATCTCCATGTTGAACCTTTATGGTTTTGCGAACACCTAGCAACAGCCGAGGGTTGCTGAGAGAATAAGCTATTGATAGAACCCGATCGTAGGATCTTTATTAAGCCCCTTAGGAACTGGTCTATTGGCCCAAGCAGGCCAAGTACGTGCTGGATGCCTGCGGTTCTCTTGGCTGCACTATAGACTGGAACCGAGAGAGAGGAAACTGCCAAGACGGAGAGGGAGGATACGACTTTCGCCTCCTGGAACAATCGGAGAAGAAAGTTGGCAGGCTTTCACCGCCTCCAAAGCGAGGACCGCCTCCACCGGCCGCCATTGTCCTTATAAGGCCAATTTTTTCCCCTTTTTTAATATTTCCTTTTTAACCCCGGACTGCTGTAAATAGAGTTGGGTCGCCGAATCGAATTCATGAATTACTTACTTCCATCGCTATAGAATTCATTTTCAAAATAAGAAAATTCTAAATAAACTAGAACCTTCCAGACACCTGCAATACTAAATCAGATTTTCTTAAGACTTCTATCTTGCATTGAAGGCTGTTCTGTATAAAAACAAAGAGCTCGAAGGAAATTGAACGCGTCGGCTGGTTGGAGGTGTTAACTAATGATGTCATACGCTACTGGCTTTCTTCTATGTATTATTTAATTACTTTTCTATTTCATTTCTTGAGATATTGCATCTAGAGGAGATATTTAAATATTTTTTTAATAGCGATTTTTTGGGCTGCGATTGAGAAAATAGCGTAGAATTGGGGGGTAGAAATCTAAAAGTAGCGTTTCCTAGTTTCTCATAGGCGGCAAAGGGTAGTTTCCATAAAAAATATTAAAATTCCTGGCACTCTCGGAAGTGAGATTTCGCTTTATAGGAACCTGTATGAAAAAATCAGCGAATAAATAATTAAATTTCTTTGCTACTCTCCCTGCAATGTGAAGAAGAAATGAACAGAGATCTCTGCTAAAAAAAAAACAGAAATTATGCTTTCATTACCAAATATTAGTAACACATAAATGTCATTTTTTTTTTTTTTTTTTTTTTTTTTTTTTCAATGCCAAGGATCTAAAATAAAAAAGCTTGAAGGAGACAGACAAAAAAAAAAACACGACCATTTTTACAATTCAATTGTAGAAATAAAAAAAATCCTTAATGACTTTGAGCTTCTTATGGCAAGATCCTTCACTGGACATACCGCGATACATCTTATCGATATGTCTGTAATCATCCATACGCTAAGCCAGGATTTTTTATATATTTTAGTTCTTCTATACAGATTATGTTTAAGTAAAAAAAAAAGTTTTAAAATTTTCCATACATTTTATCATAAAATTTTAAGATCTATAAGTGTAAAAATGTTATTGCATTGGTATCATAATTTTAACAGTTGTTTTAGGACTGAGGAATGACTCTGTTATAAGTATAATGGATCTACAGTTTTTTTTTGTCCAAATATTTTCAACTAACAAATTAATTTATTTTAATGTACTCGTATAACTAATTTTAATTAATTATATGCATCTTTAAAATATAAATATACTAATTTTTAACTATTCTGAGCTCTATTAAATTATCAAATGGCTTAAAGCGATCGTATGTTGTAAGACCATAGGGTTTTTTTTTACCGTTACGTCCAGAAAGATTTTGCAACATGGTTGGTAATCATCGATGATTGCGAGAGGTCATTTGGATTTTACATATGACTAACGCAGCTTCGAAGAGATTTCCGGCCGACGGGATTTTTTACTTATATAAGACTTTCTCATCACATTGAATGACGTATATCTCTAAACCGCTAGACATAATAGTAGGAAAAAGAATAAGTTATATTATTAAAAAAAAAAAAAATTATGTTTATTTTAAATGGTGATTGATAAATTAAAATAAATAATTTTGATGAATGGTTGAGATCAAGAGTTAAGAGCTCAAGGAAAGTTGGAATAAACTGAACTATCATCATAATAAAATAAATCATACTAATATTTGTGAACGCTAACCGTGAAAACTACAAAACCAATATTTACCAAATTTTAACTATATCGTCTTCATGGTTCCTAGATGGTTTTTCAATAATAAAATCTACCGTTATCGATATAGCGGCTGCGCGATATGACCGAACGAATATTTTATTTGCGTATTACTTGCTCCCTGAGTAAAAAAAAAATTTTTTTTAATACTGCATTTATAGACGCAATAATTTTTATCAAACTTTCAATTGCGTTAATTTAATCTGCATATATACTCTAATCAAGCGACAACGAAGCATTGCCGGGTCAGCTAGTAAATAAAAAGAAAGTATTTTGAAATTTAACAATATTCTTAAAAAGTTTCAGAATATAAATGAAACGGACAATCTAAATTAGGTCGATCAGATTGGAATTGGACCTAAGTTACTTGGACAGGAAAGCATTCGTTTCTTAAATGTGGGAAACTTTCATCTGAGGCCTAAATTAAATCGTTTGCCTTATTTCGAAACTGCATTCGTATTGTTCAATAGATCGAAGGTCTACAGATACCCGTTAATTGTAAAATTAAATTAACGATATTCTCTTTAAATTTTATCCAGGAGCTGTTATTTTATTAAGCGAATTTAAACTATATTTTGTAAAAATAAAGGCAGCCTGCTTTTATTTCACCAATATATTTATTATGATGCAAATTTTCGGCCTACAAGCCATCCTCAGGCATCTCTGTAAAAAAACACTATTTAGTTCAATTTCTAACATATCACAGAAATAATTATACCTAAATATTCTAATAAATACCATATACATACTAAAATTATTTAAAATGAATATACTTTCATACTTAAGTCCAAACCGGACCAAGTCGAAATATACAGCGTCACTAAAAAAAAAATTGAGTAAATGAATAATTACAATAAAAACACAATAACAAAATTGAGGTTGGATCAAATTTCATTATGCAAAATTCCTATTAAGTTGATACCAATAAAACACTAACAACTTCAAAAATAAAATAACAATAAGGGAGCCATCTCTGTCATCACAGCCATCACAGATGAAACTCCAAAGAAGGAGGCAATGCAATGTTACAGCCAATAATGACAACTGAATAATTTACTAAACTATCATTAATAATTATGCAACAATTAATCTACATACATTGAAACCCCCCTCCCCAAAATACAATCTATTAATTTATAAATCTAATATCATATTAATTTAAATAAATCAAAACTTCAATTTAGTAATTATATTAGCATATGTGCTATTCAAACCATTAGTATCAGATTTAAAATTGTATACTCTATTCAAATTTTTTGTTATGTATATGGACTCAAGTACTTTTCTTTTATGATTATTATTTTCTGTTGCAATAATCTTCGTATAATAAATATATTGGTGAAATAAAAGCAGCCTGCCTTTATTTTTATATATTGGAGTGTTCACCTTAATCAACAAACATATATATTTTGTATTTTTAAAAAAATTTCCATTCTTTTTTATTTATTAGGTATTATTTATTTTTTTATTCACATTTGAAAAAATTTATTAGGCCTTTCCGTGATTTGTAAAATTTATTAAACTTTGGGGATAGGATAAATATACCTATATGCGTGTGTGTGTATATATATATATATATATATATATATATATATATATATATATATATATATATATATAAAAACATATGTGTAGATATAAAGTATAGTATCACTTGTGTTTTTATCTGTTACATCATTATATTATGTCACTATCCAATACAAGATATTAATACTCTTTTTGCTATGTTAATAAGCCTTAAAATTGGTATTATGTTTTCCCCTCGTTTTAAGATAGTATTGGATCCGATTAGTTTATCTACTAGGTCTTTGGAACTTAGATGTGTACAGATGCTGCTGTTTGAAATTCTTGAAGCGAACTGAATGTTTCTAGGAACAAAAATTTCTACTAATTTGTCCAAGTATTTCAGTTTAGCCCCATCGATACTGTTTAAAACAATATATATGTCTCGTTTTGGAAAATATTCTGGTTTCTGAGAGGTTATCTTTGCAAAAGTCTTATCTTCTGTTTCCGAATTCGTTGAATTCTGTCCAATTCCTGTTTCATCATCTATATCAGTACTTGAGCTTTAGGAATGTTTTTTTTTTTCATGAGAAGTGATCATTAATTTCTTGAATAAACCTTAGAAACAGATCGAGTTGGGATTATATATTATAACAATATATTCAGCTCTTTCTATATAAGTTAGAATTTAAAGAATTTTTTTTTTAAACTTCTGTGATATTCGTCTTTATTTTATCCTTACTGGAGCACTGGAGAAAGTCTACAATGTGGGCTAAAACGTCATTCCTTAAATAGTTTTTTTATAATTTTTTTGTGATAATCTTTACCGCCAACCAGACCATTTTCTTTTTTGAATGGATTCATTAGATTAAAATTTAATTTGCATGTAAATCGCTATTTGTATTTTTTATTTTTGAGGTTAACAACCCCCATTGGGTCTGATGAAAGGAATCTGAAGAGTCTTAAGACTTTTTCTTGTTATCAAAACGTAGTTCTATAGCACATGACCTGCCGGCTAAGAAAAGAGACTTGTTACACTTCCAAAAACTTCTTTTAAAATTCACATTGTCGATTTGTACACGAGTGCCAATGACATAGGGGCCGTGTTGTTTACTAAAGGATATCCTTGAGGTGGCAGGCGCTGAACTTGAAGTCGGTTAGAAAGTCGGACATCCCTCTCTCCCCGAAGGCCACCTGCTTCAGGGAAGTCGGGTCCCGACGGTCTGGCGATATTCGGGCCACGACCTTTTCCCAATTCCCTCTCGTATCCTGTAAGCTCCTGTTTACGTTTTAGGGGTCAGAGCGGCTGATAAATCTTACCGCGGTTAATAGAAATTTGTTTTAAAATGCCGTTTCTCTTTTAAAGATGTATACATCATGTTTATGATTCGTTGCTTTAAATCATATTCAGTATCATTCGTTTTGCTGTTGTTGTTTTAACGCTAGGAGGGCGGGAGAATTTGCCTACCTAGAAGAACAGGGCCAGGCCATTTGACCCACTGCCTTATTTTAGACTCTTAATTTTCATTTTTAATTTAATAAGATTGTATTATTATTTCTACATATTATATAATATAATAAATAGGGGATTTTAATAATTAAGCTTGAAATATTTTTTTTAAATTTGTAGAATAAAATTTATCTTTATTAGATAGTAAAATTAGGCGATTTTAAACATAGCTACGCTAATTATAACATGATTATACTAATATAAAATTATAAATATACAATAAGAATAAGAATTATACTATCATTAAATCAATTATTTTTATATATAAATAATTCATTATGAAGATTTAGCACTGCATTTCCTAATATATATGTATATATATATATATATATATATATATATATATATATATATATATATATATATATATATATATATATATATGTGTGTGTGTGTGTATTTGAACTTCACAGAAATGTTTGATGATTTATTCTCTCATTCTTGTCGAATTCGGCATCTTTTTAAAAAATGAACTGAAGCCTCGACAAATTCTATATATGATCCTTCCCATATTCTCTCATAAATATGCATTGCAAATTAAAAGATTTTAGTTAGACACCTAATTACTCTCCAGAGCCGGATCCAGAGGTAGTTCTTAGGGGGTGGGAACTTTCTTGTATCTCCTTCTTTCACCTCCCTTCTCCTCTAATAAAAGTCAACAGTTTTATAACAGTATTGTAGGTCGTATATTTTGAAAAAGTGTATATATATGTGTGTATGAATTTTAAATATCTATGAAATTTAGATTTTTACCTTTATATCAATTTCAAAATTTGTATATACATATTTTTATTTTTGCTAACCGATTAAATGCTTTATAGATAGTTCAGAAATTAATAATCAATTAATAAAAAATAACTTTATTAAATAAAAATTTAGCATCATATATTAAATTTAAAAAACATTTATTTGAATATTTTTATTATTATATATCCAAGACATTTCATATTTTTCCTCTATTTTCATAAATGGCCAAGATATGGGTGTATGAAACTTTTAATCGGCCTCCATTTTGAAACGAAGTGGCGGATGGTAATTTCGTATTCCGAATATAATGCTGTAGTGAACAGTGATTTTGATGCAAAATCTCAAATTCTCTAAGAAAAGCCACGGACGACTGATGTATTTACTGTTTCTTTATTTTTTATTGGATTTTCGGATTATACGTATCTGGAAACGTAATACCAAAAATTTTGCGAGGGGAAATTAAAAAAAAAAATTTCTTGGTCGATTACAAATGTTCCTTATTAAAAATGATTAGCCGAAATTTTGTTGAACGGACTTCTAGATCATATTTGGCATGATTGAAGTACTCTTCTGTATCTGCTGGTATGAAATAAGAATGATATTAGTGATGTTGGATATCTCTCGTCTAGTTTTTTTTCAGCCATCTGTGCCTTGACTATGTGCCCCCTGCATTTATTGGTTCTGCCTGTCATCAAGTCAATTATAATATGTATTTTGCGTGTTCGTAAACTCTGGGTCCATGGTAGTCTGTAATTATTCACGTGCTTTTGGCTGTTCTTTGGTGAGATGTAAGTTCATACGGCTTTTAATAAGTAATTTTAAACAAATAAATTTCTTTATTTTATATTTTATAGGCATATTATAGAATTTATTGTGTTGTTCTTTCGTTGTAATCTTAAACATTTACCCTACCGCAACAGGTACACCACATTCGATATGTAGATCTCCGTTCGCACAGGATATGGGCAGTTAAATAAATATGAAAGTGAAATGTGAATTTTCGTTTCAACGGTTTACCGCAATAATTTCTCTACTTATTCATACTAAGCAGGAGAAAGTAGAATGAAATGGCCTTTGTGTTTATTCATCTTTTAAGTTTTAAATAAGAATAGCATATATAAAAATCATGTTTCTAACCGATGTAATAATGTCTGTAGTTTACGTTAAGAGAAATAATATTTAATCGCATGGGTTTATGAGTGCATGTAAATGGCTGTTAATTATGTTTTTAGTGATGCTAAAAAAACTGTTAAACTAGCTTCTTTTATTAGAGTAATAAAGCGTTTTTTTTTTCTAAGGAGAAATCCAGCAGTTGTCGTATGTCAGTTTAAGCTGCTTTTTCTCCATTCGTTTTTTTAATATTTATTTCTCTAGGATGATTCGAGGCTTTCTTCATCTTTAGGCTATATTTTCTACTTGTTATTTTATATTTTTTACTTTTAAAAAAAATTAAAAGTGTAATGTAAACATATCACACATTAAATAGTTTCGTATATAGTAGATACTGTAGTTTCGCTAATAATTATTTGGTTCTCAAAATATTTCTCTAATCTGATTTTCATGCTTTTCACTGACCATTTCTTATTTTTATATCCCAGTTTGCTTTCCATCCAATCTAATAATTCATTTTTGGCAAACTTCGTAAACTCTGAATTTTCCAATATTTAGTTTCAAGCATGAGCGATAGCATTTTCACAATCCGAATTAAAAGAGCGGGCATAAATAAATCTTTGTTATAATTTCCATGGAATCTCTCTTCTGCCGCTACCAAATATCCTATTCCAACAATCCTACACATGGCAGACAATGATAACTTATCATTTCTTTTGGTATGATGTTCCACAATTTTATGATTGCGAAGTGTACATACTTTTCACTGACTTTGCCCATTTTTTTATTTTTTTTTTATTCATTTCTTTAATTTATCTGAAGTTTTCGTAAATTCACCCCAGAAGATACATTTTAATTGAAAATCAAACGCTGGTACGCCGTATCTAGTAATCGAATCAAACTTGTATCTTCGGCTTCCCTAGCCATCTTTCGTTTTTATCCCAAAATAAATAAGAAGCGAATACATTCTTTCCAGCAATTTAAGCAATATTCCAGCAGTATACTAATTGTGGAGTACTTACTATACCAAATTTTTCATCTATCGTCACAATGAACTTCAATGTATTTAATTAAGTTATTTAAACCTTTCTCTCCTACTGATACACTCTCGTTGGGAATTACAACTTCATCACATGTTAATCAAATCGCTGAATCCATTTTTCAGCCTCATATAAGAACTATTAAAAAAATAAAATTAATACCGAAAATATAAAAATTGTATGTTGACCAAACCGAATGAATTCTTCATATTTTGATCTCTCTTTTAGGAGATTACTAATTGCTTTCCGAAGCAATTCGTGATTTAGATTTAGAATATGATTTTGAATTTTAAATCTGAGATGAAAAGATAGAACTTTTCAACGATTGCAAACAATTTATCTAATTTTAATTTTTTATTAATTGCCAGTAGATTATTTATACATTTTTCATCAGTTTTTCATTTAGGATTAATGATAAATTAAATGTGGTAATTTATAATTGGTATGTTGAGGTCAAATTTAATTGTGAATTCATTTTGGGTATAAAAGATATGACACCCTTCACAAGGAATATAACTTTTTTTTATTAGAAACAAATTAAGAAAATATATAATAGACTAACTTATACAATTTAATGGAAAGTGCATGTTGGCCGGGGCCGGACGGATTAGCCGCATTTTGCCCTTTGAATCCCGATTTTTAGGCTGGATTGGGGAGTTTTGTTAAAAATAACAAGTAAAATAGAAACTTCGAGGGTAGTGCTAAAATATTTGTTTGGGAGTATTTTGCAATAAATTCATTACTTCTCTATCAAATCCCGATTTGAAATTCATGAAGAATTTTTCTCGCTGTTTTCTTTTTTCTTTTAATTTTTGGCTGTTTGAGCTTTTTAGCGTAAAAATGTATACGTAAAGTTATACATAAAGTAAATAAAGTTTGTAAATACTTTAATTATGCTTCGAATGGAAGTAGTTTTTATTCGCCAAGGCTAATAACAAAAAAGTGATAAGGTATTTAAAAATTATTCCCCGCCGCTACTTCAGGCGCCATTTTGAATATGTTCCGAGGTTCGGATTCTTGGGGACTTCTTATGAGATGTTTGAGTTAATGATTTCTAAAACATATATGAAATTCAGCTTGGCATTAATTATTTCTACCACAAAGTGGAAAGTGAACGAGGTATGTATCTAATGTCCAAATAACAAAAACATTGTTTTTAAATAAGGTACTTTTTTTTTTTATTACATAATAATCGATGTCATATTTCCTTATTGTTTCCTTATTTTTACATTTTACATATCTGTCTTATTACTTAATTCCTGTTTTATCTTAAGGTAATGTTTTATGTTGTACGGTTATTATCATTTCATTTTCTTTTTTTTATTAAATTTTAAAATATTTAGATCGTAAAATATTTTTCTTAAAAAAAGGTTATTGATTTAATTTAAAGATTAGTTAAAGATAAGTAGAATTCAAAAATTGAATTTAAAAAACACCGTCAGTCTGCCGTCCGACAGCACTGAGTCGATTTTTTTTTAGATTTGGCACCAAAATCACAGTTCATCTCAGGATATGACCTCGGCATTACCATATGTTATTTAGATTAAAAATTGCGGCCGATTAAATATTTCATAGGCCCATATCTCGGCCATTTATGAAGATAGAGGAGAAATATAAAGTATTTTGGAATCATCATACCAATGTCTTTTTTTTTTAAATAATAAAAATAAATTCAACCTAAATAAATTTGTATTATTATTTTATTTGTTTTTTATTTTTTGTTTAATTTGGGAGTTTTTTTGGTTCTGATCTAACTGTATTTAATAAAAAAAATAAAAAAAATACCTGTACCACTACAACCTATAAAGGGTTTAGTAATGAGTAAGGACCGTACAGTTTTTAGGCCAAAGGTTAATGCAAGGAGTTGATTCGGCAGAGATCACGCTCAACCGATAGATTTTTCCAAATTAAGGGCACCCACTTTATAGAGGCTGGGTGAGCCCCTGGAGGGTCTTCTGAAACCACAGGGTCGATCCACTCCACGGCTGATAACATAATAAATAATTATCTGCCACAGCCGGTCTCGAACCCGGGACTCAGAGAATATTAGTTCAATGCCATACTCACTGAGCTACCCCGCTCCAATAGTATTTAATTAATACTTGGTCATTTCATTATCATTTGTGAATCTCTGAAACTATTTTTTCATATTCGACAGGAAAATAATTAAACGAAAGAATGACTGTACACAACATTATAACCAGAGCGTAAAGAAAGGATATGAGGCTTGACACAACAGTCATTCTGTAGCCCCGCGTGTAATAAAACTTCAGTTTTATTTTTTTCAAAGACCATCCAGCATTTTTTATTTTTTGCTAATTCTGCCTGATGCCAGACAAATTATTATTGTGAATTAGCGTTACAGTCAACTATTCCTCACTTAAAAAAAAAAATACATTAAAAATATTAGGGGAAAGGTATGGTAATATTGAGTCCCACTTTGTTTTTGACTTACTAGTGCTAGAAATATCAAAAAAATTTATTGTTCCACTAATCACTACCTTTATACTATATATTAGTCATACACAATAGATTTCAAATTTGTTCTCCCACAGCCTCTAAATGATCAAAATTCAATTTATCAACGAAGTCAAATTGATGCCATTGACTTGATGTGCAAATAATGTGGAACCCTAAGTGTTTTTCTTTTTAATTTTTTTTTTGTATGGAAAATCAAGATAAAACGATGGTTTTAATTCAAAAAATATTTTATTACACTGTTTCATTTCCTATTCTGCCCCTTCCTTCTCTTCCGCCAATGATACCCTACATGTCCATGGAGCAGCTTCATCCACCTCATCATTTATTGTAGTACTTCTTTCAGCTTTTGTATTTTTGCTTCTCTAGAGTGATTCTTGAAGCTGTTTCGGAAAGAGAGGCTGTGGGATCCGGTTTAATATTACCAACACGCATGTTCACAAAAAATTTTTTTTTGTCGATTACACTGATTCATTATTGAAAATAATCAGCCAGTACATATCTCATTAGGCGGCGATGTTTAACGCTTTGTCAAATTACATTTTGTGATTCTTTTTAAATTTACATTATTGAAAAATTACTTGAAAAACAAAAATATTAAAAAACTAAGTTTTCCGAGGATAACGATACATGTCGATACTTTGGTTAAAAGCATAATTATCTTCTTATGCCTATCAAATCTTTATACAAGTATATTTCTTGATGATTATATAGCCATTACAATACGAATATTAAAAAAAACTAATTAAAATAATCGGCTAGGAATACCAAGTTGGTCATATTATAAATTTTTGAAACTTGGGGAAAATTATTCGAGATGGCAGACGTTTATTTTTCCTCCTAAATCCTTCAAACGTTATTAACCTCAGAATTTGATTAGTCTCTTCGTATAGTTGATCATTTTGATTCCGTCTAATGCTATTCTATAATTACCATATTTCAAATTAAATAATCTAACGTTGAATTAACATCGACCTCGATTAAAAATGGCTCGTAGATTAAAATCAAGCAAATTTTTTTTTCTAGCAAAGGAATCTAGACTAACTGTCGAGTCCTAACGATCATTAGAACTACTCCTTGGTTTCCACACGATGGTACAAAGAACCACCGGGTGACCCAGAAATCTGCCTGGCAGTTTCCAGTCGACTGGAAGGAGGTTTGTTGAACTGTCTCTAACAAACCGTGGTCTGCCCCAGGGACCCGGGTTGCTGCAACCACGGCTTGTGCAAGCGCTCTTAACTCTTAGCCAGGTTCAATGCAGCCTTTAAGACTTCTATCGAGCAATATCCATCTTTTAGATCCTTGATTTCAGTGGGAACCTGATAAAAGCTTCAATATCAAATAAAATTCAAACTGAAAGCATTGTATTGAAACAAACGCGAGAATCGAAAAGAACAAAAAACAACGGTCCGTGGTGTCACGTATTCAATCATTACTGTCAGCACACGAAACAAAAACGCCAGCCTACCTGGATATTAACTTCAACGGAGACCCCATCAAGAGGATTCGACACGCCCACTAGACGACACTAGTACAAGAAGGTACAATTGATGAAATGCCTAGGAAGGCATGTCTATCATGTGACCTACATATCCAAAATATATTCAAGAGGAAAACAAGTATTATTTGGAAGATTCATTTTTTTTCGTTTGTTACAATATTTCATGAGATGTTTTGCATCATTTAATATTACTGATAACTTGGAGGACACGGGTCCAGTGAACACATATTCTTGAGACTTTTGAGTGTAAAACGTTTTGCACTCTAAATCCAAATATTCGCTTATTTTTGATTTGTTATTACGAATTTTATATTTGATACTATCTATATCCGCTCGGGGTTGTCCGTTAAAAGAATTGTGAGTTAAATGCCCTCTCAAATTTCAAGTTTTTTGGTTTTTTTTTATGTCTAACTATTAAAAGATAATGTGAGTGACAGAAGACAGGGTATTGTTCTTATCATTCCAAATCATTATACTGTAAAATTTGTACAAAACTTTACAAACAACTTTTAAAAAAAAAAGATATAAGTTCAACTTTGATTTTTATTTTATTTTTAATTAACATAATTTTTAAATGACACATTATTTATTTCATAATAAATTTCATCATACTTATTGCTGAATGATATGAATGGGAAAGTAAATAAAAGTATAATAGCGTATATAAATTCACCGAGGAAACACATCATTCAATACTCTGGCTTGCTTTGTCGTGGCTATGTGGAATGAAAGCAAATGAAGAAAAAAGATGTTATTTTACAAAAAAATAATTTTTTTTATTGTAAAGTTGGTACTATTTTAAATACGATTTTATTACTTATACAACCATATGCTATCAGAAACAAAAGTGTTTTTTTTTTTAAATTAAATCTTATTTCTTTAATATCTTTCAAATTGAAATTTCAATTCTGAAAACATTTTCTAAAGGCACTTAGACTCTCTTTTTGTCATTTCTTTGCTTCAATTATTAGAACTCTTAGGGGGTTACCGACAAACCGGTTACCAACAAAAATTTTGACTGTAAATATTCCTAGGCCAAAGGGGTGAACATTTTGATCGGTAATCGACTGCATTGTTTAGAATTCGTCTCATTTCATTTAGATGTTTTTTAAGAAGAGGATCAAAATGATAATAAATTTGTCTAAACGGGATTAAAGCTACACGTTTTTATACTTTTACCGATTTTATTAAAAAATGACGCTTAATACAATAATTTCACTCCTGTTAAAATGTTTTCATAGAGAACTTGCTTTAACGTGTATCAAGCTTCCATGAAAACAATTACAAAATTACCTATTTTTTTAAATAGTTTTCCTCATTTCTCTCCTTAAGGGGAGGATTTCGATAAATTTAATGCATGTAAACCTTCTCAAAGAAATTATCTAAATGATGGTGAAAACCGCTTCAAAATCAACTGACTACTTTTCGAGTTTTGCTATCACAAACATACGCAGACTACATTTTTTATATACGAGTATGTATCGAACTCGTTTTTTAAAAAGGCGTAAGTGCCGCTTAGGAAACTTTACAGGATACACAAAAAATGTTTTTTCTTCAAATGATAATTTTTTTAAAATTTTTTTATTATTATGTATAGTTGTAGTTTATTAACATGTAAAAAAATCTATAATTACCATATATTGTTAAGGTGTCTAACACTGGTTAAGGACAGAGTGACGAATAAGAGCCGTTAGTATGTGGTGCTTAAGTCGTCAATAGTTAATTTTTATACCAATCCCAATTTTTATTTTGATATAGCGTGAGCGGGAATCTATAGAGATGGTGTTTATGTCCGATAATAAATTTAAACCTGAATTTCGACTTATTGGCGCTTAATTCTCTTTCAAAAAATGACTTCGATATAGATTAACTAATTCAGTGTACGAAAGCTGTCTATGATTTTATAATTTCGCTTCATCATTAATGAAACCTTCAGGGACCGTGCGGGTTGGTATATAGATTGTTCCAGATCAATTTTATCAAATTCCATTCACTATTTTCACTTACGTATAACATTATGCATAAACTTATTTTACTTG
This sequence comes from Rhaphigaster nebulosa, assembly GCA_948150685.1. Lineage (NCBI taxonomy): Eukaryota > Metazoa > Arthropoda > Insecta > Hemiptera > Pentatomidae > Rhaphigaster > Rhaphigaster nebulosa. The sequence continues at coordinate 30,332,380 of OX411310.1, forward strand.
ACACACCTATATTTCGAAAAAGGCTCATAAGATCTGGTCTGAAGTTGAATATTAGTGTAGAAATAGTTCAGTATCAATTTTATCAAATTCTATCCGCTACTTTCATTTCTGCATCCGCAAACGTATTTTCCTTGACACGCCCTATATTTCGAAAACGGCCCTTAGGATTTGGTCATAAGTTAGAGGAAAGTTGAAGACTAGTGTAAAAATAGTTCAGTATCAATTTTATCAAATTCCATGCGCTGCTTACGTTAACGCATGCGTAGAGGTATTTTCCTTGTCACGCCTATATTTCACAAATATTTCGTTCGATTTGGCCCAAAGTTGGTAATTAGTGTGGGAATGGCTTAGCATCAATTTGATCAAAATCCTTGTATAAATATGTATTAGTAGACACAAGTTAGCATTTGATTTCATATTATATCACTTGTTACCATTGATTCATAAAAATTTATTGAAATGTTTTGCATAAATAAAAAAAATACAATTCTCTCTGTAAATGCATCAATGGTTTGTATCCCGATTTGTTTTTGTTTGATGCATCTCATTTCATTTATTCTTTTCTTAGCCCCGTTCCCACCCAGATCTTCTTTTCATTGAAGATGTGGCCGGGGAAATGCAGAAAATGATATTCTCACATTTATTTTACATCATTAAAGAGCCTCCTTACTTTTGAATATTTATACTCAAATATCCCGTCTGTGTCGAGTACAATTATTAGAACATGTGAAGATGGCTATCAGAAAGTAACTTCTGTAAGTTTCCTCCATAAATAATTTTAGAAAACAGAAAAGGAGTGCACATAGGAGGAATGCTGACACCATTCGGTCTAAGGAACGGTATTAAACACGTCTAAAGCTAAATGAAGCTATAGCTACGTTTGGCATCCGAAGATTCCTTGGGAATTATTGGGATGAAAAAATAAATAAAGAGACCTCTACCGCCTGAGATAGTATGAGCGAATACCTCGAGTCTCGAGAGCTACGGCCTTACTTCGAATTCTTTTAACCGATTTTTTTTTTTTTTTTTTTTTGTGTGGAATTATATGAAAGATGGTGAGCTCAATCATCATTCATTCATCCAGCATGGATATATTTATGAATTAAAGTTTATACAGGCACTCCCGAACGGCCTTAATATTCGCGAAACGTATTATTATTTTGATAGCAGTTCGAATAAAAGCGCCAGAAATCGAAGAAAATAATAATAATTTACATAAAGTAACGGAGGACATGAATAAAATAAATTAAAACTAATAGTGATAGTTTAGGGAATTTGATTACTAAACAAGCTGTCCACTACAATTATTATACTTTTTTTTACAGCCTTATCTTATTTACAAAATTTATTTAATGTTATAGAATGCCAATGACTTATTCTGTAAAAGTTCGCTAACATACAATTCTATATATTTTAGTAAAAATTTTAAAATTCATTTTTATCATATTTTACTAACTTTTGATGATTTTCATATCCTTGTTTGAAAAATGATATCACAAATTTTCTTTGAATTCAGTTTAATAACTTGGAGAAAGGTTAGAAGAATTGTTCTTAAAATATTAATTCTAAAAATTACTTAAAAATACTGTCAAATTCTAAACTTTCTGCAGAGAAAAAAAAAACGTTTAAAAAATTGAATTTCTTCATATTGAGATACTTTTTTTTTTTAATTGTAAGTGCGCCGACCAGCATATACTAGAAATACATATACTCTACTAGAAAAATAAAAAATTAATTGTTGTACGTTAAATTCAGGCAAAAATAAAATAACCTTGGATCAAAATGTTTCACATTGGGCTGATGATTTGTCTTTTTTAATAAAAATTCATGTATCATTATTAATATTTCGTATCGATCTAGTGTTTCTTGCTAAATATGACCCTTATACATGATTTATGTTGAGTTATGTTTAAAAGAAAGCTATTCAAAAACTAACACTTCATGTAAATAATGCCAAAAAATTAATAATATTTCTGCGAAAAGTCAACCACAAAACATTAATCAGATAATCTTTATATCTGAAAAAAAAAAAAATTAAGTTTCATAAGATTGATTTTGAATTCCACCCATTTCGGTTATTGATTCTAACTTACCTTTGATTGTCCATATCTATGCCTCCATCCATAGATCCATTAGGCCAGATGCCTAGATCCATTAACTTAGTTGGAGTTCCTTTGCTCCACACACATATATATATATATATATATATATATATATATATATATATATATATATATATATATATATATATATATATATATTATACGGACATTTGAATTTAATAAATAGTCCAGTTAAATAGTCAAATAGTCCTGCGATAGTTTATTTCTTTTAAATAAATTGCTACGGGACTTTCTCAACGTGATAATTAGGAGAAAAATAGTAGAAACAAATTTTACATATTTTAGAAAAAATCGTTATGTAACAACATGGGGAAAAAAATTCATGAAGATGCCGGAAAGTGTTTTTTCACGTTTAAGATGTGAAAAAAATTTGTTTAAGAAAAATAATAAGTATTACGTAATATTTAACTTGTAATTATTGCAGAAACATGTATTGAGAATTAAATTGTGGCTTTTGTTAGTGCCTATTTATAATAAAAATTTTGTCCAAACAAAATAATAACTTCCCGGAAATTGAGAAAATATAAAACAAATGATCTCGAAAAAAGATTTGAACAAGGGCCAAAATGATTCTAGAGCCATTTTTTAAAGTCCTATTTGTTCCCGAGGAGTTTATCTACAACCCTATTTTCATGAAATATATGTGAGGTTTGATATAATACCTAAAAAAACACCTTTGAACATGGGACTGTTTCACGCAATGCGAGGTATTAGAGAGGTAGTGGCGAAGAGCGGGGGAATGCTCTCTGACGGCCGGGCATCGAGCACTGAAGAGGGGTTGAGATAGATAGCCTTCCCTCAAAAATGGCCATATTTCCCGGTTTTTAATATTTTTTACGAAAAGTTGTTGACAAAATTTAATTGTCTAAAATTCATTTTTTCCGTTTTCTTAAACGATATTACGTACATTTTTTTATTTTTCTCATACCAATTTTTTTTCATTTCTTAAACGTGAAAAAAAAAAACTTTCCGGCAACTTTAAGATTTTTTTCACCATTTTGCTACAGACCGATTTTATCTAAAACGTACAGAATTTTTTTCTACAATTTTCTCCTAATTATCACGCTGAGAAAGACCCTTGGCAATTTATTTTAAAAAATTAATTTATTTACTCTATAACGCCTGGACTAAACCGGGTGTAATACTTGACCTTCAACTGTTGGCGATACTTTGATTTAAAATTTGCCTGAAAACAATACCTACGACCTATTTAGGTCCTTTACCTATTTAGTGTCCCATTGAATATATACACTATCGTAAGTTGTCTTTGAATTTGTATATTAGGAAAGCCTTATGTTATAACCTGAGATATTCTTTGTTATTAATTCATTTATGTGTTGTTTTTTAATTCTTTACCCCTCATTATATTTGGCAAGATAAATTATACGGTGGCGAACCACTGGACAAGTGGATTAGTGAACAGGTTGGGCGAAGTGTGCCCGGGTTGGAGGACCCGTTCCCACGTGTATGCCCGGTAGGAGATGAGGTCGGAATCCTTAGAGGTGACCGCGTTACCCTATACCGTCGTGGCAGTCGTTCAGCTCTGAAAATTCACATCTGCTGGCATCCCGTTTATGGTGTACGTAATTATAATTCTAAAGTCATTTTTTAATCCATCAGTATAAATGTCGAAGTATGGATTTAATAAAAAATTATAATTTGCAAGTGCCAAAGGTTAAAAAAAAATCGTTTACCCGTTGTGTTGATTTTAAGAAAATGAGAAGTACCGCTGCTGGTATCTCTCATTAGGAATAACATTTTAAGCTCTAACTGCTGATTTTGACATTTTTAGATTTTAAATTCAAAATTAATGTTTTAAAATTTGTCACAAGTGTTACGTCCCCTGGTGCTAGTGAATACTTTCTAAGCAGTGCTATTCTTGATTAATCGATTGAAATGAATAATTAAAAGTACCGCCCGTTAAAAAAACTCAAATTTTGGCTTGTTCGAGTTTTTGAGCCCTAAACTATTTTTGTAGATTCTTTACAATGTTTTAACTGGTTCGCCCGTCTTCGCATCACAAGTGTTACGTTACAAATGTTATCACATTTGTTCGTATAGGATTGATATAGTAGGAGGCACTGGTGATAATTTTTGTGCAGCGGGGGTTCAACTCATTTCAGTATTATCTGTTTAATAACCGGAACAATAAACGCACTTCTCTAACACCACCCAAATTCGCATTCAAATTTTCTACTCTCAATTTGGAGTGAAGAGACGCGCAAAACCTTAAAATCAGAAAAACACATTTGGAAATGGCAAACTTTTTATTAAAATTGATTCCCACTTCAGCTCTTTTGATCCAAAGGGGATCGCTGGAAGTGCACAAATATAGCTGGAAAAAAAAATGTTCAGACTCTTTTCCTTTTTCAGTCTTGGAGATGTGATCCATCCTTTGCAGACTGGGCCCTTCCTCGTTGGCGACGTTAAATGGGCCAAGCTTCAAAAAACTTACCCGGATCTCGGTCTTCATTCATTCGGCATAGATGACCGAACCACTTCACGACCAGCTGTCTTTTCTCGACAGTATTCCTCGAGGATCCCAAGATATTCTCTCATTTCTGACCTGTTCCATCCTTATTCGGCCTACCACACTCCGGAGGTACTTCATTTCAGCGGCTGTAGCTCTACTCCTGTTCAGCGGGATCCAGCTTTCGCTTCCATAATGAAGAGTAGTTAGGTAGACGGCCTTGAAGATGTGCAATTTAATATTGTATCCCAATTCCCTTTTTCCTATCACTGGGTTGTAAAGTTAATGTATATTATTAACTTTCTTCATTCTGTTGAAAAGCTCTTGGTCAATTTTTCCATTTCTGCCTAGCACTATTCCAAGATAAGTTTAGCTCGCTGATGTTCCTAATACCTCCTCCTTGCAGCGAACTATGGCCTCTTCTTCCTCATGACCAATGTACATTACCTTGCATTTAGTGACCTGCCCTTTCTTTGCAGCTCGGCTTCCCACTATCTGCTTGCTGGAGATTTTCATTTGAATTGGCAATGAGGAAATGTCTGCGAAAACCATAATTAATTTTGAGCTAGTATTGTCCTCATATTTCACATTCCATTCCGTGTCATCCTTCGCTTACATATTTTTAAAATATCATCCAGGAATATGATGAAAAGAAGAGGAATAAAGCTGTCACCTTGTTTAATCTCTTTACTCATGTCGAAAGTCCTGGATTCTGTCCCGTTTATTCTATTTATACCTAGTAATCAGCTTTCAGCACAGTTATTAATTCAATGGGCACATTTTTTTTTTTCAACCAAAACATTAACTTACTGCATGAGTTTGGAGCGCATTTTGATTTCTCATTTGAAGCATAATTAGTTCGTTAGGTGTAGACAACTATTATGGAACAAAAATTGTCAACATTTTTATGAAGGGACTTGATTCTCATTCGAAAAATAAGTAAAAGTCATCATTTGCAGATATTTTCAAAAGACAATAAATACCTAAATATTAATTAGACCAATTTTTAATATTTTTCCCATAATGTTAAAATTATATTATGGAAACCAATTTTGAAAAATATATAAAATACGCAACATCTACAGTATATCCTTGTGCATTACACTACAAAATTTTCGCAGAGAATGGTACTTGGGAATCGGATTCCATTAAGTTCGTCTCTGATTTATTAACGTGAGATGAATCTTGTCTTTCTTTCTCTGACTCATCTCCGCATAACTGTGGCCGTACTTCTTCAACACGTCCTACTTTTTTAGTTCAAGTACAGTATAACGGCACTTGGAATTTATAAAGAAAGAAATACCTTTCCATTGTCATTAAATATTTTATTATTTAAAGAATATATTTATTTTTATTTTGACAATTTAATATCTTTGTACTTACTTTTCGACAATTGTTTAGTTTATACGCGCTTTAATTACATATATTTATAGAGGACTCGTTTTGAATCAAGTTAGGTTGGCTGCTTACGTACGTAATATATTAAAGAAAAAAGAAACTAAATCATATTCCTTAGATAGTCAATCCCTGAATGCAGATATCTAATTATTATTTCATACATCTTAGGTTCTACTTACAATTAGCCCGATAATTAACTTGAAAACTAATCAGTCAATCGTTTCTCAGATTTGAATAATTTGTATGGATTCAGTTCCTTATGAAAGATTTCATGCTGTTGCAATGAGCAAGCACCAACTTGCGACAAAGAACCACTGGTGTAGATCGCCCTTGAATTACTGTTAAGAAATCGATGCATTTAAACTGAATAAATCGATATTCCAAGCACAAGTCTTTAACACGTTCTTTCAGTAAAGTCGAAATTTTAGACTACAAAAAAATACATTTCATTATCAATGTGTCATGTAAGTGTGAAGCAGAGAAAATTAAATCGTGAAATCAACATAAAGAGCTCCGAATTTTTCTATAAGATGGCGATCACAAATTTTTCTTTCAGTAAAATTTATTTTAAGTTTGTGATGCTTTTTAATTTGATCTTAACTTTAAAGGAAATTTATATGATTTTTGTGGATTTCATATGTGTATAGATTTTTGAATTTCTAATTGGGCTTGAAACTGAAAGAACATTACTAAAAACTATTTCCTTTAATATGCTGATATTTACCGGTTTCGAAACACGTGCTATTTTAAGTTATGTAGCTAAATTGAAAAAATTATAATTTCCAGAAACAATGTTTCTATGGGCATGTTTTCCGTATGTATGTGAACATACATTTCATCTATCTTCCATTAAAACTATCTGTTTAACTATCTAAAAAATCTTTAAAAAATACTATCTAAAAAAACTATCTAGTTAACTATCTAACTCTTCTACAACATTCCTGCTTTCAACGTTTCGGGGTATTGCCCCATCTTCAAGAATATAACAAAATTTACTGAGATATTGTTTATGTTTTATCCATAACCACTTTTATTTTGTCTAATTATTATAATTATTATTTTACATTCACTGGACTAAATTGATAGTTAGTAAGAGCATATGTCAGTGTTTCCAATCAATCACAAACCATATCGGTTGCAATTATCATTTCGTACGGTTTGTTAGGGTAAATAAATCAATTGTCCAAATTAATTCAACCTTTTACCTAATTAATAAATAAAAAGCCCGGCACTAAAAAAAAATCAAAAGGTCTATTTTATTATTATTTTTTTCCGAAGAATAAACACTTCTAAACTTCCTTTTTTTCTTTTATTCTTTATTAAAATTACACTAGGTAACTAGTTTCGGACCCATTTTCAAGCCTGTCATTATAAGCCTATAAATATAAACAAAAATTATTGCACATTTAACTTATCTCTTCCACAAACATCCAAAAAACCCATACATACAATTTAAAACTTTATACAATTTAACCCATTACTATTATTTAAAATGATGTAAAAATACTAACGCATAAATGATACAAACACATTTCATTCATTTAAAAAGTAAATAAAGTAATTTAAAATTGTCACATTAAATCTTTTAAATTATAATATATTAACTTTACTGAATAGTGATTGACCATTGTGCAAACTAACCCAACGATGATAAGATGTGCCTGAAGATGAATACCCATGCTTAAATAGGATTCGCTGCAGCTGTGAGCTTGTACCAACTATGCTTACTCATAAAGTCAGAAAATTATTTCTCCCCCATAACTTCCTTTTAAGTCGTTTATGGCCTAGAGTCATTATACCTATACGGGATTATAAAAAGGAAAACATACATGAGGCCTCTAGGATTTATATACAGTCGTGCTCGTTACAGCAAATTTTATGGTACAATAGAAAAGTAATATCATAACACCATCAAAATGCAATTTAGTGACTCTGGCATACCAGAATTATACATATTTATTTGGTAATATAATTATTTTAAATATATGTTAACGGTGTTGTTTGGCTCGGAGAAAGCCGATATGATAATGAGTGCATTGAAACATTAAGCATGATATTTATGACGGAGTGAAAGGCTATGTTTAACAAAGATGCTCGTACGTGTTTACTTTCATGTAATTAAAGTTTTAAAGTGGGCAAACAATGAATATTTCATTTAATGGCTGACATTTTTCTCGTTGAATTATAATATCATAGTAAAGGTTTTTAAGTTGGCTTTCATCTTTAGAACATTTATTTCTTTTGTTTAATTGTTTTAAATAATAAATGTTTGCAATTAAGTAAGAAAAAAAAAATATAAAGGTCTTTCCCTGTCAGAAGTTGAGGTTTCGCGTTTCAAGACACGTATATTCCAAAAATCCGTTCGTCCGCCGTCCGCGACTTTTCTCCGAGATAACTGGACCGATTTTTAGTGTATTTTTAGTCACTTAGTGTATTTATATTATTTTTGTACTTAATAAAAGAGCTTTCTTCAGATGTATAATAATTTTTTTAAGAACCTACAACCTCTAAAGCCAAACTTTATTTAATTCCGATACAATCATTTTATTTATTTATTACGCAAAAATTTGAAGTGGAATTCTAAACATAAACTTTCACACAAGAACTTGACGGGTGTGATACTTCCTAATTACTATAGTTTTACTAATTATAACAAGTGATTGAATCATGAAAAGTGAATAATGTTATTTTTAAATGAAATAATGAAGCCAAAATATTCCTTATTCGTAAGTCTACTATATTTTAATGATCTAAAGGCAATGGGTGGTCGATATATCAGTAAATATCAATAAATAAATGTAAATTAATCAATTAATATAAATATCTTCCTTAGCCTCAAGGATATTACCAAAACTAAAATATTGGCATTTGTTATAAAAAGAAATAATGATTTCATTTTGAAATATATTATCTGTATTAAAATAATAAACTAATACGTTTTTTATTACATTGAAATAATGGAATAGCAATTACAATTTTCTTTTAGTAAAGCAGACGTCTAGAATCCACCGATAATGAATAAAATATCTGCCTATAGAGGCTTTTTATTTTTTTTATTAAGATTTTATATATCATGAAGTTCTCGGTTACTGTTATCCTTTAATTTAAAAAGCAATTTTTTTCATCTTAATTTGTTGCTGTTGAGGTAATAGATAATATACGTTTGTTTTTTTATTATCTCCAATGATTGTCGAAAATATTATAATAATATTTACTACAATGAAATCGGCAATTTTATTTTTTCTATAAGGTCACAGCATTGAGAAATTATATCGACGTCGTTTTTTGAAAAAGGCTTAAGCACCAAATATTCGAAATTTAGGTTTCAATTGATTTTGTGATGTAAACACCACACCTATCGTATCTCGCTTACAAATCGAAAAAAAAAAAAAATTGGAAATAGTCTAAAATCGAATATTAATGACGTAAGAACCAAATGCTAACTACTTTCATTCGTCACTCTGTCCTTAACCAGTGCTAGAATCCATTAAAATATATTGTAATTATAAAGGTTTTGCTAGGTTAATAAACTCCTACTCTATACAATAATGAATAAAATTAAAAAAAAAATATATTGTTATTTGGGGAAAAATCGTTTCATGCGTTTCCTGTAAAGTTTGCTAAACGGCGCCTTTTTCAAAAATCGACGTCGATATGCAAGCATATTTTGCTTTATTTTTTTGTATGATTACTGATTACTTTATTTACTTTTTGAAACTCAAAATTACATCTGCTGTAGAAAAAACGATTTATTTTTAACAGTTGTGTATAGTGTTTAAGATGTCCTGTTATTAATAAATAACAGAGGAGGGATGGTTGGGTAAGTCCGCTAAGCAAACAGTTTTGTAAAAACAAATCTGGTGGGTGTAATCAGTCATAGAAAACGAGCGAAGAGGTCGAACGTTACGACAGGTCCGAAACCTGTCACCAAATGATTACCAATCCCAATTACCAATTAAGTAATAAAACTGAAGTAGTTATTTCGTAATACTTTTATATCATTAAGAAAATCATTATTTAATGTATTTTTAATAAAATTTGCCATTAATGGATGCATGGAACGAGCCTTATTAATATGATAATGTATGTATACATTTATGAACAGAAAGTACTTTTAAGTATTTAATATAGTTTGTTTATTGATTGTTTATCAAATAGATTATGAAATATTGTAATAATATTTTAGATAATGTAATGTTAGATTAAATCGGAGTTGTACAGCTTCTCTAAAGTCAAATTTCGGAAAATTTCCCCATCTTCATGAAAAACTTAATTCGTGTTGTTCTAGAAATTTCATTAAGACTTCTCTACATTCTCTTCTTAATATCCACTTATGTTCTTCACTGTCCTTATTAATATTTAGAAATATTATTTTTTTTTTTAGATATTTTTATAGAAGAATTATTAATTTAGTTTTATTAAGTAGTTTAGTAAAATTTTCTTCTCCGAATCTTCTAATAATGTTTCTAATTTGAATACAGACACTGAAGGAGATTTAGAAGAGATTGTAGAAAAGGCTAAATGAAATTACTAGTACACAAATTAAGTTTTTCTTGAAGAGAGGGAAACTCACCAAAACGTCGAAAAATATGTGAAAAATCTATTTAAAAAACAGAATATTAGGGGAGGAAATTTTATTTCAGAAAAACTATGATTTAGAATTTCCTCTTCCGCGTTAGGCCCTCACAAAAAATTATTTCTTAAAACATCGTGATTCTTAAACGTTGTTTTAAAAGTAATAAAATCAGAAAAAAAATTATGATAGTCCTTAAAAACTTTGATTAAAAAAATAATAGTCCAAAGTAGAATGTCGAGAAACAAACATTCCTTTTTTTCTGAAAACAAAGAAATTATTCCTCACTGATGAGCTTATGTTATAATTGCTTTATAAAAATTATGCGATGGTTGTTTATTGTTATTGTATTACATTCAAAAGGTGTAATATTTTAAAGAACTAAGTGGATTAATTAAATGTTCTCAAATTTTAAGTTTATATTGACACATAAAATGGAATTAACTCTGTAATGACAACTTTAAGTAACTTCTTGATATAACTACAATTTTTTTACTACTATATCGCAGTGTGAATAAAAGAATAAGATTAATTGCTGTTAACAAAAAAAAAACCTGCTTTATCCTTGTTGAGAATTAATAAGCTTAGATCAAGAATTATTGAGATAAGGGTTACGTTACTGGTCTACTCTTTCTGGTGAGGATCACGGAGTAGCTAAACGGATGAAAAATTCTAAAATAAACTTAATAAATTACTTAAATTAATATTTTAATGCTTTTATTTCTTCAACTTCTAAAGATAGCCATTTTATTTTATTTTTAACTACTAAACTGAATTAAGTAAAAATTCATTCAGAAAACGAGAATGTCAGAATCTTTGAAATAATTCAGAATTAGTGGTAAGTTTTGTTTTTTTAATTAAATACATTTTTAATGCTTTTCATTGAAAGCTTAATTCATTAGGGTATGATACCCTGATAATAAATTATTTTATTGACCTCATGTAATATAATTGTTCTAGTCGTTATTGTCATAACATTTTGAGTTTTAGTGTTAATTTATGACAAATCTGTTATTAGTATATATTTAACAGCATTAAAAGTTTCTTAGCAATACGGACTTATAAAAATTTTGAGGTTTCGACCACCAAGATGTGTTGTTCTTATTCTGATGAAGGAAACACCAAAATTACAGCTCATTATGTTGGTACCATATTATATATTGCTATAATTATAGTATCTTATGCACTATCAGATAAATAAATGATTAGTACGGACTAAAGTTCTTTTTAATTAATAAGCACAGATAAGTACTCGTATAAAAGTGGAGCGATAAAACTAGGATATTTTTTGACTCAAGTGCTTAACCTGGATGATGATGGGGATAATGAACAAGTTGGAAGAGTACGGAGTTGTGAGCGTTTATTCCTTCTTTTTTTTCATCAAGAATCTTAGGTACGGCAATCATAGTATTTTTTTTTTTTTTTATTAAATAAAGTAAAACGGAGGAAGTTGTGACAATATTTCGCATGAACGGTTGACTAAAGCGGTGTTCCAGTTGGCCCGGCCTACTTCTATTTGGAGTCTAGCACAATCCAAGCCAAGGAGCTGTTTTTTAACAAAGACCTTTCCAAACGTAGGAAAGTTTTTCTTTTCTCAATTATTTTTCCATAATAAAATTGCAGAAGTTTTATAATCATTTTATTTTAGTTTTCGCTTTTTACATATCGATTAAATAAAGGATTTAGTTCTAATATTTATGATAATAGGAAAATCTTGAAATAAACAGAAGATTCGGAGAAGATATTTTACTTCATAAAACTTCGTAAAATTAAATTAATAATTCTTCCATAAAAAATATCTAAAAAATGAATAATATTACTAAATAGGAATAATAATAATAAATAGGACAATTATGGACATATGTCAATCTCCCCATAAATTAAATTATTATCTCTACTTTAATAATCTATTATTATTTGAAGCGTTATCAGTGAGGATTATTTACTATTTCTGAAAATATTAGCTCCTCTATAAGCCTATATTAACAAATATTACTACAAAAAAAAAAGTGCTTAAAATATCTTGAACTAGATAATATACAAAATCGGTTGTCGCCAAAAATGTATTCCATCCTTCCTCCATCTTGTCTTTTAACAACAAAGCACTTTAAAATATATTAATTCTAAGATTTTTGTTTTAGTAAAAATATTTTTTTTCTGTATAATTACTAAACTGTAGTTCTATCCTTAATTCATATTAATTATAAAACGCGGCTTTACTTACCGTACTTAGCGTAGGCTAATATTTGAATCGTTGATTTGAGAAACCCCATTTGTCATTGAGAGAAATTTTTTTCGGAAAACAACAAAAATCAGTCTAGGCCTAACCGTAATGGTTAAAGGCAATCCAAAACTATTGTTTATTAAAATGTCATCGACCCTTAACTTATTATAATATCAATTAAGACAATTAGAGTCATCATGGTGTTTAAATTTAAATTTGCTTGACTTATGGGATTTTTCTAATTAATCAACTTTACGGAAATAAGAAAAATTAGAAAATAATTACCAATAAGTATGTAAAAAGGTGTTTATTTATGTTAAAATTGTTTATAAAAGTACTTTCAGACTAAATTAGTCTGATTCTTCAATCCGTTCACATATCCGACTTAACTTCAGTGATTAGAGGCTTTTCTCAAATAAATTATAACTAGCCACCATTACCAAAAAGCGAAATGCGTCCGACTTGTATTGTCTATGCTCCAAAACACGTGTCGATCTCAGTAGAATGGAAACCCTTCACATTTTAAATATCCCTCAAAAAGAGATTTATGGGGTTTCTAAACTCAACTATTTATTTGATTTATTAAATTCTTAATCCGTATTAAAATATGTAACAATTTTTATTTCAATGATAAACCAATTTAGGAGTTTCCAATATTGAGAATTTCATTCACTATGTATTAAATATAAAATATATATGGTCAAACGGGCTGAACTTTGATATCTTAACAAAATGGTTATTTAAAAAGAAAAAATGGAAGATAGCTTGGAATAAAAAAGTTCAAATTGTTTTTAGTCATTTAAAAAAGACGTATGATAATTTTCTGTAAATTAATATTATGGAAGATATTGAAGAACATTAATCTGGCATATTATAGTAAAAAGTCAATTGTCTCAACCGTTGTATGCGAAAATAAACAATGCTTGTTATTAATCTTCAATCATGTATGTAATATACATCGAACGTCGACTAAAAATTGTCACATTCGTAAATGGGTGGATTCCGTAAAAAAAATTAATATGCATGTCTCAGAATTAGAATAAATCATTTTTCGAAGTTGTTTTGATTTTAATGAAATGAAAAAAAATACCATAGAAACAGTTTATTTTTAGGAACATTTTGAGCAGTAGCTACTCATTCGAATATTTTTAGATTTTTAATTAAAAAAAAAATCTGGTGTGGTGAGAGTAACTTTCACTTACCAGGCTACTTGAAATACATTTAAAAAATTTCTATTTAGTTTCAACATTAATTTAATTTTTATTAAATAATATAAAAGCAGAAATTATTAGCTACAACAATCACTTAAACTTATGCGTTTTTTCTTACTCTCCATTACCTTTTACGGCTTTATAAGTTAGATGTTATTTTTTCAAAAAGATTTTGCTTTCTCACGGTATATTATACATCTATGTTACTACTCTTATTTCCGTAAAATTATTTTCAACGTGAGAAAATATTTCTCCTTTAGTTAATTATCAAATTTCTTCTTAGTTTATATTTATCTCCATTTTTTACTAATACTAACAATGAGAGATGTTTTTTTGATTTCTAGTAAACAAAATTAAGGGTACTTTTGAGGAAACCATTTTAAAAATTCAGTATTTAAGCTCTCTCAGACTATTTTAATGAGGATAAGCCCTAGCTGGTACTAATGAGCATTTAATTGTACATTGATATAACGAGTTTGATCACAATCGTGAGTGTCTTTTTCGAGTAAATTGTAAAAATGTGTTTTATTGATGATATAAAGCGGCACTTTTGGTTAGTCAAAAAATATTGCAATAAAAAATTGCAAAGATCACAGGCATATAACTTTCTCAAATACACTTTTTCAGTGCATTTTCACAACTTTTCGTTATGGAACTAGACTTACCTTATATACACACAGACACAGACTATTTTGCGAGGCTTGGTTATTTGGGCTCAGAGGATCTTGTTTATAACGTGTATTTCCGTTGAAAACTCGGATACCAAATTTTTCACGTTCGCAATACTTTCTCTTACTCTATATTTCATTTATAGGTAAGTGAAAGTAAAAAATCTTAAATTTCATTAATTGCCACAAGTGTTACTTCCCCTAGTATTTCTGAATACTTTCAAAACGATACTATTTTTGATTAATTGCTTGCTATGAATGGTAAAATGTACCATCTCTTAAAAAAAAAACTTCTTATTTAGGCATATTTAAGTTTTGGAGCGCTTAATTGTTTTTTTATGTTAAGACTCGTAACAGTAAATTTGAACTAAATCTTTTTGTTAATATGAAAAATATTGGAAATTGGGGAACCCGTCTATATTTAATTTTCAGCTATGATTGTCTAATTACAAAAGACATAAAGAACTAAAAACATGAATAAAGTACTAACAGAAGTTATAGCTTTTGATAGTATTAAGCATATTATTGTCGATTAATTTCAAGCAAATTTTCGTTTTCGATGAAAACCACCCAAAAACTATTTATATTTGAAGTAATGTTGGAGATAATAATATAACGATGCTAAGTAATACAAAGAATACTCTTTCACGTGTGCCTTTCATGACGTATGAGGCTTTTTAAGATCCTGTTCTGATCGACTATAGACAACATTGTTGATTCCCTCGCCGTAGAAGAGCCTGTTGGCTGAAATACATAAATGTACGTGAGATATATAAAATAGAGATAAGGGGAGGAGGGGAGCAGGGAGGGAGGGGGGAGAGGGAGTTAGATCCGGGGCCTGACCGGGTTTCAGACGAGCTAGCTGTACCAGTGACCCACTAAGCCATCCCCCTCTTTTCGACCTAGAAACGTTCCTCAGCACCACCTCCTTCCGGCATCTCCGTCTTCAACATCCATTTTCGGCCATCTTATTAGATCTACCTGTCCGTTCACATACAAAGAATCACGCCTTATTGTGTCGTTGATAAAATAAAATAGCATTTAACATTAAAAAAACTTTATTGTTCAGAAATTAGTTTTAAATATTTCTTCTCAGAAGAACAATACATTATATATATATATATATATATATATATATATATATATATATATATATATATATATATATAGAGAGAGAGAGAGAGAGAGAGAGAGAATAAAATATTTTTGATAATTATTCTATTATAATATTTCCAGATCACCTTCATGGATTACTGTTGGTCAAGAAATAGTAGGTACCTCTCTTCTCAAGAATCGAACTCATTTTCAAAAGGTATTTTTCATATATAATGAAATAATAAATTTATAACTTATAAATATGGCAAAACAATTAGGAATCTATATAATGAAAATCTCGAGAGAATTTATTTTAATTTAATGTTATTAAATCTATCAAGCATATTGACAATATACGGTAAACTGTTAAAAATCAATAGTTCAAATATAAATATAAAGTAAAATCAATTATAAGTCGACAAACATCATCTCTGCCTTGTATTGGCGGTGATAATCTAATAAATAAATGAAAATTTTATTAATTATTTCTCATTTTGGGGAGAAGTGAGGAAGAAAAAAAACTAAAACCCTTTATTATATTTATTTATCTGGTAATTCTGAGTTGTATGGGGTTAATAATCGTTAAAAAATAAGTACAGCTATCATCAGGCGCGTTGGCAGAAATTTTTGTTCTCGAGGGGAATGGAGAAGGGGGTATTTAATTTTTTTCGGAGGGGGATGGGCATTTCAATTTTTATCGGAAAGGAGGAGGGGTTATAAATTGTTTTGCGGGAGAGAGGGGGAGATTTAATAAGAAGAAGACAAGTAATCACTAAAGTGTTCATAATTTCTAAAATGTAGAAAACGTATGTTGGTGGTTATGAAAATTATACTCGTATTTTTCCAAAAATTTCGGCGGGATATATTTCCCTGATCCTCTTCCTCCCCTGTGTGCGTCATTGATTATTGTTGCTAGGTGGTAAGGAAAGTAAAAAATAACCATAACTGCTAACTGGTTAAAGTTTTTGGTAAACCTTTATGCCTTTTATTTTTATTTATTTATTTTTTATTGAATAATGATATATTCTGTCTCAGCAAGGACAATGGTAATAGTGATCAAAGAAATCATTCGCATCATATTTATTGAAAATCCTTATAGTTACCGCTACCATTTTTTTTAGAGAAATTTTAATTCACCTATTAGTATAATTTCTACTTATACGATCTGATAGAGACCGCAAGATAAATACAAAGTTGATATACTTATTCTGAAATAAATAAAAAGTTTGCTCTCATAAAGATCTCAATTTCACGAACAGTATATAAAAACTCCTATATACATGGGATCCTATATATCTCACTTGAAGAATTGTATGGACGCAATGGTGGGTGGTGTCACATGAGTTGCTTTTTTCTTATTTTATCCTCGAATGCAGTAAAGCCAGTCAGTAAAGATAAGTCTCTAAAGTTAAGCTTGGCGGACATTTATCCTTAAGAGCTGTCTGTACACGAACTGAGAACTTAGAAGGCGGTGGGTTATCGGTTTCGATCCGGAAATTGTCTGGCTGTGTGAAAGCAACCGTCGGTGTCGGATCCGACTTCTACATATTCGTATCGAGTGAAAATCCCATTTTTTTTTTTTTTTTTTTTTTTATCATTAATCAGGTAGTTACTTCGCGGTAAGTGGAATAGTCCGTTTCCATTATCACAGGAACATCTGGTGTAGCTTGGCAGTAAGTGAAATTGATGAAATGGATATTGCTGTTAATTGTAATACTGTTAGCAGAAATTTGAATGTTTACTATTCCCAAAGGTTGAGCATTTTAAGCAAGTCTAATAAATCTAACCCATTTGCCTTTTGTACTTAATGTGTTTGTAATGTTAGCTGATTAGTTGTTTTTGATTATAACCTTCTTCTGGAATGCATTTTACTTTTTATTTCTCTTTTTTTTTCTATTTATTTTTATGGCTTTTTAGTATTTTTTTTTTTGGTTCCACTGTTTTTTTACTGTTTTCCACTAATCAGGTGTTTTTAATATATTTTTTCCCAACTGTTTTAATATAAACTATACCGTTAAGTTACCTCCCTTTTTTTATCTTTTTATTTTCTTTTGACTGCTCATTATAGCTAGGAATCCCGAAAATAAAGGAGTAACGAGTACAGTATCTTGGATTAGTTCCAGAATTACGGTACAGATTAAATATTATTAATTATGCCAGATTGCACTTAAACGATTAACAGATTTATTTCATATTGAGGAAATTGCAACGTTAGGTGCTTCAGAATGTGGTGAGTTTTGTCATCGTTTTACCGCGTTTGGAAACTTTGAAACAGAATAAATTATTTTTATGTAAATCTGCGACGTTAGTATTGGGTGTCACTTCTGATATTTTCACAAAATAAAATAATTAGCATAATAATAAAATATTATTATTATCATCGAAGCATATCGCACCTATCGTAGAATAAAGATACAGTTCAAAATAAGAAATTGTTGTAAAATCATATTTAAAGATATTTTATTTCCACTTTTAAATACTTTCTCATTAAAACACACTGAACGTTCGTAATACTCGTTCGTAGGTTAAACGAATGTTTAATGTGATTTGATAAGGAGGTTTAATAAAGGGTTGAAAAAAACATCTTTAAAAATTATTTTCTTTCAATTTCTGATTTTGAGTTGTTCCTTTATTAAACGATAGATGAGATGTGTTTAAACTCCACAAACCACTGTTGAAGTGGTTTTAAATTGAAATAAAAACGAAAATATATCCGCCAATTGTTTCTACGTCCATGTCACGATAGGCCTAGTTTGATTTTTTGTTGTACTTGAGTCTTGGATGTACTTGAAACGCTACCGGGAGTCATGGGAAGTTTTGTTTATTTATTTTTATTTTTTTTTACTTTCAAACCGTTTAGCTGTAAAATTGAAAATTAGTTTCTTTCGTCTTTGTTGTTTAATGTATTTGTAAATTTGCCTAGCTATATTGTAAACTTTTTTTAAAATAATCTTTATAGATATCAATGTGATCTTATCTGGTTCTGACCTGATGATGCCTCAATTGGCGAAACTTTGATTGGTTAGTTATTTACATTATTTAGTTATTTGGCATTTGTGATACTTGAGGCTTCAGCTTATGATACTTCTAATAATTTTTTTGATAAACTGCTAACAACAGTGGCGTAAGCACGGTGGGATGATCTGGATATATCCCTCCCGAAATTTATGAAAACAAATAATTTTCATGCCCACCAACATAAAATTGGTATTTTGTGTAATATTTTTGGTAATTTTAACAATAGTTTTTGATCCAATTTTCATGCTTATCCTTATATCTTATACCAAATTTGGCGATTTTAGACATTTAGGTGATTATTTACCTCCTTCATATTAAATACCTCTCCGAAAAAAAATTCTGCGTGCACCCATGCCTAACAATATTTTTTATCTCTTTTTTGGGTTTTATCTCTCCTTTGATTAAAAAAAAAAGTATATAAGAATAACCAGGTCATTTCACATTTCAAAATAAGCTGATAACTTTAATTTTTTGAAGAAATTAATAAATCGACATTACGCCTGAAACTTCATAAATGCTTCTAACATAATTTTTTAATTCAAAAAAACCTTGACCTTCTATACTTCAACCTTCCTAAACTTTCAACTTCCATGAATATTCAACCCCTCTTCTAAACTTACAGGTCATAGACAAGTGATTACAATGATAATGTAAAAATGACACATTCCATTCGATTCGGATCCTTTTCTTTCGAAGTAGAAGTACTAAGCCTTTGTTTAATTAAAATGGGACTTATCAGATAGACTGTCGAAATATTATTTGGATTTAAATTATTTCAGAAAAGTTTTCATACCTGATTTTTGCCGGTTGAAACAGGTACATAGCAGAATATTCGTTTGTCGCCTGATATTTACAAACTTTCTAATGGCCATTATACAAAATTATACAGCACATTTGAAATAGCTAATAAATTATTTTATAGAGGATAAATTCTTTCTGGAACCATCAGTGTTGATCAGATCACTAATCAAGTGGTCTGGTAGAAAGTAAGTGAAGCATAAATTATCTCGCACAGGGCTATAAATATGGCTGTTATCTATTATCTAGCTTGCCACTTGTGGATTTACAGATATTGCAACTGATATTGATTTGGGAGGATTAATCCGGTAATCGAACACACACCGCTCCGAACCGGGTGCTGTGCGACCCAGTCCTCAACGCGTTGGAGCATCTATGCTACTTCACAGAAACTAACTGAATGACGAAGTTATATGCATTTTTTTTTTTTCGTGATATTTATTAACAGAATCTATTATCGCTTTAGGTTATTTTTAAAAGGTAATTTTTTACTAATTTTTGGAAAAATATATTTTAGACGTTTTTTACATTTTACAAATCCAGTAGATATAATGATAATTCTCCGAGTTCAACCTCTATAGTTCGTTTGGTTTAAGGGGAACAGATTTGGCCTTTAAGACAGAAAATAATATTTAAAATTATTCCTTCTTTAAAATGAACTCTTGTTCATTTATTTTAGGAATACTGATAAATTAGCAAAACTGACTTTACTATCATTAAGCAAAAAAAAAAAAAATTACTTTCAATATTAATCCATATATTAAAACCATAGTAATTTACTTTTGGAAGGAATTTAGTATAGGAAGCGAGATACAGAGCTTTAAATCGATATTTAATTTTGTGATTTTTAGCATCCTCGGAACTGATATTTTTTTTTGATGATTTTTCAAACTAAGCTTTTTTGTGGACTGAATCAAAATCTGCCATCATTCTTGTTGTAAAAAATATATAAGGCTAGTTTACTTAATAATTTAAATTTATTTGACCAAAACTCAATTATATTTAAAGTTTATATTATTTATTTAATATACTCAGAAAAATAAATTTTTTCCTGGAAAAATATATCGATATCATATTTCAAACTCGTGATATAAAATAAAGCAGTTTAAGCTTGTTTTTTTTTTTTTTTTTTCTCAACTCCAAGTCCCCATTGAACGGAACGGTTAGATATTTGTAGAATTTTTTTCAATGTAGAATCATCCAAAAAAATGTTATCAAAATCGGTGACGGAGACATCACTATTGTTTGTTGCACTAGTGTTTATTAAATCTTCTTTATGATTTTAGTTCGTTGCATTATGGATTGGGGTCTGTGTTGAAAATGGACTCCCTACTTCTATTCTATTTTCTCATTTTAGCTATAGAAATTATCATGAATATAAAATAGCAGATAAACAAAACTTTATAAATGATATATGGTTTATTCTACCAATTTGCAAGAATTTATACCCCAAGGAGATTGTAGCTTCTGAGTAAAATATCTTGTATGCCGACTGCTTCCAGTGGGTACGAAGTACTTTCAGCTTGGTGTTATAGTATTTTTATCTTAAGTTTCGATTCGTTTTCACGGTTAAACTTGGAATTCAAATTGTGTTCCATAACAGGAGTTAGTAAGATTGACGGCGAATAAGTTTTCTATTTTCGCAATTATTAACTTAATCGGTAAATAAGGATACCGAGTTCAGTCGGTGGACCGCCGAATTGTCGCAGCAGGACTAAGGAGGTTTTATTATGTTTGGAGCATGAATTATGGCTCGGCTGAAACATGAATCGGCACGAACAAAGTGAATTGGAGATACACTGCATATATCAGATTTTAAACAATTAAATTTACTTTGCTAAAAGTCATTATATAAACTGCGTTTTTAAGTTTACCATACCCGACATTATTCCAAAGTAATAAATTGGTAAATGAGCTTCCACAAGACTTTTTTTTTTTGGCATGATCCCATTGAGATACCATGTATATTCTTTTACTAGCGTTAAATATATATATATATATATATATATATATATATATATATATATATATATATATATATATATATTTGTTAAAAACCAAAGAGGTTATTTTTTTATTCAAAATCGAAATTTTTATTTTTTTTTAAATATATACTTAGTGTGTTTTTGTGTTTAGTGGGTTCAATTTAAAACATACGTTTAATGCTAATATTATAATGCACATACCAAATTGTATGATGGTAAATATAAAAAATAAAAATTTGTGGAAGCCAATTCATGGCTCTTAAATAATGTCGGGTTTGGTAATTTAAAAACGTAGTTAAATAAGTAAGTTTGTCTAAAATATGACATAAACAGTGTATTTCCAATTATTTCACTTTGAAAAAAAACTTTGCATAAAAATAAAATATTTGATTTGCTATATAACGAAACCCAAAAAAAAAACGCTAACATGAAATTTGGCCCATACATTCTTATAACATGTTTATGTAATATATAACTTTCAAAAAAGTAAAACAAAATATTTTGTTTAAACAAAAAACAATGTTTTGGAATTTTTTAAACATTTTAAGATTGGTTTTGTAAATTCAAGATACATATCAAATTTAATCCCATCTAATTTTGAAAAGATGGCACTATTTTGAGCTTTCTAAGGCAAAGAGTTCTGAAGCTATTATTAACAATCAGGACTCGGAGAAGTCCCGAGTTCAGTATTATATTTTGCCTTTATAAGTGGCCAGTCCTCATTTGAAATGGACGATTTATCTTTATTTTATCTATCATAAATTTAATGCTAATTAATATTTTTTACCACGACTTATTGATCTTCTCCTCGTTAATAATTGGTTTCTAATTAATAATCATGAGTTGAATTTTGAGTATTTTCTATTTCCCTGATTAGCATCCTATTTCCCTCACCTTCATAATTTCAATCAGTCCTGACATCATGATGAGTGGCAATAGACTTGTATTATGATGGACAGGAGTTGACAAAGCTTGGAGGGATGACAGGATTACTATATTTTTTTTATTGTTACTCCAATCAACTCTTTCATTAAGAAAGTCAATGATACTCTTGGATGTACATTGATCCGCGTAGTCACCACGGATACAGCCAATAGTAAAGAGGGACATGTAGCTAATGAACATGGCGCTCTGGGGCAGGGAGCGCTCTGGTCGGCTGGCCCGCGCGCTCTCTTTGCCATCCAGGACAGGCCGGTACACTCCGCTCATCATGTAAATGGGTCTCCTTTCACGGCTCTTTGTCTATATCTTGTCGAAACTAGTTCTTTTCAATTGAACCCTATGCTCGACTTAAGCGTCTCATTTGGATCCCAATGGGGGGTCTGAAAGTATCACGAAAAATCATTTTTCTGAAAAAACAAACGAAAAGTTAATTATTTCAGTCGTAAAACAGGGTCTTAAATTACTGAACATAAAAATAAATTATTTTAATATTTTGTTTCAGTAAAAAAGGTAGGAAGTAGTTCAACTGACTAGGGGAGGCTATGACGTAGGATTACAGATTTCAATGAAAATTTTTTTGGAGACATTTCGCAAAATATTAGACACGTACCCAAGGGTTTTTTCCAATGTGCTAGGAGCCGAGAAAAGAATCATTTTATATAATTTCGACAATTTTTATATTATTGTTTTCTGCATTTGCTCTGCGTGGATTTCTATTTTATGGGCATTATACACCAAACGATATATTTTTTTTATTTTTTTGTGCAATAAGAAAAATGTATTGCTGATCGTTTCAAAGAATTTTAAATATATACGAAATGGCAAAAAATATACTTTCAGTAAACTAGGCCATTTTTTTTTTTTTTTTTTTTTACGATATATCACATCAGCATCGTAGTTATAGTCCCTTAAAATTGTTAAATGCAAATTTTCGAAGAAATATGAATTTTAGAACATGATTTTTTTGGAGGATTGTTTTTCTGAAGATCTTCGGATTTCAAATAAACATTCATACCTCCTTATGATTTCATCCGAATTTAACGTTACTACAATCACTGGAAAGACCATACCCACACCAATACTTATTTTCATGCTTTTACAAAGTATCATCAAAATGTAATGTGAAATAAAAACTTCTTAAACGTATAATTTTATTTATACGCTTCTAATTTGTTCATGGAGATCGGGTTTGTACTATTTCGTTTCGTATAATAGCCCCTAAACCATTCCCAGGTTTCATGTGGATCGGATGAGTCGTGTTGAAGTTATCGCAATTTTAGTGATTTTCGAAAATTTGGTGTAATAAAAATTTATTTTTCGGTTGCTATGTAAATTCATATTTAAAGATTTTTGAGGTTCGAAAAACTAATATCAACTCTTATTGTCACTAAAAAAATGTTTTATCATACATTGTTACGTCGGTCGGTCTAAATGTTTCAATATTGTTCTCGTACTACAGTTGTCTGCCAAATTTTTATCCGGCCGGGTATCTAGAACAAGACTGGATGCACTAATTCTGGCATATTTCCCCAGGTCTGTCCCAAAACGAGAGTAATTAATGTATTGTAGATATACACGATAAACACATCCAGATCCCATCAAAACTGAATTAGATTACAGCTTCCATTTACACACTCATTTGGATGATATTTTAAGTTATTTTATTTTATTTGTGTGTGTTTATGAATGGCTAATAAGCTAATAAGAATAGCTATAGAGGAGAAATAGAATAAAAGAAATAAATAGCAATTAGTCTATAATCTTGTACAACACTAAAATGTTATACCATGTAGCAAGCTTCCTATTGAAACATATGAATGTTTGACAAAGTATTGTTAATATCATACTATAATGATTAATAGAAAAATGCAAGCAAAAAATGTTAATCTTAATAGCAGTGAACAAAGAATAGTAAGGCATGATATTTAGATTAACGAATGTGATATTATTTGTTATTTTATGTAAATACACAATGGTTATGACATTATGAATGTTTTTTAATAATTAGATTGAACATTGATGATGAAGAAAATATCACAAGCGTTGGTGTTAAAGTATATAACATAAAAAAAAAATAGCTTAAACATGCTAAAAATCAAATATAGTTAATTTTAAATATCAGGGATTATTGATTTGTTCTCTGATAGTTGATTCTTCATATTTCTGTTAACTGCATGTTAACTACCTGACAAATCCAATAATATTTAATGTTTCTCTGGTGGATAAACAGTAGAGCTATTAAATAGCTAATAACAAAAAGGCATTTCTTTATTTTCCACTATATACATCTGATTTACTCTCCGAAAAATCTTGCTAACAATTTTTTATGAACAGTTGCATTTTGTTTAGCGAGAATATACTACTGGAAAATGCTGTTATGCTTTTTGGGGTCTTTATGCATTTTTGGGTGTCTCTGTGAAATTTCGTTTGTCTGTTAAGGCTCACACACCAACAGTTACTTTTTTACCATGTTATATATTTCACAGATATTCTGTTTAATACCTACATTATCTACGGTATGATGATTGGTTACATTTAATGATACCGTTTATTTCTGACCCTAAAGTTCAGCTCCAAATGTCAGCCTCTTTATCTGCGATTAATCAATTTGTCGTGATAAATATACTTGTACCTGTCTATGTTTCAATTCACGAGGACGACTCTTTATAATATATTCCGTCATATTTAGTGTAATAGGTGGCGTAAGTTAATATCAAAAAAGTTAAAAATTTTAAACTATTGTGTCAAAATTAGTCTGTGTGATTTTATTGGTTAGAAAATATTCTTTTGTCTGAATTTAAATTCCAGTCTTTAACTTAAATATTGTACAAATTTAGACGTAGTAAAATTTTGAGACCTGTTTAATTAATAACAACAGTATTATAAGTATTTTATTCAATTACATGTATTAATTAAAATACACTGTGTTTGGGAGTCATATATAATTTAGAATAAATTATGTTAAAAATCATAACTGTAGTAAAAAATGTATACATGTTCGAAACAGGAGAGTTTTTTTTTTTATTCTAAGCAAAAGCTGAGTAATTATTACTGTCATTTCATTGCGTGTTAATTTTTCTTCGTCTTGGGTAATTATTCCAGTTACCAAGGATGACCTAAGAACCTTTTTAGTTATAATGTTTCATCAAAATTGTAAGTGATTGGTAAAAATAAAAGACGTTTTATGCTCAAAATCTTTTCTGCATTATCACCCATTCCAATCATTTAACCATTTTATTAAAATGAATAAAATTTTTCCTGCTTCTTTCTTCTTCTGGAATCTATAATTTTCATAAATGAATGGCAATGATACTAATCTATAGGATTTTTTCGCTCAATAATATTTTATAATTGATGGGGTTGAAATAAACATTATAATTAGAGAGTGTTGACTATGAATAATTTATTCACATATTTTTATATTAACATTTAACAAAATAACACAAGAAAACAAAGTACATTGTTGTCTTTTTTCTTCCATACTCTCCTATTGTTGATAATAAATTTGTAAAAATATTTATTCCAAAATAGACTGTTTTATATTTATTTTTACAAAAAATATATTTATATCTATATATAAAAGTACACATTTGCACCTCGGAAGGATGCTCCACAGCCTATTACATTTAATAGTTATCAGCCAGGATCGGAAGCCGTCAGCGTTAATTTGAGATAGAAAATTAAAAAGGACAGAATAAAATTTAAAATTTACCTTATATGTACCCCTAAATAAAGTTAATTTAATGAAATAGCTACAAATACATTCATACAACCACATTTTCTATTTGTACATTTTTTTTTAAATCAATTTAAATACTTGGATATTTGTAGATACAAATTACATGCAAACTGTATACACGTATACAGACAGCTCATCTCTCAGCTGAGTAAATGTACAACAAATAAAATGGGCATTAATAACCCTTATGTTATTTATATATAATATTTATAAATATTTATATAATTCTATACATCTATAAGAAATATAAATTAAAAATTGTACGAAAATTGAAAAAATAAACATTAAACATGAAATGATACAAAAATCAACACTTATTTACAAAATATTTGGTCAGGCAGCAATCCATCGTTCGTTGCAAAGTCAAGCAGAACTATCAATTTCAAATCAGAATCTTTGGAATCATATTAATTATTTTTTCCATGCTTAACCCTTCACAAAATATCAATTATGGAAATGTTATAATAACAATAACAAATTTTGACATGTCCAATTTCAGTATAATGTACCCCTGAGGACCTTGCACAATCATCTACTCTTAATATTAACAATTACTAATATTTATAAAATATATCATTGCAGTTATATTTGGTCACAACACAATATTATCACAATTTAGCGATGTTTAAGTAGGTTGTCGTTTAGTAAGAATTTCGTTGTTCCACACTCGTCATTTTGGTTAACTTGTAGTAGCAATTAAAAAAATAAATAAAAATAATAATAAAATAAACCCGTTTTAGTCCAATAAATAATTCAGTCGAGTCAGCATCTTTAAAAATTGAGGAGTGCGGTGATGTCATTTCTCACATAGAATTTATCGATAGAGATCTCTCATAAATAGTATTTCTTTATGTACATATAAACACTGCAATATCCAATGTCAGTCCCTGCCTATTCTTTTATGTATCTGTGCATGTTTGATGAGATGAGCCTTTTGCCTGAAGGCTTTCCCGCAGACCTCGCACCTGAACGGCTTCTCTCCTGTGTGTGTGCGAAGGTGCACTTTGATGTTGGACTTGTTGAGGAAGCCTCTGTTACAGATGGTACACCTGTGGACCGGTTTCTCCTTCCCTAGGCCGGGCTCCGAGTAGAGAACGGTGCTAGTTGCCGCCGCAGACTTGGATTTGGACTTGGCTTTACTCTTCTTTCCAGGGGTGGTGGTATGAGGAAAGGAGACCTGCAACTCTGGTGAAGGACGGGAACTGTGGACTGGGGTGTACCTGACGAGGTCGGAGGTGCTGACCACGTGCCCGGGGGGCGAGTGTGCCAGGTAGGGGGTGGACGAGGAAGGGGACGGGCATTCGGAGACGAGGCCGTAGGATATCTCTCCCTTGGGCGGCCCGTTCTGGAGCCTACTCTGCAGCAGCGGCATGTAGGAAGACGCCGGCTCCCTCTTCACCTGGATCCCACCGTAACTCAGCGGTGGAGAGGCCACACCGAAGGCAGAGTTGGCCACGAACTCCTGCAGGCTCTCGGCCGAGATGATGGCCTTCCCGTTGCCCGTGCTCTGACTGCAGGCTGTGTCGATCCAGGCATCGATGTCTATCCAGCTGTCCCTCGACGTCTCTCCGTTGCTCGCATTGCTGTTGGCAGCGTTCGAGCCTGGAACTGTCGTGTCGGCGATCGCAGAGCCTATGATGGCAGCGATGTCTTCGATATCTGGAGCCAGAAGACTGTTGTAGTCTACAGCTTCCGTCTTGATGTTCTCTAATGTGCAGTCCATCGTGGACGAACTGACAACTTGGTCTGTCGTGTAGTAAATCGTGTTTTGGTTCGTCGCTTCGGACGAATTGTTGTTGGCTTCCACCCTCGGAGGGCTTGGAGCGCTGGCGATCGTATGATAGTGATGGCCAGAAATACCGTTTATACTCAAGTGGCCTGTGTAGCCCGTAAAAGGAGGCAGGGGCTTTAGCTCTGCCAGATTGTTGTTGTTTGGTTCGGATGACTGTGTCGAGGTCAATAGTAGGTCGAGGTCGTCCATCCCCGACTTTGAGTTCGAGTCATCCTCTTCTCCTAGCATCAGTTTCTGCGAATTTCCATCAATGAGCATGTGCTCTTGGCTACTCCACGGATTCATGAGAGTGTCGACAGGGAGCCCGAGGATCTCAGAGTCTCCTGTAAATTTCATCTTCCTTCAAGGGTGATGATGTTGGGGGCCGGGGGGCTCCAAGGCTGCAGCTGGTCACGGCGGCCCCATGCCCTAGTTGATCTGCAAAACAGCAAATGGAAAGTACACATTAGTTTAATCTCTGGTACGCTCATAGCTTAAAATTGTTTTAGCCTAAACATCATTAATAATTTAAAAGAGCTTTATTTCAAACGATAATTAATTAATGTACAAATACTCTTCGGTAAATAAAAGTAATATAAATTATATGGTATATTTAAAAAATAATTTATCCTTCTTTTGAGTGAATAATAATTCTAAGTAAGTAATTTCTTACGCTTAAAGATTTGAACTATACTATTGCAAGACAGACAAAAATTCAAACTAATAAGTATTACCATAAAATAACTAAAAATTAATAAAAAAATAAAGGATTTGTGCTATTTTTTAATATTTACAACACTGTTAATCCTGTCGGCGGAGCGAGAAGGGGCGAACTAGCCAGAGTGAGGCCCGGGACACGGTTGTGTTAGGCGTGAATTGCCGATTACCAACCCCTTGCTAATCTTTGCAATGACCCAATTTTTGAAGGACAACGTATTTTATTTTGCCAATGGTTTATTGCTTAGAAAAAACTTATTTATTCCTGGCTTTAAATTAATATTGACCTCTCACTATGTCCCTTGAGGTAAATTATTTCGAAATGAAAGTATTGCAAAAATTATACTAGCCGTTTTCTTTTAAATCTCACGATCTAGATTAATTCTTGTTTGATTTATTAGCATATCTCTGTCATAGGTTGATTATTTTCGTTCAGTATTGGTCATTACAAAATAATGAAATTAAATAAAGCAAATGATCATATTTAAATGTTAAATATGTATTCTTTATAATTATAGATTATTCGTTATTTAAATCAAAAGATTTATTGCAGGTAAATGAATTTAAAAAATACAGTGCATCCCCGAAATAATTTAAACTAATGTTATATTACTTCGTCTTCCTCTTTTCTGAGATTAAACAATTATATGAACTTTTGCTTTTTAAGATATATATGCGGATTTTTTTTTTAAAAAGAAGTTAATGGCAAATAATAATTTTTAAACTAATTTCTTTATTTATTTATGTTTTTTCAATGTCCTTCCACCCATCATTTTCGGGCTCAGAGATGTCCCTTATTCCAAAATAGTTAAAAATAGTAAGCTTTTACTTTGTATTTATTCTTTTCGTTCTTAGCATATTATAAATAATTACAGCTGGTTTAATTTTCGAGCAGTATCCCCTTGAAGAGATACCGTAAATAATATTGAAGAGAATTAGAATTATTTCATAATTCATAATGTTAAAAGCTCCATTTGTTATTTTTATTATTTTAATATCTTGTAAATAGTACCTGAACAAATATTTAAAAAAAAAATAATCTTTGGCGGTATAACACATAAAGGGCCTTTGGTTCGGTGCTTGGTATGCATGTATTTTTTCTTGAGGAACCCTCAACTCATTGAAAGGTCCTATCCCTACTTTACAGATCCTGGGTGTAACCTAGTAATGATTTTTTTTTTTTTTTTCATAACTAAAATTCTTTTAGACTGGCATTCTTATTGGGATGGATCTAAAGTAACTTTTCTGTCATAGATTTCCCGAGGTTTAGTTTCTTGTGCTCATCAAGTTGTTTGAAACCTAAAGAGAAGACATCTTACTTTTTTAATCTATTAAGCTAACCAAAGGCCATTCCAGATTTATTATTCCAATTTTCCTTCATAATAGTTCGATGGTAATCTTTTATACTTAATACTTGTTCCGTAGCTACAAGTGGTTGTCTTTAGTAATTTGAACTGATTTCTCCACGAGTGTGTACTATGTGCCAGAAATCACACCTAGCGGGAAAAAACATATTTTTTATGCAGAATGTATTCTATTTGGAAATACAGTGCTAAATATAAATTTGAACTGATATTTTATAACACAGTATGTCAACATACATTATATTTAAAATATTTCCGCCCTTTTTGAGTACAAGATATCCTATTTTCATAGTAACTAATATATATAAATGGATTGTTTAGCGGACAATACTTGTTTATGGAGCTCCCATCTCTTGACAACCTAATTGTCGGGTCGGGTGTGACGATTGTAAGTAAATATTTATTTCCCAAAAAATGGGGCAAAAGCGAGCACAGGCTCTAAAATGCAAATAAATGTATACAATTAGGGCTACAAGATAGGCCAGAAAGAAAAAAATTATTTGACGCGATTTTTTTAAAAAGTTTTTTTCGAATTTTAGGGCCCAAAAGTACAAGTACAAGTTGACCTTACTACGCCTATGACTTACACTGTGAAATGTTGAAACACGAAAACATTTAAAATAGTTATATTAAAACCATTAAATTAAAAAAAATCTAATAAAATTATTATTGTTTAATGACAATAAGTAACCTGTAACCCCTAAAAACGAAGTTTTCCACTTGTAGTAGTGCTTTTGTGCTTTATTATGAAATAGGGCTCAGTTCAAAATGCCAAACATGATAACAATTACTCATTGCTATAATTTGATACGAGGGCCCTATTTCATAATAAAGTATAAAAGTACAAGTAATTCTGTCTCCTCTGCCGAGTAGTTCTAACTTCGCAGACTTTTTTCATCTTCCCACGGGAGGATTGGAGTGAAAACAGACACTTATGAGCCTGAGCGCGTGCTAGACAAAGTAAACATAAACCTGAAGTATTCGGCCAACTTACAATTCCGACTTTTTTTCCAGCTAGATTTGATTTTTGACCCAAAGTGGAGAATGGGGTGACTCATCCTGCGGTGTATGACTTACAAAGAGAAGGCAGTCTGTTGCGTGTACACCTGTTCGAGACACTTCCTGTACCCGCCGAGGTACAGAAAGGGAAGCATCTGCTGTACATTTCTTCGACCCGTTACGTATTTGCGCAGCGTCACGTCTTCAGTATCGCTTGCATCAGGGCAAGATGTTGCATGCTGTTGGGCATCACTAGGATTCCTTACTGACAACCATCGCATTTTTAATTAATATCTTGTAGTACTTGAAGGATGGATCTTATGGAATTTGCGTTGACATAGATTGAAAAACGGAAAAACTTAATATGAAAGTTACTTTAATTAATAGCATCGTAACTTTAATTAGTAGCATTCTATGTGCTTTTTTTATATTTTTCTAAAAAAAAAAAAAACCTGAACCACTACAACCCATGAAGGGTCTTGGGTTCAGTACTTGGTAAGGACCGTACTGTTTCTAAGCCAACGGTTGTGCAAGGAGATGATTAGGCCGAGATCACGCTTAACCGCCAGGTTTTTTCCCCAATTAAGGGTGCTCACTTTATAGAGACTGGGTGAGTCCCAGGAGGGTCTCCCGATCCCACAGGGGCGATCCACGGCTGATAACAGAATAAATAATTATCTGCCACAGCCGGTCTCGAACCCGGGACCGGGAGCATAGTAACACAGTGCCTTACTACTTAGCTACGCCGCTCCTTTAATTTTTTTCTATAATGAACATATATTTTGAAAAAGTAGAAGATATAATCTGAAAAAAGCTAGCTATACCCAATGAGGTATCACAGAGCAATTTGTTTTAAAATATTCTCATTCGAATTTCTTTGTTGAAAATGTTACGTTGTAGAGCTATAAAAGCAAATATATAACAAATCTAAAAATATTTAAGCATTCACCCGAGACAGTTTCTATGAGTTGATTGAAAAAATCCTGTTTTAAAGAAATATTAAGAGAGGTTGTGTTTATAATTATTACGTAGCAAAGAATGAAAATTCCCAAAATACTTAATTTAAGCTTAATTATCACTATCCAGTCAAAAGCAAGAGGTTACGAGAGAAAAGAACCGGACGCAAGATCTCTCAGCCCCTCAAGTCCATAAAATTATGCTTTTTAGAAAATAAAATTATTACAATTATTTTGCTTTTTACAGAATTAATTTTTATTTTTTCTTTATAATTTTTTTTTCTAATACTTAAAATTGTAATTTGGAGATGAAGCTCTATTTTTCAATGTAAACAATCGTTATCTATATTTATTTATTTATTTTTACTTGAATTTGTGCATAGACCTCGGCTGACGATTTTCCAAAGCCGCTTGATATTTTATGTTTGTATTCTTATTGAATGTATTTAAATAAATAACTAAATCGCAAAAAAAAAAAATCATAAGCAAGGATAAAATTTCATAATCCTAAAAACTCGCTGGCTTCTGAATTTGAAACTGTTTTGACGCAATGGGTTGGGTATTAAAATCCCTATAAAGGAATTTCTAGTTAGGGATTTCCCTTATTTTCCTGCGTTATTCCCCAATTTCAAATGTTTTTTAAATTTAAAAACATGTGATTATAAGTAATTAGGTAAAATATTATTTACTTCTTCACGCATGTTATGATTAGATATGCAATAAATTACCAAATTTTATATGTGTACAATTGAGGTAAATTAATTTATTTTATTGGATATATTTATATTTTCTAATGATATTTATTGAGATTTGTGAATTGCTAATTACTGAGGCGGTGAGGCGTTAAGTAGGAAGGCAGTACAGGAAACAGATAAACGCTTTGGGGTCATATTATCGCTACCTGGCCAACAGGCTTGGCATTTTTTTTTTTTTTAATCGTACACCAGCTGTTTTAAGTTCATTGATCACTTTAACACTCTAATATTTGTTATATCATGTTATATAACACCTGATATCATGTTATAATGAGAATATCATGCTTCTAAAATTGAGGTAATTTGACAAGAGGCCTTATAACTTCATAAAAAAAGTTATTGACTAATTAAGTGTTTGTTTTCGGTTATAATAGGATGTAAAAAAGCCCGTGCGTTTGTTAACATTAAAAAAAAAGTAATTGTTGAGAAAAAATTAAAATTTCTTATTTTTCTAAAACATAAGCCATCGGTTTTTTAATTTTTTTTAAGTCTTCGCCGTGCCAAAAAATATACAATTTGATGGGCTTTCCAATGATCAAGAGTGAATGAAACTTATTTTTGATGTCATTGTCATTTGTCCATTTTTTTTTTTTAACTTGACTTTTTCATCACGTATTATAACCGAGCCCATTCCACTTTATCATTTTTTAAAGTCTAATCTACAATAAAGATAAAAACTACATGAATTAAAAAAAAAAAAACTTCGCCATTCCATAAATTTTACAAAAAAATATTGAAACTTTCGTTAATCTGATGTACGCATGAATTGAATTTGAAATAATTATTTAACTTACAGAGGATATGAGAAATGACGGTAATAAACACCAACAAGATTGATGGGTAAATACGCGCATATTTTGATACCTTGGTAAATTGACAGAAAAAAAATCCAATATTGGCGAATTACTGATTCGAATGAGCTAAACCATAATTCATCAATATGTGTGAAAGCTAAACTAGCAGCAAATTTATAACCATATTCCCTTTATTTGTTAAGGTACACGAACCATGACGCGTTTGATCTGGACCCAATAACTACTTCGTAGTACAAGTTCTAGATTATTCATATTAAATTTTTGTTTGCCAAGTATTGGATGAATTTAAATAGCAACTTCATCTTTAATAGATTTTGAAAAAAAAAAATGCTTACTTTCCGTTCTGTAATCTTCATTACAGTACAGAAGAGTGATTATTATTATGATTGTTTTGTACAGATGAGTTGTAAAAAATTGTCTGAAGAAAATTATGAAAATCGGAAAGAGAATTCTTTACGTTCTTAGAAAAGGGGAAAGCAATTTTCTTAAAGAGTAACTATTTCAAAAATTGCCGAAGACGATGACATCAAAAGGGACAATTGGCAAATGTTACGGTTGTCATGAAATACTTCCTATTATCAACATCGATTCCGATGATTACATTTTTAAAAATGTTGGCAATTTTTTTTTTAAACAAATAATAAAAGTTCATTTGTTTTTCATTTTGTCAAACCTAATTTTTTTTATATTTTTTCAACTTCCGCGACCGGTAGAATACCAAAGTGGGTCTGCTTAGTATTATGGAGGGCACAAGCTATCTCCTTCTTGATAAAACCTTACAAGGCTTCTGTAGTTATCTGCCGAATCCAAAACATATTTTTATTTTTAATATTTATATATTTTAGATATAATTATAACATAACATATTCCTCATTTTTACATATATTTATAGATACAATATATATTGCGGTTAATTTATTTAAAATATTCATAGAATAGGTATTATTAACATTATTTAATGGTCTCAAAGCTAAATTGAAAAGTAAACTTTTGCTTCCTACTTTTTTAAGATTTTATATATTTTTTTTATAAAAACAAAATTTTATATAAAGAAAAATAACTTCGCAATTGTGTCGTTTATCAAGACGTTTCACTGAACTTTTTTTTATTTTATTTTTTTTTATTCTATTTCATTTATTTATTTATTTTATGAAAGGGGTATATTATAGTCAGATAAACTCACCGTTGTTAAAATGTTGAAATAAATATTTGAAATGTGGAAGAAGTGGTCTTATCTAGCTAACAGAACTTAAGATTGTGGTTTAATTAAAAAATTATTATGATTATTTAGAGATTAAATTTATTTTTAATATATTACTCATAATTCCGTTAATTAATATGCATAAAAAGCTATTTATTATAAATTTATAAACATATAGAAAAAAATTAAATGATGATTCAGGTTTAGTTGCCAAAGCTTGGGCTGAGTTTTTGTTGTTAAGGCTAGGTTATGAATTAACTATCAATGAGGAAATATTGTCATTGATAAGACAACACTACTATGAGGAAAACATTCGTTTCAATGAGGCGGGAACCCGTTGGGCGGCTAAAAATAAATTGACGCTAAAATGAGTTCTGGAATTTATTAGGTCGTAAAATTAGACACTTTGAGTACGTACGAGAGCGTGTGTTTTGAGAATAGCAAAGAATGTAGCAAATAACTAAATCCATATATTTTTATAATCCAAAAAAGTTACAAGACCCACAAATCATAGAGTACATCTTCTATATTTTAATAACATTTATTTGACCTCAATTACTTAATGTATAGTTTTACAATAAATTTTTCATAGTAATAAAAAAAATATTTTTTTGTTATGTTCTTGGATTTTCTTTATTATTATTCAAAAAATTGCAAACACAGAAATAATTTATTTTTTTAAACTTTATGAAAGTCCTAACAGATTTGTTGCGAAGCCATAAATCTGGATTCATAAATCCATTTATGAATTCTAAAATTCTTTGAATTGCCGTTTTAGTTATTTACTATAGTTATTTACATTAATCCTTATAATGGCCTGCATATTTTTCTCTCTGAGAGAAAATATTTTTATTTTTTTTATTCCTTAATTTTTCAAAATTTACACATACATAATATGTTTTATAAAAAATGTATAAATCTAGTATACTTATACTTTTTTTTTTTTCTGTTCGTTACTACTTATTATATCATACGATAAAATATTCGATAATTAAATTAAAAGGAAAAATAAATAGCATTGCATGAACAATTTTTTTTTTTATTTGACAACACATGAAAAATTGTAAAAACAGTTTTTGTAAAATGGGGAGAGCATATCACTGCCTAAATCACAATATATAATACAACAAGATCCCCCTTTGTATTAGGTATTTCCATCCCTTTAAAATAGAGAGTCTCAGAGACTCTATAGCCAATTTAAAGGTAATGATACCTACTAATTTCATAGCACCCGAACTGTAACTTGTAACGTGATACTTGTTTAATAATATCAATATCTAAAGAACAATTAATCGATTATTACTACAGTTTGAACATTAATTTCTTCTGTCCATGAAAGTTATATGTATTTTAAAATATATATATAGTTAAATATAATCGTCATAACATCTAATAATTTGTTATTCAAATAATTAACCATACTTATTATCGTTTAAACTAAATAGTTCTATTAAAATAATAATCGAAACTGAAAAACTTCAGACCACTAGAACATCACAAGTGCTATAGTTACAGATTTATATTCTATTTCATATATTGTATTATTAATTAGTTAATTATTATGAATACGATATGGTTCAGTTTAAAGTTATTTTAAGGGGATGTTTGTCAACTGAGAGCCACTAAAACTACCGTAAGGGAAAGGTGGGTAGAGTTAAGAACAGGTACTGTTAGAACCTATTAATACCACTATAGGCCTCTCGGGCTAAGCTCATTGGTCCGCTTTGGATCCTAATAATAGTTCACCTCGTTGGTAATTAATGTCATAAGTAATTCATGCTATATAGTTCTCAGGTTCAAGACTACCTTATCCAACGGTTTGTATCGGGTTACATATTCGATCTAAACGATGAACACTATTGAGACCAATTCTTAGGATTAGAGAATAATGGATTCGTCTGTTACCGTGGACAAAAAAAAAGTATTCCAACACTTAGCTTTTCGGGTAAAAATATGTTTAATAATTTATGTAACATAAATTAACTGATGGATATGATGAAAAACCACATTCAGCATTAATTTTTACAGTTGACATCCGCATGATGGTATAGAAGGAACAATCTAATTAGGGATTGATAAATCATTTGCCACTTTTATAATTTTGTTTTTATTGAAAATTAGTTTCGAATGTTATACATTCCTCTTCAGCTCTGAAAACACACAAAAATTCAAAAATAAGCAATTCAAAATTCAGTACTGTATTAAAGATACTGTATTTTGAATTGCTTATTTTTGAATTTTTGTGTGGTTTTAGAACTGAAGATGAATGACATTCGAAACTAGTTTTCAATAAAAACAAAATTATACCAGTGACAAACAATTTATCAATCCCTAATTAATTTTTACAGGTGAAGGTAATAAAAAGCTCGTACAATCTAACAACTAAAAATTAACAATTGATTTTTTCAGAGAGAACTTAATCATTTCGATTTACGATCTGTTTTCGGGAAAGATGATAGGATCTTAACCTAATTAACAACAAACATTGATAATTCATCATGTAAAAAGAAGTATTCATGCAACAGTTGTGAAAATTGCAATCCAGATTTTTGAGATAGAACTTAATAATTTCTATTTACGACCCATTTTCCTTCAATTCGGATCATTTGGCCCATTTTGGGTTTCTTATTTAATTAGGGGTTGATCCTTCTATACCATAATGCGGATGTCAATTTTTTTATTTAAATAAGAGATTATGTATTAAGCGAAAACCATGAGCTGAGAACAAACAAACAAGTTATTTTCCGGAGAACTGTTTCTGTATTAATACTTTTTTTAGGTTAACAACCCATCTCTCCCCCTCCCCCCCCCCCCAAAAATGGGTCATAAATCGAAATGATTAAGTTCTACCTGTTCAATTTTTGTTGTTAATTAGGTTGTAGAGGTTTCTAATTTCCTTCATCTGTAAAAATCATCGCAGAATGTTCTTCTTTATAATATCCATCAGTTAATTTATGTTCAATAAACATATTTTTATCCGAAAAACTAACTGTACGAATACTTTTTTTTTCCTGTGTATATTAGTTAATGTAATTTTAAGTATTATTAATAATATATTAAATAAATTCATTGGTCTAGAATACGTTGAACCGTGGGATCCATATGAAAAAAAATATGTTGAACGCGTGTCGTCACACAAATACCAAAGCTTTGCCCCACTTTTTCTTCACATAGCTATAAATAAATGATAATATATTAGTGAATGCTTTGTGTTTCAGTCTTTAAAACTTATTAAAATTATTTAAGGGAAATTTACTAGTAAATGCAAATATATAAATTAAAAATAAATATTATGTCCATTATTGCAGAAATAACCATCTTTTATTAAATTATAAAATTTTCAGATTTAAATTATGTGATTGTTTCTGTATAAAGAAAGCTTTTCGTTCATTTTTTTAATATCCTGTCTCATAAAATAATGAAATATAATTCTTTATTTTTTTTTATTTATTATTGTTAACCCTTGCAACATCAGATGAAAATAATATTCTAAATACCGGGTGGCATCTGTAAGTACCCCACCTAATGGTTTGGTGAATTTTTCTATTTGTCTTGTTTTAATTAGAACAAACTCATCCGATATTCATAAATTAATAGAATTAATTTATGAGTACAAAAATACAAAAAATTGATATTAGAATACAAAAAACGAAATCACTGAAATTTAGAACTTAATAAATACATAAATCACAATGAAAGAAATCTAAAAAATACCATCACAAAAATATAAAATTTTAAGCAGATAAAAAAAACATAAAACCCGTACTAAAAAAAATAAAAAATTTCAGAAATAAAAAATCAAAACTATAGAAAATCTCTGTCCAGGATTTAATCTGAAAAAGTAGTGGGTTCCAATGAAATCATTTCATGATGTGTTCCAATGGAATTCAGTTACGAAAAACTCCAGCAAATATGTTTTCGGCCTTTTTAAACAATTAGGGGAATATAATGTTTTCATAGAAGTCAGACAAAAGCATTTTCCACTGTGGGGAACGGCGCACTTGTTGAATTAGAACATGTAAATCAACTTAAAATTATGAACATGTTACTTTTCTCGATTAATAATTTTTTAAGAAATATAAATTGGTTTTCTATTGCTTATTAATTTTAAGAAAATATTTAATTTTTTTTGGGGAGGTTTTCGATGGTAGTTAGGTAATATACTTAACGTAAAACAAGAATAAATTCTTAAACATTTCCAATTTAAATATATTTTATTTAAATCTCTTGCGTATGCATTTGTTT
Source organism: Rhaphigaster nebulosa (assembly GCA_948150685.1). Lineage (NCBI taxonomy): Eukaryota > Metazoa > Arthropoda > Insecta > Hemiptera > Pentatomidae > Rhaphigaster > Rhaphigaster nebulosa. The sequence continues at coordinate 30,371,447 of OX411310.1, forward strand.
TAATTTTTGGAACACGCAAATTCCATGATATATTGTATGTTCCCATTTTATTTATCACTGCAAATATAACTGCCTTTAAATATATAATAGTCACCGATAGCAATACCTCTAAACCCAATTATAAAATGGTTTGAAATTATTTTCTCATTAAGCTATCGGTAATAAGAAATTTCGGACACACGAAAAAAAAAGAAAGAATCCGCTCGGCGGAAAAACGCCCCCTCAGTTATGAACTGTGTCAGTCCAATTTGAAAATAACTGAATGAGACTGGAACCGTTGTAGCAGTATTCTTGCGGTTTCCTGGCGACACCATAAATTCGAAAGGTTTATTTTTTTTATATATACATATCTCACGTTTAATACTTCTTATCGTTGGTTTTCTTAATTGTTGGTCAGGCTACTTTAAACCATACACTTTCTCTTCATCGAGTCTAAATGATTTAAAATTATACAGGAAATAGTGCTATCTAATATGCATAAAACCGATAATACATATAACTGTTATGAATATGCATTATTACAAAATACTCGATGAAATACCTTGTAACATAAAATATATATATTGTAAATAAATAAATGAACAATTTTATTAATTTGGTAGGAGAGTTTACGTTCAAAGGCTTATAATAGTTATCGTGCTAGTTATTTTGTTTTGTATAGTTATTTTGTTTTGAAAAAAACAACACACGATACCGACTTTTCGGAATATATTTTTCTTCTTCAAGTAAATTTTGTATTACATTCTGTGAAAAGAATAATGTGACCAATAACAATCTTTGCTGTATATAACAATTTAGTCCCTATATATAAATGAATATTTATTTTTCTCGCCTAGTCATCATAAAGATAAAATAATAAAATATTTATATAAGGTTTTACATAGTAGCGATTTATATAATAAGGAAAGCACTTCATTTTCGGGCTCTTTATATTATTAATATTATAATTATTAATAAAAAAATAAATCTTATCACGCTATAATGCGGCTTTTTAGCAATGATCTCAATAAACTGAATGAAAATAAAAAAAGGGATACTTTTGAATGAATAAACAAATAATGAATATTTTCCAATTATTTACTGATAAAAAGTGTTGTTTATATTTATTAAAAATATCTTTTTTTATTTTCATCATATTAATAACAAGTCAATTAGAAAATTATACCTAAAGCATATTATATCTTTTTCGGTTTTAGAGTTAGTTTTATACCTAAAACTATATCAGCCTATATTGATAATAAGATGATTTTTCGACATGATGTACTGGTGTAAAAATGATTCTAATGTGTTCAGATTTTTTAAATAAAAAACTAAATCTTTCTCTTCAATACAGTCATCCCTATTTAATCCTTATACATCCCTTAGTCCTTAAGTAAATTAATATTTTTATTGCTGAAACTAATACTTTTAATTTAATAAAGACTATGTATAGTTTTAATATCGAATAATTACAATAGCTCAGATAAATAAGATAGTCTTTTTATGACTATAAATACTTACATTATAAATAATTGGCATTCATGTTATAATATGGAAGATAATTTCATAAAGAACCATTAACTTGATTAATTATCTCTGAATATATCAAAAATAATTTTATTTCGTAGTACAAGTTTTTAAATCGCTTTTAACATTAATATTTTTTTATTTTTAACGTTTTCCTATGATGGAGAAATTTAAAACATCATATGTTTCTTTAAGAACACACTTTTAAGTTCTATTTTTATTAGATTCTTGATTAGTTTCTTTTGATAAAAAAGAAATTAGTAGAACCTTTAATAAAAGCTTATATCGGTCTAGTGTATGTTTTCAACATTAAGCTTCGTATCCCAGAGGCGTATGCAGAATTATTTTTTCAGGGGATTTAGATTTTTTTTGTGGTAGGTGTATTTAACAATAAGAAAACAATCCTAAAGATATTCAGGTAAATAATAATCTTATATAATAATAATAATAATATATAAACGCTAAATTGGGCATAAATTAAACTTGAAAATTGGATAAAAAATCATTGTTAAATATTACCAAAAATATTACTCAAAATACAAATCTTTTGTTGGTGGGTATGAAAATCATATTTTTCGAATTTCGAATTTCGAAGTGAGAGGGGATATATCCTTAAGATCCCTCCCTCTGCGTACGCCACTGCTGGGTCCTCTTAAGAGTAAATCTTGCGAGAAATCTCGATAATTAACTCTCAGAAAGAGTCCCCTTCTCCTGGCCGGCTCGAGTTAGCAACTCTGACGTGGACATGAAGTTTTATATTGTATGAATGAGAGAATAGTATACGATCATATGACTTAGGAGACATATGGCCTCACAACTATTCCTATTAATTTTATCAAAATTACTTTATTATTATTACTTATAAAAACTTCAACTTTTTTTCTGATGATATTTATTTACCTAATCTTCAGCAATGGCCATCATTCGATTATGGTTTCCTCTTTCGAATTATAGAACTTCTTATCTCCTTTAGTACATCTACAGAAATAGATAAGCAAACAACTTACCCTGGGACAAATCCTATATCATTCATATTTGTTAAATTTATTATTGAAAGTACATTTTTGACTTAAGTCACCAAACGAAGATGGTAACGCCTGAAAAAGACAAATTCTTTTTAAAGGCAATTGCGATAAATGGCAATTAAAATATATTACCACTAAAGCATTTCCTAGAGGTGAGAAAAAGTTGTTTCGAACCCCTTTATAATCTAATTTCTTTCGCAGGTCTTTACAATTTTTAAAAGATTGTCAAAATTTGTTTTTGATAATATATTTTTCTTATGATTGACCTCAAAAGAACTGTTTGGGAGGTCCGTTAGTTGGAAAAACGAAACTCCGTACGACCCACTTAGCTGTCTGCTGTGTTCCAGGCAGGAAGCAACAAATCTAAATCTTTTGTAAGCCGTTGTTCTAGGAATAGTCAATAGTAAATTGATACTTGCCAAAATTTTTTAAATTTTCAGGAACGGAAAAATAAGTTTTATTACATTATTATTTATATTTTTAAACTTTTTATTAGAGAATATTTTGCTATTAATTTTCAAGTATTAAAATAATGAGCATATTGACTCATATTATATTTTACAAATTTATTTCGCAATTTATCTTTCGATAAACTGGATGCCATTTTAGCCCTCCCTCCTAAAAAAAGTCATATAATGTCATTAAACATTTATTACAGCACATTATTATACGAGTACATTCTCGTGAGATTAGCAATTCGAAGAAATCCAAATTAAAAATTATATTTTATTAAAAACTTAAAAATTATGAAGCTATATAATTTTCTTATACCCATTCGTAGTCTTTGTATATTTTATGTAATTTATAATACTTTCAATATATTTCACCTATTAATCAAAGTAATTAATTCTCTAAATTTATAGATAAAAAAAAAAATCTGTACCACTAAAACCCATGGAGGGTCTTGGTAAGGACCGTACTGTTTCTAGGTCAACGGTTGTGTAAGGAGGTGATTTGGCCGAGATCACGCTCAACCAAAATTTATTGACAAATAAAGTTAAATTATAATACAGCCACTTTATTCAATTTTAAACATATAAGGTAAATCGCTTCTATTGTTCTTTAATCTATAAAGTATATATTTCGATGAAAAAATACATAAATTCCAAATAATGTTGATACCACATAACATGACATAACTCCTCTGTATAAATAATTAGTTAATACTGCCGTGATAAGCTAAAAAATTCTAATAAATAATTTTACCCGAATTGCTCTAAAAACTACACCTTTTTATGACAATAAAAGCCCTAAAGTTATATGCTAATCATTGGTTTTAGGGCTTTCTTATATTTTAAAAAGATCTAGTTTTTAAAGCAATTTGGGTACAATTCAAAAATAGATTTAAAAAAGTTATTTGGAGTTAACGCCTTTTAGCTTCTAATAGCAGAATAAAGGTTTTTATTTTGAAAATATGTAATTTTATAAATAAATACAATGATATTTTCATACACCTTTAACATCCAATTTAAAAATAGCCGAATGAACTACGATATTGTTCATTAAAAAGATTAAAAAAAACTCAAAAAGTTACGAAACTTTTATTGTATAATGTAAAATTAATAAATTAAATAACACTATAATCCTATTGAGGAGATGGCTGAAAAAAAAAATCAAGTTAATGTACGGTTGTCCCGGTTTGACATGATATACCACTGCATAGATTTTGGATTAAAAATTTTATGAACGTTAAATGAAATTTCTCATAAATGAAATTAATGATACACGTTTCGTGGCGGGCCCACGTAATGAATCTCGATCTTAGCACTCTGGTTAGAATAGGTCGGTAACATGTAGGATAACCCGTCCTGTTTGCATTAATATGATATGAAAGGACATTAAACACCAATAAAGAAAAATATTCAAACTAATATTAAAAATAATGTTTAATTGATATTATAAATAATAATAGTACTAATAAATACTAGGAATATAACTAGAAAATTTGATCCCGTTTCCAAAAACATGTCTATAATTGCGTTCCAAGTCTATCTAATATGTACTTCATAGCTCATCAAATGGAAGTATACAAAAAAAAGTTTATCTTTCAGATTGTTATTCCATTGTGTAACGAAGAGATAGTGATATCCGGTTTTTTGTTCGATTTCAGTTGGGTTTTGCCGATTTCATGAGCACCTGAGCCATTTTCATAACCGTGCTGGAGGCTGAGAAAAACTTTTATCTGAACTGAAATTTAGGCTTTTAGACATTACCTAATTCGAAAATTCCCTTATCTTTATGGAGAACTTCTCCGCAGTGTTTCAAAAGAATCGAGCCGATGTTTTTCCGATTGTTGTTGAAATGTTTTTTCGAACGTCTGACTCAAAACCCCGCAGTATGACTAATCAATAACTGATATTTTTTCACAACCTGTTTTTGATAATATTAGAAACTAGATCAGCCATATTTGATTTTTAAGAAAGCGAGATAGTCGAGAAAGCTAGCTATCTTAAATTTTCTTTTAAGAAGAGATACCAGAAGCGACAAAGAATGACCAATGTTAAATAGTCATGGAGTTATTGGTCCAAATAAATTTATATTGTTTATTTTATTGCATACAATTAATGGACTGTAAAAAAATTGTTTATATATAATTAAATTATATAGCTTTATTATTATATAATTTATCCACCTTACTCTTACTGTTAGGCATTCCGGGTGTTTTGCACCAGTGTGATCATTTGCATGCTTGCGTAACCAACCGCTGCTGCAAGTTAAACTATTTTGTCATTAGCTGTACGCACTCTCCTAGCCATAGTTCTTCTGTACCACTCTTCTGTTCTCCATAGATTCATCTATGGAGTTTCCATTATCAAGAGATATTCATAGGAATATCTGATTTTTCATTGCATCAACATCCTTAAGCACAAAAATAGCTCTCTTCATTCTTGATCGTCTTGGACTCCGTTAACTCCTTCAAAACCTGATCTCCACCAACCGACTTTTATACTCCTTCTTTCGAAAAATCCTTCATTCGAGCTACCTTTTTCTGGATTTCATCTGCATCTATTATGCCTCCTGTCTAGCATGCTTTAGATATCCTCTAGTAGGTATTTAAACTACTACCTCCAACTTCTCAACTATTAATATGTAAAGAATAAATATAAAAATATTTTTATTATTTTTTTTATTTTCATGATGATTTATCAGCATTTGATTATGGTTTGTATGTAAACGTAGACAGCCTATATTGTACCCTCAATCGTGCATCAATGCTTTTCTTAGGAGACACTATGTTCTCCCGTTTGAGGCGGAAATTAAAATGTATTCCAATTATCATCATTGCTTCAAACGATAGCAACAACTCCTTGGGTCTGGTCCCTTTTAAGGCAAGTCAAGCCACAGATTTCCCCATTTTTCTATTCGAACAATATTATATTTTTATTTTATTTTCTATACCAATGTTGAAATTGCATTTAAATTTTATCTGGCTCTGTTTCAAAAAAGTTGACGGGCCTGTATCAAGCAGAAAAGTTTTATAAGAGTTTTAGAACAATTATAGTATGTCCAAAAAGTTATATTTTTTTCTTTAAAATATATATTAGCTTATTCCCATAAAACTTAAAATTATATATACAAGATCCGGCAATCTGTAACCTGACTACTCGAACTAAGTTTTGCTATGCTGTGCTTTGCTAAGCTTTGCGTCACTGCACGGACGGAATTCCCACCAGTAAGGGACACTTCTTGTGTAACAGACTCCCTCGTAACCGGGATGTCTGTTTTTTTTTTTTTTCCTCTTCATAAGACAATCTGAGTAATGTACGAGAAAGAAATGCTAGATACCGCTATGAGATAGTTTATTATCACTCGGGTCTAGGCAATTTAAAAGCGCATTTACCCTCATCTTTCTTGAGCTTCTACATGGCAACAACATTTCAGCTGATGAATTGGGTTTTAGCTTAGTAATATTGAAACGGTATTAGCTTTTTTATGACGTGGTAGTTAAATCACTTTAACCATTTGAAGATTATTTAAAAAAATATCACTTAATCACTGAAGCAATTTGGATTTAGGCTGTGTCTATCACACATCCGCGGGGATATAAAGGCGTTGAGTGACTTAAACTGCTTATTTTTGGGCGAAACAATTCATATTACCGTAAAATAAATTTCATCCATTGATATTTGGCTTATGTACTAAAGGTCGATGACTGACCAACAAACAACCTGCAGCGAATGAATGATCTCTCATATCGCCGCTTGGTGCGCTGTCAACTCACTCGAAATCGGCCAACTTTACCCGCTTCTTGGACTTCCACCTCAAGTCTAATGCGAATTTTTTTTGTAATCTCTAATGGCACATTTTCTATGTTTAATGTTGCCAAGCCTTGCTCTCTTAGATTGATAGAATCGAGGTTATGAGCGTTTAAAAATTAAACCAAAAGCGCCTACAAATGTTTCTGTCCTAACACCGTGGATGATGGAACGTAATTCTACATTAAAATAATGGAACTATTTTAATATATATATATATATATATATATATATATATATATATAGAGAGAGAGAGAGAGAGAGAGAGAGAGAGAGAGAGTGAGAGAGTGAGAGATGGGTGAAGTTAGTAAGAATAAAATTGATATTATGGAATAAAATTAACATCTAGCTATCAACAAATATTTAGATATACGTATTTCATATCAATATTAGAAACTGGTCGTCGTTATCGACGAATTCAACATTTACTTGAACAACTCTCTTAATTTATAATTCAATATTATGAAAAAATGCCTTCTTCTTTTTTTTAAATCTTTAATTTATTATTTCTTTAGTATTAATGATTTCGGTAATTAACTGTAATGATAGGTTTTGTAACGTGTAGGCTTTGTTGTTGTTTGATGTGAGTTCAACGCACCCAACATCAAATATGTGGGCAGTATGGAGGAGCAAACTGTCTCGGAGCTCCATTTTTGGGACTTGTAAGCAAATGTCGTATTGCTTCAGATTTGAATATATGCTTCTTGTTCAGCATACATTTCGTATAGAATTAAAGCATAAAATTTGGTATTTTAAGATATTAACAGTGTTTAAATATATATTCGCAATTTTGTTGAAATTCTTACTTTTAAAAATAATTTGATTCTTAGTTAGATTAACTGTACAGAAATATAGTATAGTTCCTACACTAATACACTATACTACTGACTATCTACTGTAGATTAAAATATAAAATTTAAATCAACTTTTTTGTTTTGTTTTTCTGAATGCCTAAACCGTTGGTATTCGTGTGGCCCAGAAACAAAATATTGTTATGACCTACTTTCAAGTTTAAGTTAAAAAATAGTTATTTTTAAACGTCTATTTATTGAATATTTATTGTGAATCGGTTTAATAATATTAAATATTAATGAATTTCTGAATTATTTTCGTTTTATGAACTATGTTTCAGCATATCAGACGTAAATTTCTTTAATTAAAATATGGATAGTTTTAAATAATAAATTAGTTAATTTTACCACACAAGAGCTGTTCTTTTTCGTGTCCTTCAGCTTTAGCAAAATATTTGTAAATATTTGAAAAAAAAACAACATATTTTTCGTTAAAATATCCCATCGTCCTAAACACATCTCGTAAGTCAGAAAAAATTATATATCCTACAAAACGATGGATGAAAGGAGAAAAAATATAAATAAATATATGGAATATACATTTTTAAAACGTTTTTTCATCCTCTTGTGAAATTAATTTTTTTGAGTTACGGGTTAAACGAGCGCCGACGATCTGCTGTAAAGATGTATTGTTACATAAATTGTCTTGACTTTTGTGTTTCTCTTTATTTCTTAAGACAAACAATAACAAATAAATCTGTCCTACGACAGCCCAAGAAAAGTTTAAGACCTTTGACCAGTAGAGGAACCTGTTTCTTGAAATTACGGTTTGTTTGGCAGACAGTGTTTTCAGGAAATAAATTTAAAAGGTTACAGAGGAGCGTCAGCCAAACCACGGTTTTACAAAATCCTCACTTTATTTCTATCAAGAGACAATTAGTGTGTCAAGCAGAGATTGGGCCCGGATTATTTCAACATGGCGAGACTACTACCCCATTCTTCTGGATATTAGTTCATAGTTCTTTTTTAAATCTTTTTTTTAAATTAAATGATATAGAAACGAGGAAAACATTTAAGATATTTTTTAATAATTTGCTGTTGTCATCTGTTCACCAAAATAATGAAATAGTATTATTTCTTATAAATACGTTATTAAGTCAATCAAAACCAAAAGTAAAAATAAATTAATAAGGTATTCATTTGGAATAGAACGTTGATGCTAATTATTAACCAAGCTAAATTATTCTCTACGGATTAAGTGATGTATCGAGATCATTCTAACTCAGACCACAGTGGTCCTATTATTTTAGCTTAAAGCTGATTTTAAAATTACATCAAGCAACTAAGCAATGAATCGCATTAAATGAAATGAAAGTATCCTTAAATACCGCCATTACTATCCTATGAAATACTTAATTGAAGGAAGTCCTGTTTCATTTTATTCCGTGTCGCAAGACAGTGAATGAGTGCCCTACTCGATGTTAGCGTTCCCAGCATTCTGTATCTATCTATCTATCTATATATATATATATATATATATATATATATATATATATATATATATATATATATATATATATAAAACTTATGGGGTTTCCAACAACATTTATTTTGATTTAGTAATATTTATATATATATATATATATATATATATATATAAAGTCAACAGAATTTTAGTGATTATAAATTAATACATTCCGTATGTCATCTAAGTATGCATGTTTATGTACGTTTGTTTAAATATTTCAAAATATATGTATGTATCAATAAAGTCTTCGCAAGGGTGTGTCGCAATAACAATGCGACCAATTGAAAAACATTTTTGCAAGTTCGAAATTTAAATACAATGGAACATCTCTGAATGACCGAATAATATGACAAATGGGGAGCATTTGTACTATGATCGAAGTAATGATGGTATCAAAACCAGAAAGGGGCACAAGTCATATATTATTTAAATGCGATGACTACGTCGAAAAAATAAAGCATATAACAATCATAAAGATTTATTAGGTTGGATAGTGTAGTATATTTACCTAGATCCATAGACCTAAATAATCCGTGCCTCTGGGTTTTTGTCCATCCTGAAAACCAGAGAACTTCGTTTTAGTATTTCAAATTAAAAGTCTGATATTTTATTTACAATTTCAAAATTTAAGTGTTAGGTGATCACTGATTAAACAAATCTTTTATTTATTGGTAATTTGTACTATCTCCCACATTCAAGGGCAATAGGTAGGGTAAAGGATTATAGCGAAAAGATTTCCTTTTTAAGTTTTCAATTTTTTTCCTAGTTTATTTCTTTAATTTTGCCGTGCGTACTTTCATACAGATTCAGTAATAGGCGAAAAAGATTGATATTACTTCACTCTTACTTTAAAAATTAGTGAAATGTAGATTGTCACAGCTTTAAAGGGAGGATGAGGTGGTAATATGGAACCCCACTTTTTTTTGTCCAACCATTGCTTGGAATTTCAAAAAATTGTATTGTACCCTACGGTAGATACTAGGTTTATGTATTAGCGATACAATATCAATTTCAAATTTGCTCTCCTCCAACAATCGAACGAGCAAAATTCAATTTTATCAAATTAGTTAAATTGGTGCCTCTGGCTTGAGGTGCTGGTAATATGAAAACCCTTAGTATTTTTTTTTAAATTTATATTTGTTTGCAAGAGAAATCAAGATAGAACAGTGGGTTATAATAAAAAATTAATTTCAATTTATGACCCCTACTTCCTCCCCTATTCTGCCACTTCCTTCTCTTCCGCCAGCCATAGCAGCTTCCTTCACATCATCATTTGTTGTAGTTTCTCTTAAAACTTTTTTATTTTTGTTTTTCTAGTGTGATTCTTGAAGCTGTTTTAAAATAATTAGTTTATTATTTTATAATATCAATCAATATAGAAATGGTAGAATCACTTAATCCCAGATGTATTTTATTAATAAAAGCTTTTACAAAGTCATTATTTTATTTAGTTATTTACATTTCGGACCTCTTCTACATAATTGTTGGTTATTTTCAAACTCTATTTGCTGTCTCCGAAATCGTAATATGAAATATTCTTAAATGTACTACTAAAGTCAGTACTTGTTACAATTTTGAATGTTCTGAATTTCCTCATTTTTTCTTAGAATTTTTATTAGCAAATTGTTTTCTTAAGTTACTCGTGCTGCAATATCTGGAGAAATAGCCGAGTTACAAAAACGCCTGATCAGATACCTTTTCTTCTAAATTTCTTCTAGTTTTCAGAGGTTGTTTGTAGCAGCAGTTTTACATATAATGAGGTAGAGGGGAGGTCAGTTAATTCTTGCAATTTTATTACTATAATTTTGTAAATATTCTTTCCAGTTCATTGTCAACAAGTATCTAATCAAAAAATCACTGTAGGTGGAGAGATAATTGAATATTGAGTTAATGAAATTTTGACATTTAAAAAAATTTACAGGAATCGAATGAAGTGTTAGTTGGAACCTTGTCATTTTAAAGTATCGATTTCTACTTATATTATTAAAAAAAAAAATTCATTATTACTTCCTTAATAAATTTTTTAAATTATTTATTTATACGAGTTCTGTACGAAACCGGTCCATTATTCATATAGTCATTTATCGTAATGGTTCGAAAAATAAATATTAGGAAACCCATCGTTATTGTGAAAACATTGTAAATAATAATAACCTTCCGCATTATACACTACAAAAAGTTTTCACGAGTCAACATAGTTAGCATCGCTTTTCCGAGGATTGCTTATGGTAATAATAAAAAAAAATATTACAGAAGTTGAGCTGGAGTTGGATGGTAAAGGTGGCAAAAGATACCTGGAGTTCTATGGTGCTAATAGAAAAAATATATATAAACGAGTCTTTATGTATTGTTAATTTATTTTAATTTAATATATTTATTTATTTTAATTTTATATATTAATTTATTTTAGTTGTATATACTAATTTATTTTTATTTTATGTATTAATTTATTTTAATTTTATATATTAATTTATTTTAATTTTATATATTAATTTATTTTAATTTTTAATATTAATTTATTTTAATTTTATATATTAATTTATTTTTACTGTATATATTAATTTATTTTAATTACCTATATTAATTTATTTTAATTACATATTTTAATTTATTTTGTATTAATAATTCATTAAAATATGCTATTATTTTTATTTTTACGTCATGAAAAATAGGAGGTTGAAGAGAATAAATGAATTGGCTACTAAGACGAACGCAAAAAAAATTACATTTTTCAATTTTTTTTTTTTAATTTATTGTCCTATTGTAGATATACTAATAATTTATGTTTTTTGGAAATATACTTTTTGTATATATATTATAAGGTGAAAGAGAAGAGGAGAGAGATGCCGCGGAGGGAAGACGTAGAGGGGCGGTGGTGGGAGAGCTCCGGGAAGTACAGTTAGCCGGTTGGCCTCCTTACCCACATTCCCTCATTGTCTTCTCTTTCCATTTCGATATCGGCCATTTACGAGCTCCTAGTCCTCTCGACGAACCGGATACAGAGGAACTACACGCGCGTCCTCTGCGACTCCAGGACCGGAGGGAGGATGATATTAAATGCCATCCAGAAGCTCAAATACCGTGCTCTGGAGGAAGGAAAAAGATGACTTATTTTATGGGTACCTAAAACTTAGGTTAATATTATTTTATTATATTTTCGGTCCTCCATGGTTTTGGTAGAAATAGCAATGCGTATTCCACATCTATCGATAAATAATCGTCATCTTGTAAAATTCTTCCTTTATTCTCTCAAGAAACCAAGAGTTCTGGAAGACCACCTTCATCGTTTACATTACAAGAAGTAAAAATGCATAGTTACAATATTCGTAGTCAGGGCCGGATTTGCTACTAGGTCCACTCACTGGACTCTGGCACGCTCTGACAGAGAGAGGGTATGCTAAAAAATGATTTGTTTCAACAACAAATAAAATGTCCTTGATGGTTTAAGTAAAGTCTTCATTTTCATAAGTGATGTTATTATGCGATAAAATTAAAATTGTCATCATAAAATTTATTTTCTAGACAAAAATTGCCAGACCGACAGCCCTCCTCCTCCAATGGTATGAAGAGGGAGCAACAAAATCTCTTGGATCTAGGAGCGTCCAAACTATCCAACCCTGTTAGTATTTGATACATAGCTAATGAATTGCGAAATAACTCAATAGTATTCGAAAATCTGATGGCTAATTTATTTATTTATGTATTTTATTTTTTTATTATTCATCCGCACCTGTTGCTCACTATTAACCGATACGATACCTTCTGCGTTCAAGCAAAAATCATTAAATCCAAAATTATAAAATATTATATAATAAAATGTAATATTATGTATGGAAATATTATTTCCACCTGGCAAACACCGCTGTCATTTAATGCAATGTAATTTGATGAATAAATTCATTTAGTCCATGTACGTTGTTTTTTTCAAAAGGCAGAAATCATTTATCATACGAAATTCACTAACTGGGCATTGGAGTGACTTTCGCTCGAACGTCCACGATATGGTTGATAATTCATAAAGGAAAATTTCTGCTTAAGACGAATAAAAAGAAACTTATTGATATAAAATTAAAATTATATAGTAAACATATTTATAAACAAAGATATTTACAGTTATATTTATAATAACTCACATGATAAAATAAGTTTTTTATATAATAGGGAATGACGCATATAAAAAACCGTATCTTCAATGCAAGTACATCAAAAGGCTATTAGCATTAGTGAAGTATATTTTTTCTGTTAAACGTCATATGTCTAAATAATGTTTTAAAATTCTATGAAACACAAAATATTTTTTTCATATTTATGGATTATTATTATTATTATAAAAGGTAATGATAAAGTGTTGTACTAAATGAAAACTTCAAATGCCTGACGATGAGAAAAAGTGGAGTATGTTGGAAGATAGTTAAGTTATAGATCTATTTTCGTTAGAGTTAAAAGGTTATAAAAAATGCGATATAACCTTTTTATATTAACATATTTATATATTGGCATTGCCCTATTTAAGGAGCGCTAAATAGATTAGTCTAATTTTCCCTCTTGTAACAACTCATTTTAGTGGCTTGAGTAAATTTTATATTTTATTGTACTGCTGGTGTTGTAGAAACCTCATTTATATATTGTAAACAAATTTTTCATTTTTGCATTTGAAGTAGTAAATAAAAATATATCAGTTGAAAAATAGCAGAATGAGGACTCGAGGAAATATTAACAATTAATTAATTAAATAAGTAATAAATTAATGATTCAGATATTAAAAGCATGATACTGTAGATACTGTAATATACTGCAAATTATATAGTAAAAGCCGATCAAGGAAGATAATCTACATATCGCGGAGATTTTCTCTCAACCTTTATTTAGGTTTTAGGAACCGGAACTGCTGCACCTCAAGTATTAATTATGGCTTCTGTCCACGTTTCAGCCAAAAACCTAAAAAATTATAAAGAGCGCAAATATTGAATTTGGGTGTCCTTAATTCCTGCAATTAAATATTTATTATTTCGGGTCGACGACATACACCTGGTACAATCCCATATTGGTTGCTTTCGGTAATCATTATGAAAAATATAGCCATAAAAAGTAAATATGAAATTGATTAAATATTCGTCAATTTTAAAAGTCGATTTAAAAATAATTAAAAAAGTTTCTGTTAAACCTATTTTTTTTTCTTATCAGAGAATGGCAGAAAGAGCATTAATAAAATATGTGTTATTACGATATATAAGTTCTTGATTCTCTGTTATAGAAATAGAAAACCACGGGTTCAAATTTTATAAAAACATGATTTCAGAATCCATTTTTAAGGTTTCTGACACACTGACCTACATGATTCTAGTACTCTCTATATTTTCATTAACTCCTGTTCTCTATAGTAGGCCGAAAGATTCTTGAATACAGCCAACGTTTAATGAAATCTATCAAACTCGAAATTCAAGCTATTACTAACAATTATTTATTTTTAAATAAATAATATTTGGTTAAGAAAATGCTTTAATCTATCTTTACTAAACAAGAATTCCTTATATCTTTATTGAAGTAGTTTTTCTATTTTAATTACGAATCTTCGGAAGATTACTTGGAATACTTTAAAATACTTGGGGGAATTCGTTTCCCAATCAAATTTTAATTTTTTTTGTGTATATGTTTTTGACTTTTCAATTTTTCATATAAAATGTAAAGTTTTTCAATTCAAATAAAAAAATTAAAAAAAGTTAGATTTTCTGTATGTTTCTACTTGGTAACAATGGATATATATATATATATATATATATATATATATATATATATATATATTATATTTTTTTTAGAGCTTATGAAATAGAAGAGGTACAATAGGGAAAAATATATTACTGTACTAATCGAATGCAGCTTTTTTATTATTTAATTACACAGCTGTATTATTATCATTACTTAAATGGGGTAGTAAATAGTTTTTTAATCATTCTAAAATTCTGCCATTACTCGCAAATCACAGACATACCATCTTCTTCATTATTATTATTGCCGTTAGAAATATCAAATGTAACGGATTGATGTTAATATCGGTTGTAATAATTTGATGTAATGCCAATACCCTTGTAGTTCACCGGAATTGACTGTCAGACTAACTGTTCAAATGCGCAGAACTTAATGAAATTTTATAGAATACTATTTTTTTTATTATTCTGTTTACGATATCTACGTAAAAATTATTTTAAAACTTGGTAAAAATTATGGCATTATTCACTTTAAGGCATTACAATAGTTTTAACTAAATTTTGTTAATAACAGAAGTGCAAAAACTCAAAACCTAAAATAATTGCGTATAAATGGAAGATTCTCCATATGAAGTCTAAAATAATGGAAAATAACTGACTACTCCAACGATATTTCGCTCAAAACAGCTAGAAAATGTTAAATTAAAAACAGCTGATCATCGTAAAACAGAAAACACACATACAAAACAACCAAAAATGTAAAACAGATCATATAAATAAATCAAATCATAAAAAATAAAGAAAAATAAATAGGAAAGTGAAAATGCAGAGGTGAGGAAGACACATATTACGCAAAAAATATTAATATAGAAGAGCAAAAACTCCAACAGAAATATAAAATAAATTTTAAGATATAAACGGAAAATTTAAAAAAATTTAAAACTAGTTGCATCAATAATTTTTTTGGGGATTTATATGATTATTATTTATTAACTATATATTCTTTTGAAACTTTATTTTTTCCTCCTATTTTTATTTACGAGTATATTTATTTATTTCTCCTCTTATTCTTATGATCTCTTATTATTTTTTCATTTATCTTTCTTTCACTATTATTGTATTTATTTGTTTTATTTAATTTAACTATTATTATTTATTTTCTTTAAAAATTTACAATTATTCAATAATTATAAACAATAGGAGTCATTAGGGATGTCTTTTATACGAGACTTTGTTTTCGGGGTACTTTGTCAATTGTTAAAATACCCACATATGGCTCCCCAAGTCGATCTGTAAATAAAAAAATATGTAAATATATATTATGCAGATGTTAAAATAATCTTATTTTGCTACTCCGATTGTGATCTGACATCAATGTTGCTTTATTAGTTTCGAACAAATTGACAATTTTAACTATTAGAATGATAATACTAGCATGTTTTTATTTTCAACAATATTGTTATTTTCAACATGTATCATCAATTTCTCTACGCATCGTACTAATTTGCGCAACACAAAATTTAAAATTGTCAGCAAAATGGACCGCAATACTCCCCCTTACTGTATATTTCATCTATAACTGTATATATATTTATATATATATATATATATATATATATATATTTCATACATAGGTATATATTTCATATAAGTAAAAAATACAACACTCATAGTTTCCAAAACGAAAATTACCGGCCCAAAATCGAACATTAAAATATATTTGGCATAAACTCCACTTAGCTTGCCTGTAATGTACTGGTGATTCACCCAAATTTCAAATTCCTTTTATCATAATTCTTCGAAAGACCTTACGAAAGGTGAGGTGCCCATCGTTTCGTCACGCCTGAATCTGGGTCATCGAGCTGAAGGTGTGGATGACTAACTAGCAGACTCCTAGAATACACTAAGCCAGGGAGGATTGCAAAATCGAGAAATACCCGGTAGAAGTAAACATCCTAGTATAAAATTCTGAGTCACTAAGAAATAAATGTTTTTAAAAAAAATACATGCTATTGCAGCATTCGATTTGAAAACTAAAAAAAATTGTGCGAATCTTTTTTTTTTTCATTTAATAAATAATAATAAAATAAATCTATAGCCGAAACTCACTGGAGATAGGAAATCACACAGACCATTTTCCGTCATATCGATACATAATTCGGCCAGCCGAAATGAATGGTATAGTTATCAACTCAATCTGATAATTCCTCGAATCTGTTTCACATTTCTTAATGGCTTTTTATTCATTATTCTTTATCATTTATTCATCTTTAAAAAATATAATGTCGACTAGGAAATAATATTGGGTTCAAAAGGGATTAAAAACGTCGTATCAGAGATATGAAGAAGAAGATTACCCAGTGTCATGACAATCTTTAGTGATAGGGGACGTTTTTTCAAACTCGCTCCTAAGCATATTAAACAGTGTATAATTACGCTCACTTTAAATAAATACAAAATTCTTTTAAAACATTTTTTATTTTTAATTTGGTTGTAATGTTTTCTAGTCTGTCCTCCACGGGCTCAGCGCCCCAATGCGTCGCTTCGGTTATATTAGCGTAATTTACCCTACTGTTTTTGTCTTTATCATACCGTTTAACGTCTTCTAAATCAGTCGATGGTTTAGCATCATATACTTTATGATCCTACGCATCATATGATATCTGAGCCCTGCTCTTGTTCGGTCTAACACTCCTCAAAACCTATTATTATTTATTATAGTAGACTGCTACTTCTTAATTTAAATAACTACTTCAAGGCTAGAGGGCTTATATCATGTTCTAACAAACCCTAGAAAAAAATACTCTTGAATCGATCCAGTGAGTCAAGGGTGATTAGAGAAGCAAATCACTATTCCGCGGATAAGCTTTTTGATAATAATTAACATAATTATATGCAAGAACATTGTGCAATGCTCATTATTATCAAATGTCAAGAAAATAATGTGAAGTATTATTTTAGTGTCGTTATTAATTTTTCAGGGTATAATTGGCGAGTAGGAAAACTTAGAAAACACACAGAAAGTATAATTTCCAATAAACATTCTTCTGTCAGGAATATTTTGACAAAACCCCAACTCCATTGCCCAAGCTTTATAAATATCACGTCTACTGGAAAATGGTGGCTTATTTCAGTGAGTTTTGCCATTAAAGTGAATGTTGAAACCGAAAGGTGTATATAGGATGAATGGCATACTATTCCAATTTCCAAATCTTTTACCTAATTGGATTTATTAACATCACGGATAAAATAAATTTGCAATCCTTCGACTACGATTTTTTTTTTTTAAATTGATTTCGCGTATACTATAAAATTTACCGAAACACTTCCTGCATCTACAATAACTATCAATAGTATTTTTTTGTTCTTAGGTATTATCAGTAAATTATTAATCCAACCTTATAGAGTGAAAGTATTGAAAGATTCATCCTGACGATTGACTTTGGTGGTTAATCTTAAATTTTTTTAAAAATTTACCCAGTAGTCTCGGAGAAATACCGCGGACGGCGGACGCTTATAGACATTTTTTTTAAATTAAATTTTTGGATTCTACATATCTTGAAATCTTAGGAGGTTAATTTTTTTTTTTTATTAGTCGATTGCAAAGGTTTATTATTGAAAATTATAAACCCAAATTAATTATGTTATTATCACAGTTAAAACAAAATTATTCCTAACTTTATGAAATCAAGAATCCCTTTTCAAACGGGTGTTTTAAATTGTAAAAATATTAAGGTTAATTTATTGTGTGCACATTTAAAAGTGAATAAATAATTTGATATTTCTATAAAAATTTTTAATTTACTCCATCATATTTCTTTAAAATTATGTTTCAAGTACTAAATTGAAAAAAAGTAAATGAAATAGGAGAATTTTTTTTTGTTTAAAAACAATATTATATAAAAAATACACCGTTCGATGTTGTTAATAATATATTCTTGAATTAATTAATATGCATTTTTATAATTATGCTTGTAAACTATATCGATTTAAAAACTGAAATTTGGCCGTGTTACAGGAAATAACTAGAATTACTTTGTTTAAATTTATCTTATTTCAGATTTTATACATAGCAATAAAAGTTCTTTTTCCATAATAAAATATTATTCAAAACTAGTGAAAAACTGTGAAAAATTGGAGGATTTAAAAACTGATAAAGTATTGATTACGAATAAAATAAAATAATCCTAAACATGATAAGTACTAAAAAATTGACCTATTATTTGAAAGAGACTATTAGACTATTAACACATTGAGAACTATGGCATATCATTAAATATATTTTTAAATGTTTTAAGTAAATAAGCTATAATGAGACAATGATTATGAAATTTATAAAAGATCTTAGGAATACGCGGCAGAATAGATAAATATTTTAATTAATGAATTTGAATTTAATATTAATATTCGATATATATATATATAACTTAACTTGATTCGAATGCTATCATAAGTTTACTTTAAACCTCTCTGAATCTGAACCATGTAGCAATGGCATGTAAGAACCTTGTTAATGTTAGACCAGTAACCTTATGGCCATTCAGAACCACCATTGTTTAATTGTGAGCGAAAGTAAGAATGGGCTACGGCCAGGCTCATATATATACCGACCTGGTTCTATATTTAAATTTAACCCATTTTTAATATTTCTCATTAGCATAATGTTCTATTCTCATTAATATAAATACTGACACGGAAAAAAAAAATGTTTGTTCCTTAAAGAAAACTTTAGTACACAAAAGAGTTCTATACGAGCTACTCAAAGTCAACTAAATAGTTCGTGCAGGTTTTGAGAACATATAGTATATAAATGTAGACCTCAGTTTCCATACTTATTTATATATATATTTATATATATATATATATATATATATATATATATATATATATATATATACATATAAATTTTCTTAATATATATATATATATATATATATATATATATATATATATATATATATATATATATATATATATATATTAAGAAAATATTATTATTTGTTTAAAATTTTATTTTAAAAACAGACCAAGTGCTCGCCTCTGGGTGTGACACAAAACCAGAAAATATAGGTTAGTGTGTCAGATACCATGGAGATTTCATCAAATCGTGCAACGTGAGAAGTGGACTTAAACTTCTTGTACGTATAAGTAAAAAAAATAAATATTAATCAGTGCTTAAACGATAATCAGTTATAATACAATTAAAAATCACATCCTGAATTATTGTCAATTTATTTCCCACAAGTGCCTGAGTCATTGGTTTAAATAGTTTATGTTTTCCTTGTCATTATAACAATTTTATAGTACCATGGCTTACATAACTTAAAATAATTGTAGGATCTATATATGTACAAATTTTGTTTATTAAGAAAACAAAAAAATTATAATCCGACCTTTTCACCACACGATTTTAATTTTTTGGAGAGCTGAGCTTTTTTTTTTTTTTTTTTTTTTCTTCAAAATGAACTTTACGAGATTATACAGAACTATTCGTAATCTTTTTAAAAATGAATATATATATTATTTTTATTATTGACTAAGCGAAATTCTAATTCTTTAAAAATTTGCATTTGAAACATAACATAATGATGGAGGTTGAAAATAAATTTAATAAATTTAAAACTTTTTAAAAAGTATAGTAGCAATTTTGGGTTTCCACTAAATTCAAATTGATATTTTTTAAATTATAAAACATTGTTTATAATAATGTATTATAATCGGCTACATTTAAAGAAAAGAAATAATTGAAATAAATGTTTATATCCATACCACATGAAAGATAATCGTACGTGAAAAAAAAAAAAAATAGAAAGGATAAAAAAAAATTAAAAATACACATTAAATATATTTAAAAAAACATAAATAATAAATATGAAAAAAACAAAATATAGCCATATTTAAAATAGAAAACCAGAAATTAAATTAAATTATAAAACGTAAAAATCAAAAGTAAGAAACCTAAAATTGTTCAAAGAATAATTTTAATGTTGTCATGGGTAGACTGCTTTTTATTAATCAGATTTTAAATTTTTTTAGTAATCAGATTCCTGTTTTAGCAATCCTATTTTAATTATATATTTTTCTATATGATGATTGTAAATTTCAGATGAATTTTACTATACCGAAAGCTACTTCTTGTCGTAATGCAATAAAGAAACTGAGACAGGATACAATGGTGATTAGAATAATTTTATGTGATTCCAAATTAGTAGGTATGCATTTCTCTGTTGTACAATTTTATAGGTATTAACGTTCTTTCTTAATTTATTATCAAAATAAAATCTTAATTGATAGGTGAATATAAATTATTTTTTTCCCCGGAACAAATGTATGATGCGTCTGCTACTAATGCGAATGAATTCACCACCCTAGTAAACTATGATAGCCTGCACTGCATAAAATTCTGCTAATGGCGTATGTTCTCATAATTCAGCCACTTACGACTAACTTATTTGGTCAGATTGCCAACTATCGTAATTTAGCAGCCGCCTATGATAATCACTCTTTAATCACACTTCAAGATTATAGTTTAAAAGAAAAAAAAAAAAAGTAAGTGCTACGAAACTTACAAAACTAGCAGTTAGGCAAATTCGCGGGATGATATCACGTCTGCGATTCGTGTTGTAATGGATAAATGTCGCCTTGCGTCCTCTAACTTCAATCTTAGGTCAAACAAAGCACCCAGTAAAATTCGTGAAGATTAGAAAAATTATATGGTGAAGTGTCATTTTTCAAAATTACTTCTCAGAAAATCTTCCGGTTGTAATCACTTGTATATATCCACAAAAATTCAAAATTAAAAAATCAGTATTGATACATTTTTCAGCATAAAAATCATATTTATTTGAAAATATAAACAATTCTAAATAAATTTATGATTGTGGATTGGTTGTTATTCCTATTTATGAAATACCAAACCATGTATATTAATTATAGCCTCAAATTTCTGTTTTTACTTCATTTGTGTTTCAAACTCCAACGTTCTCTAATGTTTCATTATTTTTAAACAATTCTAACTTTTTTGAACTGAATGGCCTCTTTCAAACCTACAAATTAACTCAAATTTATTGCCGTGCATCACCTAAGTTGAGTAATGATTATAGATCGTATTGTATTCATATTTTTTTCCTCAAGAACAGTTTTACTAATGAGGGATAGTATCTTACAACCAAACAGAATTTTATGATTGATTTTTTCTTAAACATTTCTAATCGATCATTCAAGATGTTATGATAATAAAATAAAAAATAATAGTCTCGTTTAATTCTTTTTGCCAATTATTATTATATGTTTTTGCCTTTCAAAATGAATGTAAATTTTAGCTTCATTTGTGCATAATCTTTCTCCGTTTCTATGTATCAATTTTTCATAGAAATATTCCTTTCTGATTTACTTTTCCGTTATATATTTTATAGTTAGGATTTTAAGGTATCATTATCATTATTGTTTACTTTCATCTATGCTTGTGTTTAATTTTTCTCATTTTTTTTTTTTTTTACGTTTGTGATTTAGCCCAGAAGAATCCTAAATTTTGTGCCGGAACGTAGGAAAAATGCTTATAAAATCACTATAATTTGCTTGATTTCTTAGAATATCAACAGAACGATTAAATTTATTTATTCATTAATAGTCAATGACTATTCAACGCGTATAATAATTTCAGTGAGAAAAATAAATTCCTAAAAGTGTTAGTTTTTTTTTTTACGAAGGATTCAACGAAATATTACATCTAGCCACCCAAAAGAAATAAAATCGGGATTATTTCTGCCAAAAAACAAAAAAATAATAAATAAATAAATGAAATAAATTTTAAACCTAAAATTGAAAATTAAATCAACAATTGGTTGTAGTTGGTGGAAAAAACAAATTTATTATTCTTTTTTTTTCTTGTAATTCCTATTTTAAGTATTAAACTTGTGATCGACAACTTTTTTTTTATTGTTTTTATTTTTATTAAAAGGGATTCTTATTTATTTTATAAACTTAATCCGTACAGATTAAGAGATTATAGGACCAATTTGAAAACAATATTTTTTTTATTATTAAAACTTACACAGTCATTATTTTATTTTATGACGTTTTGTTCCTTTTTTAGACAATTATTGGGCATTTTCAAACTTTATTTTTTGTCACCTACATCAAAATATAAAATATTCTTAAACATACTACTAAAGGCAATACTTGTTGATAAATTCAATTATTCTGAATTTTTAAATTTTCTTTTTTCTGCACTTTCAATTCAATTCTTTCCATACTGAAAATGGGTATTTCTAAAAAATTCATAATTTAAATAAACATTTTCATTATTTAAAAACCATAAACTAAATTTAAAATTAATACTTGGGCAAAATTTATTTTATTCATATTGATTAAATTTAGAATTTTTTTTTTTTTTATTTTGTTCTCCATATCTTAGTTACACGTTTAATTTCACATCTTTATTACGCTTAGTTACATACTTTCATGATCCTTAATACAATATTTTTATACCATAGATGGCTCCTAAAGGTATAGATTTTCTAAAATTGTATAAAACTGTTTTAGTTTTATGATTTTATTTATTTTGTTACTTTATATAACCTTTATTTAATGAACCGGTTTTTAGTTCTTTAATTGCTATCTACTATACTACTATTTAGTTGATATATCTGTTGAATGTTTTTTTAAATACATATTGTTTTTTTATTTGTATGAGTTTTAAATTTCTCTCGCCAAAGGAGCAGGCTAATTACGGGGAAAAAAGAAGACAACCTATTAAAGTAAATAACAATATCCTGTTTACAGGAGACGATGTGAAGGGAAAAAAAATGAAGAACCTGAAGAAGAGAGAAGACACGGCAGAGCGTACCATCTGACAGGAGCAGAAGGGGCAGGTGCCCGCGGATCTACACCTGTTCCTCCAAGAGCTATTGTGCCAAGTCAACACCCTTTTGCAAGTGTGTTCTTCTCTTCTCCAAGGTATCATTTTCAGCACGTTTCTATGTTTTTTTGGCTTTATCGATTCCTCATTATGCAATTAAATGTATCAATTGCCGATATAAAAAAATAAAGCCTTCTTCTTAGCACTTGGACGATAGCATTATTTATTGAAGAATTCAGCAAAGCATATCGTCAATGGTTTTTGAGGTTTTAAACTAAATTCTATACCTGGGATTTATGAGGCACTACGTCACACTTTTCTAATTTTACAATGGAGGAATTTGAACAGATGATTCCCTCCGAATAAAAGTGGAATAGGGCAGTGTTTCTCAAAGTGCGGAACGCGTAACCCCTAAGGGTTTTGTGAGGGATACGCGCTGCACCGAGCTTTGAACATAGAAAAACAATTTTAAAAACTTAGTTACTTTTTGTATTGTGTATGTATAGTTTTCACATCAATGTGTTGTTGCTCATTCAGCATTTGTGCACATTATGTCGAAAAAATGAACAGATATGCGGATGTGGAACCGTATCTAAGAATAAAATTAACAATCAGGGAACCGAATTAAGATAATCGTCTCAACATAAGAAATTTCATCCTATTCATAGAAATATAACTTTTATTTATATTTTATTATAAACGAATTTTATTTTTCGTTTATATATTTTTTAAAAACTAAAATAGTAAAAAATAAATACATTTTGATTGCTATTAAAATATATGATATTTAGTTGACATCTACTTGATGGTATATAGAAATATCAATCTAATTAGGGATTGACAAATTATTTGCCACTTCTATAATTTTGTTTTATTGAAAACTAGTTTCGAATGTTATACATTCATCTTTAGCTCTAAAAACACACAAAAATTCAAAAATAAGCTATTCAAAATACAGTTTGGTATTATTATACTTATTAAATTAAATGTAATATAAATTAGTATTATAAAAATTTATGAATTATGAATTTAAGTAAGACAAGAAATATTTTGTATTGACAAGTATTTTGAATTGCTTATTTTTGAATTTTTGTGTGTTTTTAGAACTGAAGAAGAATGTATAACACTCGAAACTAGTTTTCAATAAAAACAAAATTATAGAAGTGGCAAATAATTTATCAATCCCTAATTATATGATATTTGTTTTTGACGAGGGTTTCGCAGTGTTACGAAAATTATAGAAGAGGTGCACAGTCGCCGAAAGTTTGGGAAAAACTGTTTTAGGACATAGTTTTCTATACCTCTGGATAAAAAAAAAAGAAAAATTAAATACAAATGACAGTGTCCTATACCTCCGAGGTACAGAATTAACTTTAGCTTTAAATTAAAGAATAAATTAAATTTGATATATAAAGTTCTATGGATTCGTACTTCAAGAATTAAGTAGTGCAATTAATTATCTACAGCGGGACTATTGAACGCACTGCTAACAAAATTGGAAAACTATTTTTTAGAAATATTTTAATTGACCAGTAAATGAGGAGGATTGTACATGGAAATGACAGGACTGCCAAAATTGACTTAATGGCTTTGTTTGGACTAGTTGAGAGGTAAACATACTAAAAGTTCCCGGATTTAGGAGCAGAGGCAAAAAGAGGAGGAGGGGAAGAAGGTCAGGTTTTTCGATTTTTCGTTTATATTTCGAAAACGGTTGATCCGAGCTTAAAAAATTATATCTTTAAAAATGAAGATCATTGAATTTCCTAAAAGAATGTTCCTGTTATTTATTTTTTCGTACTATGTATTTTTTCGTACTATGTATTTTTTCGTTATAGTTTAAGAAATATACGCTGTTCAAAGTAACAAATATGAAAACAAAATCAATTTAAACTCCATATTATACTGGACAATAATTTTCCTTTTATCGGCTTTCCGATTTGTTACTTTGAAGAGCGCATATTTCTTAAACTATAACAGAAACGAAAAAAAATAATATTAACATTATTAAAGGAAATTTAATGCTCTTCGGTTTTTTAAATGAAATGTTTTAAGCTAGGACTAATCGTTATTGAGATATAAACGAAAAACCGAAAAAAACGGCCTTCTCCTTTCTTCCTCATCATGCCTCTGCGATCAGATTCGGGGACTTTTAGTATGGCTCTTAACTAGTCCAAACAAAGCCCTGAAGTCAATATCGGCCGTCCCGAAATTTCCGTCTACCTCTCTTCCCCTCGTCCCTTCATTGAACATTCCTAGATTGAACTTTAATGAAATTCAAATCTAAAGGAGATACAAGAAAATCTATAAGGAAAATATGAGAAAAGGAGAGAAAAGAAAAAAAGTAGTTCTCTGATGTCTTTAAGTTACATCTTTCTGATTTGGGTTCATGTTAATTAATCCCCAGTGTTAAGAAATTTAGCAATAGTTTCATTTCACTCACATTTTCTTTCACTCTCTTGGACTCTTCTTATCTTCCCATGTACCTTCTGTTGACTGTTGAAAAAAATTATTTCAGGGTAACATGCATTTATCACTTGGTCCATTGGGTGTCCCGCCTTCTTTTTTTTTTCTTCTGATCAGAAGACAATGAGGACGAAGTGACCAGCGGAGTAGGGTTTCCCCCAGATCCGCCTTGCGACACCCCGTGAAAGGTGTGAATCACCACTTTCTCCGGACACGCTCTCTAACAGTGGCCATTATCCCCTCAAAGCCTTAATCCGTTCTTCCACGCACGGTCCGTCCGCGTCTGTCGGCCTCTTCTTTCAGTCGAGAGCTGACCTACTATGGGAGACATTTAGTGTCCCCTCAGGTCTAGGGTGTTCGGGGTATCCGACACCAAGGTGTCAGCGCTCTGTTAATAACCTTACTAAGTGAGATAAGCTTTTCGTTTGATAATAAGGTCATAAAATAGCTATAAAAACGAATCAAACAGAAGTACAATAGGACAGGTTTCAAAACATTGCGCCTTATAAGGATGTATAGGGTGTTAACTCAACAATGCATAACCCCTTTGGAAACAAATACTAAAGGATCCCGGGAAACAATTCTTCTACTGTCCCATCACCAACCGCTTCATCACGAAAATGGTCCTCAAAGGATGTTTCTTTTATATCATCTAATAATTTAAGAGCCAGAGATTTTAAAAAAGAAAAAGTTGATTTTATCGCCTCTAAAAAATTTGTTAGAGGGTTTTAATCGTTAAAATAATCTAATATTTTGTCTTTCATAAAATAAAGTATAGATCGAAACTTACAGTCGTCCAAGCAGTTTGTCTGTCATGGTTTGGTTAATGGCAAGTTGATTATTGGTTGACGTTTTTTAAGAAATATTTATTTAAATTTAAAGTTGCATTAGGTATGGTTAATTTTAAAATAACATTTTTGGGAAGTCTGTCTGTCTTATTTTTATTTTTTCCTCTCCCCTCTTTACAAAGCTATTGGAGAACCAAGCTATTTTTTAGCGTAACGAATAAATGTTGACATCCGATGTAAACATTGAGGTTATCTCCGAAAATGTGATGTTATGATTGGTATGTCCACCTTTGATCAAAAGTAGAAGGCCACACGTAGCCTATACACGTGACCTCACATCGAACTGAAAAGTGGGTAAACATAGATGATAGGTGAAGTCGAAAGCCGAAATGAAAGAATCATAATTATTTTTCAGATGAAAAAAAGATAAATGTTTACTATTCATAAGCATTAATCGACTCAAGAAAGGTAAATTGTTTCATAATAATACAATTTATTTATTTATTGAAAGGCTAGACATGATATCAAAAAATGCTACATTTGATCGAGACATTGAAAATTAGTGAATAAGTGGTTTGAAAATCATTAGGTAGACGGCTTTAAGTATAGAACAGAGTCCTTAAAATAGATGGCACAGAATTTGTGTTGCATATATTATATTGCATATAATATATGGTAGTAGCTAAACATGCAATTTTTTAATGATATATAGGTCGGTATACGTTTTTAAGGGTGATGAACGCACGCAAGGAAATCGAGAATAGCATATCCTTAAGGATTGGAACTGGAAGGAACCAAGTACTGCCGATGAAGAATGGAATAAGGTTACCTTAACTTGGTATAAACCAGGAAGAGAAATTCGAAACAAGAATTGTTACATTGACTATTTTTCCAAACATTTTTAATACCAGAAGGGTTATGTTTAAGAATTTTACGAGTTACTTATTGAGGATGTCGAAGTCCATCAGAAACTCATTGTGTACTTAAAAGATTTACATCCAGCGTTCTAAACAGTTTCTTAAGTCAGAGACCATTCTTGAACACTCGAATTTTGAATAGAAGTAATTGTTGTTCAGATGGATATGTGTAAAGATAAATACTCGTACAGTATAGGATCCATTACTATCAGTCAAGTAGCCCGCTTATTATATTCCAGACGAAGAGATATTGTGTTTCGTGTATAGTATTGATATGTTTATACTATGTCTATAAACATTGGAAAAAAAACAGTTTTTCGAGAAAAAAAGATAACATATCAACTTTTCCAATTTTTTAACTACCATATACATACTAATCAAAGAAAGACAAAATCCACATTTTCTATAAATTAAAAAAAAATCTAATAAGAGTTGGGAAAACTAAATAATATTCATCAAAAGGCATCTTGCATGTCCAGAGCTTATCGTACTTCAATATTATATATTAGATACCTAATACTATAATTTGGGTTCGAAGTTGGAAAATAACAGTGAATCCAGAGTTACTGCTTAGGGGAGTATATCCTGAAGTTGTCCATCAGTGTGTCTCTACACAAGAGATAATTTGGTAGACCAGCAACAGATGGATTGACAGAATAAACAAAGATCGCGCAGGGCTTCATCCAAAAAAAATGGAAAACAATAGCCAAAGATAGGCAGGTGTGGAACTAGCTGTCAAATATGGTGAAAGATATAAAAGGCCTTAAGAGACTTAAAAAAATATTATATAAAAAAAGTACTATTTCAATATCACAGATGAAACCTTTGTTTACAGTAATATGTTTGATGTTTATGTTTATTTTGAAATTTATTAGGTAATTAGTTATTGAAAGACAAAAAAAAAACCTACTTCATTACTAACATTACTAATTTCAGGGGCAATAATTATATCAGAATAATTATGCTCGGTAAAAACAAATGTGATGTGTGCTGTGTGACCTTCACGGTATGTAAAACGAAAATGTAAATTATTTTCGGTTCAAGATTTAATAAAGTTTTGAATTTACCTTACATAAGCTTGTCGAGGACTTAATAATCTGAGAATAAAAAAAAATATTGCCAGTTCCTGTTAAGAATTGGGGGTAAACTAGTTCTGTGTTAGTTTTAATATTAAGATGGCCCTATACGGAGATCAATTTTATTCCGAAATTATTTTCGAATGGAGTAGGCTCAGTCTAGAATTATGTCTAACTAAACTTAAACTTTCCCTTAATGCTATAAAATGTTATTATAAATGTGTGATAAAATATTCAATAAATAACTTCATTATTTAATGTTTATACATTTTTGGAATGGCTCTGATCATTTTAATAGATTTTTAAAGTTTAATTTATCTTAAAGTTGAATGAATATTGTCATCATACATTCTTTGTTCGTTCGTATTTAATTTTTTATGTGCATTCTGTTCATAGTAGTAATTAACTACTCGTTGTAATCCTAGAACAAGTTGCTAATTTGCACGGTTGAATATGTGCAATTATTTGCATCTCAAAAAGCTGCAATTAGAGGCCTATGATTAACATCGCCTAGACGCCACAAGATTGTTGGTTGTTTTACTTCGGTGTTTATCAATTATCCGTATTTAAAAAAAGAAAACAAATATTTAAGCTGATATGAGCGATATTTAAAAAAATATAATTTTGTTTTTAATATTTATGTACTCAACGGAAATAATTTCAAAAGAGCGATTTGTGAAATATAAACTGACTCAAGCAAGAAATGATATTCTGAAAATATTAACATATTGCTTTAATTCTAAGATATACCAAGTTAATATTCGTTACGCTCAAAAGCTGTGACATATTTACATAATGACACCTTTTTTGTTTTTAAAGTAGAGTTGCCAGGAATTTAACGTAAGCAGCCCTTGACAAGGTTTTCATCACAAGTAAACATTTCCCAAGTTCCTAAGAATATTTCTTCGCCACAAATATAATCATAAACTATATTTTGACTATAGAATTTAATTTCAATATTTTCAAGCTGTAAATAAGAAAAACTAGCTACAGAAACTGGATAAATGACAGAATTACATAAAATATGCTTACAACTATAGATAAATATAACTTTGGGGCTTTGGGAATACGATCATTGCGATTTTAACGAAATATCAGCTTAATAACCACTAATTATTTTTATTGTTTATATTAATAATTGTAGCATGCCTAGCAACCTTCTACGGAGGGAGGGGAGGGGGAAGAGTTCGATGTATTGTAAAATTAATAAATAAATATATATATATAAATAAAAATATATATATATATATATATATATATATATATATATATATATATATATATATATATATATATATATATATTAAAGACCTATAATCCTATAAGGGGGAGGAGGGTATTTAATAAGAAGGCAAGTAATCACTTAAGTGTCTCTATTTACCAAATTAGGTATAAATTTTAAGGATAAGCATGTAAATAGGATAACAAATTACTACTAAAAATATAAAAAATATTACTCAAAATACAAACTCTATGTTGGTGGGTATGAAAATCATATTTTTTATAAAAATTTGGAGATAGAGTGTATATCACCCTGATATCTACCCCTGCGTACGACACTGCTATATTCTGATAATAATGATTGTTATATTAAACTAATTTAGAACAAATAAAATGGACAAATCTTTGTTATTTATCATACATTCATTTTTTCTATTCTATTCCCATTTTTTTTCTTATATTTTTTTTCTTATTTTTTCCATATTTTTTTACTTTATATATATCATAGGAAGGTATCCTGAAAAACGAAATGATTTTCTAATGTCTACATTGTATAATATATTAACAAACTTATACAAACATTATTGTTATAAATAAATCTATCGTTACAAAATAAAATTAAAATTATTTTATTGTGATTTTAGCATAGCAAATTGCTTATTTATAGCCAATTATACTATTTGAATTATTGGTTTACATGGGTAAATGTTACAAACACTGAAGATACCGGTTCGGATCCTATTAACGCAAGAGTAAATAAATAACAATTTTGTCTTAACAAAAATATAAATTTCACGATTTTTGTTGTTTGCTGTTCTTAATTAATGTGTTTGATTATTGCTATATTGCGGTCTCGGGCGGTTAAGAATATAGACACTGGGACAAAATCCAATGTTTTAGGTATCCAATGAAGAGGTATGAAAGTCAAGTAATCTTTAGCGCTGCCCAAAAACTTGGAAATTTGAATAATAAATTCATAATAAAAATATTAATAGCTATCCGATTTAGAATAGCTTAACAAATAAAGCCAGGAATACCTATAAATTATGCACATTAATAATAATTAATAATAATGCTTTACAATAATATAATGCTTGGAATAACTCCTAACTGTTTAAATCAAAATATTATTTAATTAAGGCTTGAATGTATTTCAAGCTAGAAGGAAAAATATCGGGTGATCATCATAAATATTTGTATGTTGTTTACTCAATGAATTGAGTTGATAATATATTTATATTTATTTTTTACTACATTTTTTTTTAATGGCCTTATAATATCTTATATATTATTTTAGCCCCAAGATAGATATTTTTTTTTCTTTTCATATCATTAGTTAATGAAACAGTCATTCAGAAGCTGAAGAATCATAAAGTAATAATTTATAGTGGAAAACTGCTATAAAGTAGTTCCCACTACTAAAGTAGTTTTTTTTTTTTTATTACTCCAAATATATCCAAATTAAAATGAAGACCTAAAGTTAATAATACAAAATTTTGCATTCAATAATTTTCGATGTTTGTTGAATATTTAAAGATACAACTGGAAAGCTGGCTAGTCTTCTAGGGAAATCCCTCGTCATCCACTTATTTAATAATTCTATATTGTTTTTTCCCTATTTTTTTCTTACAAATGTTCTACCTGTTACGCTACTAGACATATCATTAATGATAAAGTTCAGGCATTATTACTAAGACAGTCCTTGTAATGACTCTGGAAAATGGCGCGAATATATTTGGTTGATGGGTACCATTTCCAAAAGATGGCATAGAATAATCTGATGAAGAAGATAAAATAATCCTCTTTTAGCAATATACATAACACACGTATGAGATTTAAGAAGTTAATGATCATATAATAATTTATTACATAAGGAAGCATTATTTGTAAAGCTTTTCACTGAAAAATTGTTCTGTTGAACCGATATGCAAAGAGTCCAATATACCCCTAGTATGTCCTCAAGGTTCATAATCCACCATGAGAGCATTTGACTATCTTTCATGCGAAGAGTGATCCATAAATACACCATTCTGAGGATGCAGAAAGGAGATGCGCAGGGGTATTTCCTCCGTCCTTGGGAAGGCTGTGCAGTGTGCCAACGAAGCAATCCTCTGTGAGCTACAGAACCGGGTCAAAGCCAGTGAACCGCGCCGGATTTCGGAACACTCCCTCGACCGTTACTCCCCCCCCCCTTGGGTAGGACAGACCGTGCTAACCTTCACAGTGCTCGGGTTCTAGTCCCACTAACGATAATGGTGGGATCTCGAGGAAATGTCAAAGGATAATGAAATAAATATAAGGAGTTTACCGTTAGTTCACCGGCCCAAAGGGCATTTCGATGACCTTAACACTTTCTGACTTGGAATCACGGATAATCCTCCGCTCTGTTTACCGGGAAGAGTTCGACTGAAATAGGAATTCATCCGTTCATGTATTGATAAATTAGAGATTATTCGAGTCGAGAAGCATCGAACTACAAATATCGAAGCCAGGAACGCTGATAAAATCGGTTATAAAAAATAACCATTGTAGCTGAACGTATCGGGAGGCGTTACATTTACATGCTACACATCGCGATCTTTATAAATATTTGACAATTATAAAATAAATATAGGCTAAGTTTAGAGAGTGGAAATCCATCGTTTTATTATTAAATTAGGTGAGAGGGTCGTCCTAAAGACGATTTTAATCACGGGAAAAATACAAAATATAATATATATATTTCAGTAAAAACATGGAAAACAGATTTCAGCAAACAATAATTGTACGCATATAATTAAATACAATGGTGTATATGTATATGATACAGAAATATCAGAAATAAATACAATATAAAATAACATAGGAACGTTCTTCTTTTGGGCGTTTCTAGTCAAAACAGAGATATTGATTAGGTACTTAAATTAATTCGTAATTAGAATTATATCCAAGTAAAACCAAATTGGAAAGCCTTCAAAATTGGATCTTTCATTTCATTGTCGAACCACGGATTAATTTTATTATTATTTTATTAATGACAAAATTCAATAGGTGAGTTACCTAACAATTATAATCCTAATTACTATGTATTTTTCTGATAAAATAATCGTTACTTTTATGTCACATCACCACTTTTTTATCGATTTATAACAACGAATATTAATGCTCCCTTACACATTTATATAAATTTCAGGTAAAGAGAATGGCAGTAATTGTTATTATTTATAACGATATCAATTTATTGAACTTAAACAATAAATTCAAAGTATGTAAACTAGGCGAAATAGACTTTTATTAAGTTATTGCATTTACAATCATTTGGCTTCCGAGAAGTCAGACGTTTCGATTTTTGGATTACTTTAGTTGGCATCTATAACATGAAGTAAAACGTATTCTGTTTAATTTATTCCAACATTTTTTATTTTCACGCCAATAAATAAATATTAAGACTACTTGCAAAGTGAGTCGAACAGTCGACATGTTAAGCCAGGGGCGGCCAACCTTTTGTATACCAAGCGCCAATTTTTTCGCAGACGAGTTCAAATTCACCATGGAACTATTGGATTCAATTCACCAAAACTTTTTATACGTTATAGTTAGAGGTTGGAAAATAGAAATGAGGATAGGATCTGTGCTTCGCTTATGGTAGAAAACGGAATAACTTAATCACGCAATAAAATCAATTAATTTACTCCAGTTTATTGTCAGGAATGATCTCTTGTACGAGAGTATGGTAGCTTCGTGGTGGTGCTACAGCTGCCAGAGTGTCCGTTTACTGAAGATCACTCTGGACCACAGCATTGGCGCTGAAAGCAAATTTCGACTTCGAATTTGGATTTGTGTTCTCTCTACTTACTAGGAGTCATATGTTTAGTAACATTAAATTAACCCTGGCTTACGTAATAACGTTTTTAATAGATGTATACTTGTATATATATATATATATATATATATATATATATATATATATATGACTAACTTATAGGCATGGCATCCAAAGAATATAGGCTCTATGATCTAAATCCACGGTATAAAATTACATATAGGAGCAAAGATTCACTACGCCACTTGTAATCTACGCCACGGTTTGGCCCCCTCCTCTTCCCCCACATGTTTAACAATATAAATATTAATGCAAAATTAAACACGCCATAGAGACAATTGTGTGTTTAGTTTTGACACCCTCTTCCCTACCTAATTTTATTATTACATTTACAGTCCCTTCTCCATCAATTAATTACAGCATGACTTATGTATTTAAGACAAAAAAAGCATATTCGACTATTCTGTGGCTCAGGTCTCTTGTTTTTTTTTTTTTTTATAGCACATCCTGTTGCCTAAAACGCTTATTAACGCTTATACTGAATGAAACCTTAGTTGTATACGTATGATTATTCTTATTATATATCAATTTAAATATTTTGGTGTAATTAAAGCAGTTAAGTAATTCATTAAGGAGTGATGAGGCACTGTATTTCAAACTCCCGACCCGGATTCAAGTCCTGCTATGGATATAAGTTTTCGGTTGTATCAGCCGTAGAACGACTCTTGAGGTTCAGCTAGCAGTAGGGGCGAAAACGTGGAGGTGCTTGGTGCTTGCTATCCGTGCTATCCACGCCATCTTGTACAATCGTTGCTTAAGAAATAGTACGTACTTAAATATTAAGTACTGAAGCCCAGACACGTCATGGGGTGTACTGTTGTCTTTATCATTGCTATTATAAATCGATATGTAGGAGAGGAGATAACATATTAGTACCGAATTATGATTAATAAGCTCTTAGAATCACGTCCACTGCTAATACCGGTGAGTAAGGTATTAAGACGGACGGGATTATCCTATCAGCTGAAGGGACAGGCGTAAGACAGGTAGTAGTTGGAAGAGAGCCAGGATCGAGATTAACGCTTCAGATCTGACGCCTGTGAATGTTCCCACAGTTCGGGCCTCACATTTTGGATTACGATGCAAATGACGTTTTCGCAACTGCTGGGATAACCGATAGCGAAGTTGGCCAACCTGTGCCCTACCGGCGGGCCTACGACTGTCCGAGTTCAATGGCGTTGATTTGCCAACTTTATTTCTTGATTATAATTTTAAAATTGTGGATAGATTACTGGCCTCTACATCCCTATAAGGAAAGGTCGCAGAAGAACCGTTACTCTCTCGAATATAAAGGCTTTAACGATACGATCAATTAGCACTAAAATCTACTTAGAAATACGACTCGCAGATATACCGCACAGCCATTAAAAACAGCCTTAAAATAAAACAATTTTTTTTTTTTTATATGTGGTTTATAGACTGATAGAGGGATCGTGAATGTGCTTATTTACAAATAATTACAGTACTAAACATTTTATTATTTACAGTTTCGTCTGTTTATGTTTATTTTTATTTGTCAAATCTGTTTGACATTTTTATCAATAAACGTAAAATATTAATAAAATAACTATTTGTTCAGATAAAAAAAAGGAACTTAAAAAGATGGTAAGCTAAAATATTTATGAGTAAATTATTTCATGTATCTTTTGGTAATTAATGAACGCATTAAATCGTAAATAAAATTGTTCATAATCATTACAAATAAATGTTTTTATTGTTCCTTTTGGTTTGAGTATTTTTTCTCCATTAAAACCGTCTTAAAATAAAACAGGACGTATAGATAAATATATTTATAGACCTTTATTTTTTTATAATTTATTTACTTTACTTTTTTATTTTGCAATGTTTCCTATAGGTAGAGGCGTTGTGTTTAGTTACAATAATTTACAGTGTCAAATGTTGTAAGTACAAAATATTTTAAGCACTATTCGAGATCCTTTCTGTTTGTTCTGTTTTACTACTTACAAACAATGGGAGAAGGACAGTATGATTTGACTCTTAACGTGAGGTGGGTTATTTCTCTCTGTTCAGGCACGGGCTTATAGTCTCCTGGTGTTGCTTGAATTTCAAAGCTAAAAGCTTCGTTTAGATTCTTCAAAAAAAAAAATATGTTTCCTTCCATTATATGAGTAAGATAATCGGTAATGAATACCCTTAATCTCATTGAATTTGATCGGCATTGGCAAACTATGTTTTTCATAGCACTATATTATTCGATGCTATTTATCTTACGTACAAAACAAGTTATCCAATTGCCAGCTGAATATCCCTAGTTACAAAGACATCAACACAGCCATAATAATCCCCTTACTCACGTTAACCCGTTAGTCCGTTACGTTGCTACCTTAAAAATTCCAGACGATCCTTCGTGGTGACCGAAGAGAAAATGTCCGTATAATATAACCTTCGTCGAAAGCAGTTATTTTTCACGAATAATTTCAAAAATATATTTTCGAGTAGCGCTATTTTGACCGAAAATTTAATTCTTGATATTCTATAAAATAAATCACAACTTGCTCGGTGAATTAAGAAGAAAATTTAGCAAAATTCTTTATTTGATTTTAAAATTTTTATTCATAACATTTTTATTCTAGTATAGATGGATTAATATTGTTTTGCAGATATAAATTAAGCACATTTATTATAAAGGAAGCTTGAAGAAAATAATAATAAAGATAAATATTTATACTTTTAATTTGCTATTAGTTTATATAATTATTGATTAGTAAAAAAAAAGCGAAAAGGAAACTTTTCCCAAGTTTCATTTTTATTGAAACCCATCAAAATATTAATGATTCGGGGTTCTGCCCCACCGCAGGAGCCTACTTATTATATGATACTTATCTAAAAACACAGTCAGGTATGTGAAAAACTTCATTTAAAAATATGCCAATGAGCTGCATTTAAATAGTCTATCAATTTGTTGGCAACACTTAAATACAGAACCCCGAAACGTTGACAATTTGTTGTTGTGAGTGTCAACAAAAATTAAAATTGTTAAGATTTTCCTTTTCACTATTTTTTTACTGTGTTAATTTCATATTATAATGCAATCTTAAACTTTTGCTAAGGCAAAACTAGAATTTTTTACACCATTTCAATCATTAAATTACCGATTACTGATACTGCATGATATGTTCTAAATATAACATATTATATCATTAAGGTACTTTGTAGATTTACTACATCTATAATCTGGCTACAAATTTACAAATATTCCTCTTACACTCTTATCCTATATATTTTAGAATATTTCTCTATTTCCGTCGAATTGTTCACTGAACTAATATTTTTTTTTTTTTTTAAACAAAATCGTTGTTATTGTTTATAAATAAAACGTGAGCTGTAAGAATGTTAAGTGCGGGGAAGTACTGCTTAGATGTTCGCCTTGCAATGTAGCTAACCTTGACCTAGAAGCCCACTAAGAAAAAAATTCCTTTATACAAAGGACTC
Organism: Rhaphigaster nebulosa; assembly: GCA_948150685.1. Taxonomy (NCBI): domain Eukaryota; kingdom Metazoa; phylum Arthropoda; class Insecta; order Hemiptera; family Pentatomidae; genus Rhaphigaster; species Rhaphigaster nebulosa. The sequence goes on from OX411310.1 coordinate 30,408,898, forward strand.
TGTTTCGATAATTGTCTACTTATTTTTTTAATTCAACCTTTAAAAAAAATGTTTTTTTGATAATATCTTATGGGTATGATTTAACCATTTTACTTTTTATTCTATAAAAATATAATTCAGGCACTTTTTGTCCTTATTATCGTTTAATATTGTTGATTTAGTGATATATTTAGTATAAAAGAAATTTTTTTTTCCTTTCCATCGCCAAATAAACATGTGAAACGTTCTGATAATAAGCATTGCGTGCCTAATTTTTTTAATTTAAATTGCAACTTTTATTTACACAAGTAAACCTTATATAATTCTTTTTTAATTAAATTTATTAGTCAACATTATTTTTTTTTTTTTGCTTTAAATTTATTGATAAGCTTATTGGTAAAACGCTATATTTATCAACAATATTCCAAAAAGGTTTCACTAAGCTTTGTTTATAATTTCTGTATTTATTTAAATGCTAAAAAGGTATTTTAGTTTCTGTAACGCTATTTATAATAGATAACTAAGTGTGAACAAATTTATGAAAACTTAAATAACTGAGATTTACCTGTTAAAAAAGTACTTTTGGTCTTATGAAAAAACAAGTTATAAAAAAACTGTAATTTAGCATCAATGTTTGTCAGATTTTCCCAAAATGTTGATATAGCATACTACACTTTAAAGTTGATTAATTATTAAAATTTATTTATTTTTTTACTTAAATTAACATTGTAACTTTTATTTACACACATATAAACCTTATATAATTATTTTGCTATAATATTTAACTAACTTTTCAAAATTTATTTTTGAACTTTTTGACGTAAAATTTATTTCAAATCATTTCTAAAATTATTGTTGATTAATTATTTCAGTTTCAGAAATAGCAGAAAATACTTTAAATAAAATTCCAAAGAGGGGAAAAAAAAATAAAGTATTTGTAAATTTTTTGAATAAGCTTATTTTAAATTTTAAAAAAATATGTCTGTATAGTTTTTAACAGCAATAATTGTTTTTTATACATTTTTAATTTATTTTTACTATACATCAGCTTATACATCAGCTTTATCGGTTCTTCAATTTTGAAAGAAGTTGAAATATGTATGAAACATAGAAATAAATGATTATATTGAAGTTCTTCACAAGTAGTATTTCTTGGTAATTTTCCATAATATATGGAAAATCCATCCATTGATCATCACATTTTTAAATAGAAAAAAAATTACAGGACCATATTCTTTTTAGACTCTGGAGATTATAACGAATTAATTGTAAATCTAATGGGTTTGTATGACAGATAAGAAATTGACTGAAGATATTTATTTTTTCGACTATTTTGTAAAACAGAGAATAGTTCAGGTGATGAGCTTTTGATTTTGCACAGCATACAGATAAGTTTTTTTTACTTAAATCGGATTTTTTTAAATTTAAATCGGATGCAAAATTTAACTGCATTTAAATTTTCAATGCATTTAAATGTTTAATTAAAGTGCGGTTTAAAATGGTGAAATTCTACATTTAAGAATTTATTGGATATGATAAAGGATTATAATATTACAAATTTTTCAAAGAGTAATTTTTCGAGTACTTTATATATAAGGAGCCAACATTTCAGGACCAGAAAGGTGTGCCCTAAGGAAGTCTTAATTAGTTTCGAAGGCTCAAGCTGCTTAAAATGTATGGTAGGCTCTGTGTGATCGTTATAACTTTTTCTGTAAATACTATTTTGAAAAAATACTCTGAGGTCGTTAAAAATCCTTTAGGCCCAAAATCGCTAAAAAAAAAATTATACAATTTCAAGCTTAGTATTACTTTCCAAAATTATTCTTGAAAATCGGAGCGGTAAAGCCTGTACTGATTTAAATATTTTCTTTTTATTCAAGTTATTAGTAAAGCCCACAAGATTTTATCAGCTACAATATGACCAACGGATAAGCTATGTCCAGAAATTCTTAAAATCTAATTATGGTGAAACTAAAAGATGAATAAAAAAAAGATTGAAGCAAAGAAGAGCAAACAAGTATTAAGAAATAAGGTTTTCAAAAAAACAAAAAAAAAAAACACGTTCTCCATTAATGAGCTATTATTAATAAGCGTCTTCCTTCAAATAAAATTTAAATAAGATGAATCTACCTGAATTAAGTATTGGATAGGAAATATATGTATACGTTTCATAACTGTAAACTAAATTGTATTTTAATGGTACTACATTGTAAGTTTCCTTCTGAATTGAAAGATACTAAATAATTCCCCCTCTAATTATGATTTATGGTTCAATTAATGAGTAGTATGTGGTGATGATATCTTCCAGACAGTTCTCGGTATCTCAAATGAAACGATCATTTGCACCATTTCTCGTACTATGAGAATCTATATCATAGATCATTGAATGCATCTTTAAATATTTGGAATGATTTAGGAAGGACTTTACTGGATACAATGGAACAGGATACAAGAAAGAATTAGTAGGTTATGCAAATCAGACCAAAGAGGTCAGATATAATATTAAAAGAAGAAATAACAGTATTATTAAACATCAATTAAATAAAATATAATCGCTTGGTAGTATATTTTATGTTTTCTTACACCTGTCGCTTAATCACACCTGACGATAAGCGGTTGAGATTGAGATAATATAATTTGTACTTGGGAAGTTAGCACCAGTTGATACTTATTTAACTAAAACACTAAAAAAGATTTTATTCGAGAAGATCCCTCAACCAGCTTCTATTCAATGAAACAACTCACCAGTTTTTCGAAAAAATTACGAAACATATCGTTTGTCACTGCATACCGTTAAATTTAAGAACATGTATTGTCAAAATATTTTATTTTATTTATTTATTTTGTTACATCTATTTTTCTTACTTGAAGTAATCTTTATTACATATATACGATCAATAATGATTTTTATTTTATGTCGATATGTGAATGGAATTTTATTTATTTGTAATAGTTACATAACTGGATTAAAATAAACGGTGCTACGAAACGCTCGCAATTCAAAGTTTATTTGTTTTAGGCCTTTAATGAATTAATTATTTCTTCTCATTATATTCAGATCTGGCTATGTTTTTTTGTTTCCACAAGTATAGGAAATAGTATATAGAATGGCAACATACCCTAGGTTGAAAGGTGATGAACCAAATAAAGAGCATTATAAACTATACTAGAAACTGCATTATAGAAACCTTATATTTCAATTCATGTTAAATAATGTCGATTAAATTTTAAGAAAAGTAAACAAAAAAAATTGTTTGTTCGTTATTTAAAAATCTATTTATCAATGTTATGATTTTATATATATATATATATAAAGGGTCAATATATAATAAAGCGTTCTCTATTTCAACTGTTAGGTATGATGGTTGCTAAGGTAGCCCATTAGTGTCTTCAACCTGCTTTCCAGTTCTGCACCAGTTGCCGCTTCAACTAATCGCAGGAAACCTATTGACCTCCTGGTACAAATAGAATTTCTAAACAGTTACATAAAGCCACTATGCTCTAATGAAATCTTCTTCATACTAGTTATTGATGAACTCTAATAATTTTTAGTGATAGAGCTATATTTAATTGTATCAATCCACACCAATATTTCTGTAAACTGAATACTAAACCTAGAGAGGTTATCTATACTCACTGATATTTAAATACACCTACAGTAAAATGTAAAATGTACTGTATAACGATACGAAAGACAATTTTTATTTAGTTAAAACTAACGTAAATTGATTAATCATTGCTCTACTAAGGCAATTTGTTATTTATTTTTGTAATGACTGAACATAAAACATTTCATAGTAATTTTTTATTATTAAGGTTATATAGAAACAGTATAAATATTTGTTAATAAATTATTTACAATAAATAATATTAGTCGTTTTCAAGTGGTTTTACTTTAATTTTACCAGGAACATTGTTACTAATTATTATATAATTTAAAAATTTTATATTATAAATTTTATATATATTGCATTTTATCTTAAATACTTAAATGAGGAGTTGGTTATGTCGGTCTTATTTGAAAGGCTAAGTATTTTTATTAATTAATTTAGGTGACTATTTTTTTTCTGCAAACTTTAAAAAAAGGTTTGAAGAAAATAAGTAATTATTGTTACTTTTACTTTATAATTTTTATCATCTTAATTAATTAATTAATAATTTAAAAAATTGATCAGTTTATATTCTAGATATTTGAATAGCATTGATTAAGTAATAACATTTTTTATGACTTTAAATTGAATAGAAAAAAATGTTCATTTCCAAGATTTAGCAGATAATTAAAATAGATTTCCCGCAATCAAAGATGTCTAATGTTGGGCCATAAGAAAAAATTGCGGAGATTAAAGAAACCAAAGTTGCATGATACAAGATCTGGATTATACGGTCGATTTTTTAGGAATTTGGTTCTAGAGTGAGCGAAAATTTCTGTCACATTTTCATGATTCGAATCTCGTCGTGACAGAGAATTTCTCCCAAACTTCTTCCCTCCAAGAAAGCAACGATTCCAAGGCCATTTTTGCGGAACTTTTCTCGTTTCAATATAGCGGTCCAGGATAACTTAAAATCGTCCTAGCTTGAATTACTTTTCGTTAAGATGTTGCTTTATAGTAAATATTGCCTGTTACCTCTTTGCCTGTTGTAGATAGATAAGGAATCCTCCCACCCATTCTTGGGCAGAGTGCAGTGTCCGATCCTTACATAATGATACCCGCATGCAGAACGACCTCAGCCAACTATATCTGTCCTAGTTCTTGGAACCATTTGCAAGCTCTGAAAGAGTACTTACAAACACGCTACTATTATACAATATGGCGTTCGTCTATTTTTTTCACTTTGTTGTTTTCCCAAGGTTCCAACCGTACGGATTTATGTAATGTACTAGACATGCCTTTACAGCTGCAAAGCTGTAACCTTTTCGCTGAACAGTGGAATAGTGTGAGTATTTTTTTCCATCTATTAAGGAGCGTTATTTTGTACATACTTATGGTGATAAGCTTCCGTTAAACCAAGGTTTCCATCCTGAGGAAACCCACTATTTTCGCGTGAAAAGAAAAGTTAGAGCGCCGAACCGGAATTTGGACCGTTCATGATACGAAATGGACATACGTTCATGATAAATTTTTGTTATCATTCCAAATTAAATAATAGTTTAAGATAATTTGTTTAGAAACTGAATAATTAAAGAATGCTTATTTGAGTAATCAGAAGAGTAATCAATTTAGATTTAATTAAAATAAGTACATTAGAAAAAATTATGCGACTGTAGGAAGGGATTTCTTAATTCGAAATAAAGTAAAATTCCATCTAGGTTATTATACCTTAAAAAAATATGAAAAAAAAAAAATATATAATTACTTTTTTAAGCAGAAAAATGACTTATAAATATATTTGTTACTTTTTAAAAATTCCAAATTATTAATTATCATTAATGATGCCTAAACAAGTGATAAAATTTCTTAGCAGTTATTTTATTTAAATGCTGAGCAATTATTCAATTTTTTTTTTAACTAGGAATCTAAATATGTTTTAAAAAATATATCAAATTTCGCATCAGATACCAGAATTATTCTACTTATATTATACTCCAGAGAAACAAAAAAAAAACAGAAAACAAAATATGATTTCAGAATACTGAAAATAAAATAAAATTAGTGAAAATCTTATTAACAATTAAACCTTATTAAAAAAAAAAATACAGTTTTATGGTTATTATTCTGGAGATCTTATAGATTTTATTAAGCTATTGAAAATTAGAGTTATCTAATATTAACAATAATTACAAATTTTTCCAAATACTGGAATACTTACAACATAGTCTTGTGATATGAATACAATCCCTAGTCAGTTGTAGAGTTCAGATTTCGAAACTGGAAAAAGAAATAGCACATTTAAATACTGAAGTATATGATGCAGACTTTATATAATGTTTAATATACATACATTTAAAAAAACAAAGTTACATAAAATATCATTAAAGCGAATGAGCATAATTAATAGAACTTCAAGTGGTCATTAGTAAAATATTCTGTGATGTAATAGTTAATGATCTGTTAAGACCAACTAAGTGTTTCCTTGTTGATGATGATTACTTCACTGTAAGCACTTAAGTTAAAATAAAAAATAAAAACATTGTGTTTTTGTATAAAGATAAAAATAAGCTCTTTTGAACAAATATAAGCATTCGCTCTTACTCAAAGAAGTACATTTTATTTGACACAAGAAAAACTATTTTAAATTTATAATATTCTTCAAGACTTTTGAATAATTGTCAGGATCTGATATTTAATGAAAATATCTATGAATTTATTATGAATATCAGATTTTTTCTTTATTTTAATATTCTAATATATTTTTTTTACAAAACTTATTTCATTCTCATTGTACATATATCTTATGTGGATTCAGTCATTCTTGGCATGGACATATTTATGTTTGTAATTTTCCATTCACTTATATTTTATTGAAATCAAATTTAAACTAAAAGATTTTTAGTTTCGTTATTTACCGCAATCAACAATTTATTTAGCACGTACTCATTCCGTTAAAAAACTGAGCAGGTGCTCCGGTTAAATGTGAATGAAGAGAGGTCACACTATGGAATACTTGCTTAGTGTATTCGGAATACCTACTCACCTTTCTAAGAGAATAAAACTGAGAATGTCCTCTAGTTTGCGAATAGGTACTCAGTAAAATGATGAGTCTACGAAAGAATATTTAAGAGTGTTTAAGAGCAAGTATTTCAAATTAAATATTTGGAGCATGTAGTCCATACACTTAGCAAGTGTTCCATTAGGTAGCGTCTCTTTATTCACATCTAACCTGAGCATCGGCTCAGTTTTTTCAGGAATGAGTACGTGCTCAGTTGTATTCACTTCACTTAAAAACTTCCTTCAAACTATCATTTGAACGTAAATTTATTAAGACTGCCTTGATGAAGATAATAATAAATTATTTTTAATGTTGTAATAATATTGTTGTTAGGCTAGATGATCAAAAGGTATCAATTTGCTTCGGGATGAATAGGTAATTGAAAACATCATTGTTAACGTTAAACATATTATTTTATAATTTCATGCATCCAATAAAATATTTTGAGTTGATTACTTTTTAAAATTTAATTTATTAATTTTTTTTTTCAAAAATATGTCTGTTATTGATATACTCTAAAGGAGCTTTTTATAAAATCTGCCACACTTTGATTAATGATAAAATGATTATATGAAGATTATTTTTTTTTAATACAAAAAAGGTTAGTAGTATTGACTAGGAAAATCTCTGAAAATGTTTTATCAGTGAGTTGAGGGACAGCCATAAGCCTAAATAAGTTTTTCTTGTAAAATTATACATTTTTTTGTACTGGGGTACTCTTTTTCCAAATGAATGATAAATTACATAATAATATTTAAAGCAGTATATGCTTTGATGTATTGTGTAAATACGTAGTAATTAAGTTATTCCTCAATGCCATATATTCAGTAAAGATTTTTCTGTTATCTGCAATGCTATTAAAAATTTATAATTTATTTTAATTTTTATTTTTTTTTTATTTTAAGTTTTATGTTATGTTTCAGCCAGAACCAAATTTTTAGATGTTTTTAAATAAACATTACCCATTATTTTGAGTAAACTGTTTCAAATTCAAACAATTTTTTACTGTAACGTTAATCTTAATCTACGAGGAAACGAATTTTGAATCATATACAATAGTTTTTTACTGCCAACATTTTCCAGAATTATACGATTGAAATTAGTGTAGTTGAAAGATGAGTTAAAAAAAAAAGCGTTTACATTAACTGACTTGGAATCGAACAGTGGAATTGGTATATCATAACAACATAAGAGATAGAAAAGTTATTTAAATGTTAAAAGGCTTGGATTGATTTTTTAACAATCAAATTTTATAATTGCAGAATAAGCACATTAAAAAAAATTATTTCTTTTATCTATCACATTTTATTTTGCTGATGTGGTCTCTTATGTTCTTTGCCATTAAATATTATTATTGTATACTTTAAAACTAAAATCACTGTATTTTGCATGCGTATACAATCCTAAGAGGTGGCACTCGCGATTACACACGAAAAATTACTATAGATTTAGCAGTAGAAAATATAAATAAAATATTACAACTTCATTTTCATATTTTAAGAAAATAATTTAACGTTAATATTTCCAAGCTTTTATTCAGCTTACTATTACTAAAACTAACGAAAAAATGTCTGTTCTTCCTGACTCAAACCCCATGGCGCTACATGACCATTCAATATTTTAGAGACATTAAATATCTATTATTAGGCCCCATAGAATCTTGGGTCAAAATTTTCACTTCTTGGGCCACTAGGTTGGAACTCTATGAATATTTCAAAAGTTCATTTCATATGTTAATCTGCCCTGGATTAAAATAATAACATAATTATCGAACCGAAACGTATCAGATGTCACAGTCGAATATATTTTTACAAATCTCTGCAAATATTTATTTGGTCTATTTTAAATTCATCTGTATTGGAGTGAATGTTCTATCGAAAAAACAGTATATTAATAACTGTAAATACGAAATATCTTCTGTGTTCTATAATATATAAACATACCTTCAGTTTAAAATTCAGGTTAAATCAGTCGCTGGTAGGTCGTGTTTGAAAAATAAATAATTGATATTATAAAAATAATTTGAGGAAATCACAGTATATGTTAAAGACGTATTGCTCATTGTTTTACTTTATTACGTTAAGAAGCAATTTTTTCAGAGATCACAACAGCATTTGTTATCTTGAATTATTGGAAATTTGAATAGAACTTAAAATAGATGATTTTTTTTCATGCAAAGCAAATTCTCGTAATATGAAAAAGGATGTTCCTTGTTCTTAATGTTTACACGAATTCCTCAAGACGTGCAATTAACTCGCAATATATATATTTTTATATATGACGCTATTAATGACGAGCCAATAAAGAATACACCTGTGTTTGATAACTACTAATCGTTTTGTAGAATATTTGAGTCCAGAGTTGCAGGATGTTTGAATAGTTATTTTTATAGCTTAAGTTTAATTTTGACTTCGTCTTTGTGTGTTTCATAAACATATTTTTACAAGATCGTGTATATATTCATACAATTTTTTAATACTTAAATATGAACATTTGAGAATCTTCCTTTTTGATTGGTTTATTCAAAAAGTATTCCATATTAACTTCAACGTTTCGGGGTTTTGCCCCATCTTCCGCACTACACTTATTTATCCACATTTTTTTTTTAAAAAATTCAAAATTTATGTTTTAATATCTCCGTGCTTAAATTTGGAAAATAAAAAATTTCATATTTTAAAAAACATTTTTGTGAATTTTAGATTTTTAGCTCCAGCCCCCATTGGAGACATCGAAGATTAAATTTTGAAAAAAATTCAAATTTTAAAACAACATAAAAAACCAGCTATATATTAACTTAATAGGATTGATATTTATTCTGGTTGACCTACTAGGAATCTAGCCACCACACGAAGACATATTTTTTTTTCATAGAAACAATGGTTTGAAAACGAAAATTGTTAAAATTTGAGCGCTAAACTTCTTTTATTCTGTTTTTATCATATTAGGTGTAGCAATACATTAAATTTACTAAGAATCCGTTGTTTATTTTAGTCTAAAGTATTATCTTTAAACTGGTGTTTTTTTAATCTTTCTAAGTCATATAAATTTGTGAACTATCGGCGTACCCAAGTGTTTCCCATTTTCTAATGGTCACCAAGCTTTAACATAGCATAAAAACAAGCAAGGTTTTTATTTACCATAAACCTCCCCAAAAAACTGCAACTTTTCTGGCTTTCAGAGTTTTATCTCCATTTCCATGGAAGATATTAAAGATTAAATTTTGAAAAAATTTCAATTTTTAAAAAATCATAAATAAACGATGATACAATTAATAGGATTGATATTTATTCTGATTGACATAATATTAGGGATCTAGGAATACAATTAGTAGGATTGATATTTATTCTGGTTGACATAATATTAGGGATCTACCCACCATACAAAGCGATATGTTGTTTATAGCACTCTTTCTCATAGATGGGTTTGAAAATGGTTTGAATACGGACAGCTCTTGCATTGATAGGGTTTCGTATCAAAGAAATGCTCTTATATATAAGACATTCTAACACAAAATTATAGTATTTTCGTTCTTATTAACATTTACCATAACTAATTTCCTTCCACGTAATGAAGCAGTTTCTAAAACTATTATCCGACCTTTATTTTGAAAACTAAAATTCTCTATAATATATGGTCTAAGCAGTTCGTATTTTAAATTTTTATTACACTTATTTTGTTCCAAATTTTATCGATTGTTCTTTCGGTTTATTGTTTTCAATAATATGTCTTTGTTGATCTAAATTCGAGATTTTACGTTTCAAGAAACGTAAAATCCAAAAATCGAATTTAAAAAAAAATCCGTCCGTGGCTTTCCTCTGAGACTACTGGGTCGATTTTTTCAGATTTGGCACCAAAGTCAAAGGTAACTTCAGGATGATAATGAGAATTCGAAATTTTTTTTTAAATAGCGGTTGATTAAGGTTCCATACACCCATATCTCAGTCATTTATAAAGATAAAGGAAAAATATTTATTGTTTTAGAATTATTAGGCCAAAGCCTTAAAAAAAAATTTTTAAAAATAAAAATTCGATTTTTTTTTATTGTTTATCTATTATGATATAATAAACCATTGTGTATTAATTTTCATCGTTTTTCTTTTTTTTATCTGTTTTAAAATTTATATATTATTTCCTTTTTTTTTATCCAGCACTACGTTCAGAACTCAGTAGCAGTACTTTTTCAAAAGTTTTTATATTAATTTTACATGTATTGCGAGCTACCATCTGGACATTTATTTCATCCAATAAACTTATCTACCCATAAGTTTATAATGAGATAACTTTATATATATATATATATATATATATATATATATATATATATATATATATATATATATATATATATATATATATATATATATCGTAAATTCTGGAGAAGTAATATAGTCGTAAAATATATTATTTTCATAATGATAGTACGATTTCAATAATACATCTACCTAAGTACACATACACACACACATATATATGTGTCTGTGTACTTAGGTATATGTATTATTTAAATTATTTAAATCGTACTATCATTATGAAAATAATATATTTTACGACTATATTACTTCTCCAGAATTTACGATCGGATCAGCCTAATTACTAAGAGCTGGGCGGCACTAACGATTCTGTTAGTGAAAAAGAACGGAGAGTTGTACCGTTGACTCCGAGGCCAGCGGTGGATACTGACAATAAGGCCGTAGCATTCCAGTAACGGTACACCAGGGCCCAAAATCAGGTCCTGTCTTCCTTCTTCTCTACCACTTCTTGTACCCTGAAGGCCCTCTCCAAGTTTGGTAGCCAGACCCAACTTAACCTACCGGATTCAATGCAGACTTTGCTTTAGATATCAATATCGGGTTATGAATAGCAACACAAAAATTATGGCGTTCCTTGCGAAACTCGTTGAAACATTCAGTTATTCAGTTATGAATATTTCTAATAAAAACGGATTATATCCTATTACATTATATATATATATTAATTATCCGGATTATATTCTATTATATTTTATTTCCTTTGTTAATTAAATTTATAGATTTTGACAATACAGAACTGTATACAATCATTAACAAACTTAATTTGCTTTAGGTTTTTATCTCTAACTATTGTTAACTGCAGCTGAAAATGTAAATTTAAGCATTAAGTAAATTAATAAAACCTATTTCGTGTTAATCTTGATTTTACCGCGTGGCTAATATTACACACAATAATGAAATAACTTAATCCAGGCGTTTTCTTTTTGGAGAAATGGCCAAAAAAAATTATCATTGATTATTTTTTTATTACATTTGATTATACTTGTTTTTTTTTCATTCTTGATGCACATTTGGTTTTTTTCTTTATTTTTAAGTATTATTTTATTTTACTTTTTTAGTACATATTTTCCTTTTCTTTAAGGCTCTGAAAAAAATCGATAGTCTCATAAGTACTTTAAAGAGACTAGTATCTGGATAAATAAATAATATTTTATCGACATATATTAAATATGAATTATCAGCAGTAATGTTTTAATTAATATTCTTGCCCATGCCAGAGTAATAAATAGTTTACCAAATTGACATCTTCAATTTATTTATTTTATTTTTTACAGAATACCTCAGTATGATGTGATATTACATGTGTTTATCTATTCTATTGCACCGTATATTTAAAAGGATATTTCCTAACAAAAATATTACTTATAGTTTTATAATAAAATTTTAATTTAGTTTATACAACAAGTACATGACCCTGGAATCCATTAAATTTTAACTAATTTTTTTAATCACAAACAAGAAGGCTTTGAGCAACTAAAGGATCTGCTAATGGCAAATAAAATTTAAGGGATACACTTAATACGACCCTAGATTATTACAACCGAATAGCGCCCAAATCACTGTTCAAGTAAAAATATCACGTTATAGTATTTTTGTCCTACTTCTCTTAGGATAACAGGAAATTTCATTGAAATCACGAGCTACGGTTATAGTGAGTATATAATTCCTATAAAAGATCAGTATCTATTTGGGCTCCTGTAGCATACGGGATATTGCAATCTTTGTGGATAATTTATTGTCTGAAACAATAGAGAAGGGTTAGATTTTTACGGAGGATTACGGATTTGTAGAGATTGATTACGGGATGTAATGGGATTTATTTCATAGCGGAATAGTATATTATAAATATGCAATATTATAGGCATCTAGACTAGCGTTCAAATTTTGAATGGACAAGCATTTTCTTTTCGTTGCAGTATCCTATTACAGCAGATGGCAGTTTCAAATTTTCTTCAGATTTTTCTAAATTTACTTACTATCGATACAGATGGTTGCAATAAAGATGACCTTAATAAATCATAGGAAACAATGTTGAGAAGAGTTGAGAAGATAAAATCGTAAAGCGAACAGACTAAGAGATCTACAAAGAGCGCGGTGGTAACGGTACGCTGTAGGCTAAATTAGAGTTGTAGTCATTCGGGTTGGATTTGAAACTGATTAATTTTATTTCAGTTCTTCTATTTAACCGTAATCTAGCGGATCCTTTCTTCTGTAACAGCAGTCGTTCTGATTTTTATTTACGGTATCCAGTTACCTAAGTACATATTGAAAAAAGTTAATAATGATAACATTAACAATTAATTTATATGATGTTAAAATATATCTTAGCCCGAAATTGAAGATAAAGCCAGGAATACACGTAATACGTATATAAATAAATAATAACAATCAAATATAATCGATTAGGTAATAAAATAATCAATCAGGTACAGGCAATTTATTATATTTATGTACCATTTTGGTGGGCCATATGGCCATTTATATGCCAGTTTGGTGGGCATAGGATTAACTTTAATTATTAATTTTTTATTTAAAGCACTGGCACTTCTTTATTAAAGAAAATATTCAGTTATTCTCACAAGAATACATCCCTCACAAAAATTAATTCCTTGACATGTGTCTCTAGGATTTGTAGTATAGGCCATAAAGGGTCTTTTCCGTTTCGAATACCGCAGTTACTAACCGGTGATTTATGTGATCACTAATTTAACATATAATGCTAAAGTTTAGGTTACTAATAATGCAGCGACCAACAAAAATAAAGTTATTTACATTGTTAAACCATAAAATAAATATGCAATATAAAAAGATTTATAGATCCAAATCTTCAGGTTTCATTTGTAGCTCCTTTTCGCACCACTTAATTGTAGAATACTCGTTTGCCCAAGAATATATAGACCATAGTGACGTCTTAAACGGTAACTTATAGTCTTGAAACCACGTTCCAGTTTATAGAGGTATAATAGTAGTATAACATGTTCTTCTTCTATACCTGCAAATTACAGACAAAACCCTCTTGATGGAGAAGCTCCATATCGTGATAATTTGGACACAGTTTTCTATGAGGTTATGATCCATATGATAACGAACACAACTATCCTCGGTATTAAAATAAGTAACAAGTGTAGAGAAATTTATTTTACCCGAATTTAGAACTTTATAGTGTAAACAAAGCAGGTAACGAGGTTAATTGATAATAATAAACAGATGTTTAAAATTAAGCATGCAAATTAATGGACATTATCACAGAAATCACCGGTTAGTAACTGCGTTACTCGAAACGGAAAAGACCCCATAAATATAACCTAGGAGGTTTAATAAGTGACAAATTAAATTCAAAATGAAATACTTCTAATTTTATACATCTAGTTTGATTGAAAGCTAGCTACTCTATTCGGTAAACTATTAGGTACTCTATGTTTTAATATTCCTAAATTGTCACATCCAAAAAAAAAAATCAAAACATTCCAAAACACTTTATATTTTTCCTCTATATATATAAATGCCCGAGGTACGGGAGTATACAATATTATACAATATTATGTAGATACATATATGTGTTATGTTTTTTCGTAATACTAGTATTTCAGAACAAAATTGCTAATAAGCTCATAATGAGCTTGATTGAAATTTCAATTAATAAAATTTAAACTATATATACATGGAGTAGTGTTGTTTTCTAATTAAAAAATAAATAAATAATGGATTTGTTTCTGAATCACTCAATACATTTGTGGTTGGAATAAATCCGAACAAGCTTATGAGAAATACGCTGATTAGTTTCACCCGCATAAAACTATACATTTCATACCGACTGTTCCGTTATTCCTAACACTATTAATACTGGTTTTTATGTATTAATTAACTATACGAGTACATAGATAATATATATTATGCATACAATTTCGCCAACACACAGGGCCAATGTAAAAAAATTATGATGTCAAATAATATTTACTCTTATAGATGGCTATTCAGCTGGATATAAATTTGATAGAAGACTAACAAATTAGTGGTCCACATGTCAGGGAAAATCAAAAAATAATTTAAATAAATTAAAAGAAAATACGAGGAAAACAATTCTGTCAACTGAAATATTTCTTAATTCAGAGGTTTAATGGTGAAGCACCCTTGGGAATATTTTAATATATAATTTTTTTTAAATATTGGACAATAAAATATTTAATAGCGGATATCTTACATGAAATTTAGATGCACTTCATAGTGCTATAAAATAGAATAATTCTTTCATGGAATCTAATTTAGGACGGAAAGCTGTATTATGTTTATGATTTCAGTAACTTTCACAAGCTTCCATTTTTTTTTTAAATATTGAGACAAAATATTGGATTTTATATAATTGTTGATGTTTACCTGAAACATATTTGGATGGATGATCTCATGGTATAAGTCAATAACAATATAAAATGTACTGAAAGGTTATCTCCCCTTATTAAGTCAAGAGTGATCAAATTTAGAATATAAAAAAGAAATAAAAATATTCTTTTTAAAAAAATGTTGTTTTGGTAATTTTCGTACTTACCGTTCGGATTGTGAACGGAAGAACGGCGAAATATATATATTTATGAATAGTTAAACTAATAATATCAATTATTAAATATTAATATTAATATTTTTATTTAACTACTCTCATCTATAAAAAGCATAAAACTGGTTAGTTTATCTTTTACGATTACTATTTTATATTGCTATATGCGTCATGCTCTCAAATATAATGATATTATACACTTAATTATATTTATAAAAAATATCATTACGAACAAATACGGAAATAACCATTTTTAATTTAGATCGGCTGTAAATATATAAAATAAAACAAGCATTAGCACTTATATGACTAGGTCTGTATAATCGATTAGCCTTAATATCCGTTTTCCGTTTCAATTAGTCACTTAACTGTGTGTACCTGTGTAATTAAGAGACTGAGTGAGCCCTGTTTCATCTAATTTTCGGAATCCTGGAATATAAACCAGAGCTATAGAGGTTAACAACAAGACTGCATAAGCAGTACAAATTCATTACGTAGTGTTTAAAATAAAGGCTTATTTTTTTCTAATAATGTAAAACTCTAGAACTGGTCATTTCCTTCTTATTCGTCAACCAGAAATTCTTTGGCCACAACTTAAAAAAAAAAAAATAAAGTTGTATAATTGCTACAGATCAAGGATGGTGGGACTATATTTAAAATCATAGTAAAAAAAAAAATAAACTACTTTAAAGTATATCTTTGGGTTTTTTATATAATAAATTAATAAGATATAAATGGAAGATTCCAGACATGAAGTCTAGATTCTCTAAAATAACGAAAAACAACTAACCTGTCCCTATTTCACCAATTCAGACATTATGACAGAAAAAAAAAATCATATACATATATATATATATATATATATATATATATATATATATATATATATATATATATATATATATATATATATATGTGTGTGTATATATACATATATACAATAATCGTTATAACGCTCCCGTTTATAATGATTTCCCGGCTATACACTCTATTTTCTTGGTCCCGGTCCCAGTTGGTGGTTTTCCTTGGTTGAAAGTTTATTCGTTATAACGATCCGATTTTCCGATTATAACGCTCTGAATAAATTTTTACGTTTATAAGGTTTTGTTTTGTAAATATGATACGAGTTGATTTGAAGTTTTGAATAGTTTGACCGGAAGGAAACAGTAAAGCCGTAGAAAACAACAGTCTAATCGTTTCGTATTTTTTATTTTTAGTTAATTTTTTTTTTTTTTTATATTTTATTGTGTTTTGAGGAGTTGGCAAGATCTTATATTCTAAAGAAGGTTCGCTGATTCAAAACGTTTTGATTCCGTGATTAACGATCATAAATTATCAAAAGAACTAGAAAATGAAGAAAAAGAGAAAAATGAAACAGAATCAGTAAAAACTACTGATGTTTTGAGCGCGTAACAGACTATTAGCACATTTTTTTTTCGTGCTCTTCTGAAGTGTCTGACGAAACTTTTGAAAAAATAAATAAATTAGAAAATGCTATTTAAAAAAATACCTTATGGTGCCTTAAGCAAAAAAAAAAAAATATTAATTGTTGGTTACATTAAAGCATGATCATCAATAATGTACCTGTAGACATGAATTAATTTTTTTTATTTGCAGTTTAAATAAATTTAAAAAAAATATGTGTATATATATATATATATATATATACATATAAAAAGATAAAATGCAGCACATATCACATCCACAGTCTAACAAGACATATCACCCAGAGCAGTACCTCACTCCAAGACATCTACACACATACCATTTTTGTTCTCATGAAAAATAATAATTTGCTATAAAAAAAAACAAAAAAAACATGCTATATTAATAATAAGTTAAATACATTTGGACATTGGCTATTGGTTTAAACCCGTTATTAATTTAATATCGAATTATTTGTAATAACTATCCAGTGATAGTTTTTATTATTTATTTATTTTACCTATTGAAGAATCTAAATCAGATGTTATTTGAGTGAATCATATCCGAATTCGTGGACTGACTTCATGTAGCTTCAAATTGACTCAAGGCACATCATCTTTTTTGAATAACTTCATACTTTTTGAGTATTCACGAAGGAGCACTCTTCTACCTACCTACCTAAACCAGTCCACTCACAAAGTGCACCTCCCGGGCCAGAGATAAGGGCTCGTGATGGAAACACCGAGGGCCACGAGGCGAATGCTAAGCAGATTCCTGTGTTATGTACCCGTTACTGATAACATAACACGTAGTTACTGGCAGCGTTTAACGGTCAGAGGATTTACTGGTCTGTGTCGTTGTTCTTCCACCTGTCCGGAGCACAAGGGCAAGAAACACGGCCATCTCGTGTTCTACAGCTGCGTAATTAACAGCACTGAACGGTTTCTTCAATTTAAATAAATAAATCCATGATTCGAAATTCCGGAACACATTAAAGGTAACAAAAGTATGGTAGTCGCTGATATACCATTATATTTACTTTCCAAATAAACAGTTCCGTGTAAAACGTTACTTTTTTAGCAAAGTTGCTACTCAGTTATACCAACAAGGTAGGGTGGATTTCTTCTAGGACATCTTTGTCTTGTTTGTTTTAGCTAAATGAATGACAGCATTTTATCAGCAGATACTAACCGTGAATCAGTTGCTACACATACTAGATATAGTAACTACACATCTTGCTCTACAAAGGCCACATGAAAGTAACCCTACTCTAGTTGAGCTTATCGGCTGTTGGCTCTTTCGAAATAGATTACTTCATATGAGATATATTAATATGGATAAGGAAACAATCAGTAGGTGTGGTTACTTCTAAGGGTTCATGAGTAGCCAATCTAAATGCCACCTAGTCCTAGCTCCAAATAATAATTATTAGTAAAAATTAAAAAATAACACATGAAATACATTCATCCTATTTCGTGGAGTTATGATCATTAATAAAGAAGATTTAATTTGTATAAAATAAAGAAATTATGAGAAAACAAATAAAAAATTCGTAGTTTTAAAATATACGTAAAACATAATAGCAAAAAATATTAAAATATAAATGTACTGAAATTATACTGGTATATATCCATAAATTAAGTGGTTGTAATCAATTTGAAGTTAATTCAATTTTTTTTACGTTTAATGCATTTATAATATGAAAAAGATAAAATAAAAAAAATAATTATTTACTGATAGGGAGTTAAAAATTAAAATAAATAAGGAGGTTGTAGTATCAGCAATAAATAAACAAAAATTCTAAAGAATGTAAAAATTACCTTGAGAATATAATTTATAAATTTTGAAAAAAAAAAAATGTATCTAGTTCATTTTTTTAATGTAAGCTATCATATCATTAATTAATTAATAACTTTTTTGGCCGGTTCGGAATCATTATACCCAGCAAACATCCGTAGATAGACATTTTTCGAATCATGTAATATTTTTATAATCGAAGACATAACCGGTTGAATTACCATTTTCAAGCATTTTCTTTAATCTAAATTTAAGAAATTTCAGTTTTCAAATTCATCCGCTTTCAACATTTTTATGGAGAACAAATTGCAAGAATTAAAGACATGAGTGGGGAAAGGTGTTATGTTAGAAATTTAAAGTTTTTAAAAGATGGGTTAAAAAGTGTCTTTTGTGTAATCTATTAAAGGTATTAACAAACCAATCCACTGATAAATCATCCATTTAACCAAGAATCTTGGTTTGTTAACGTTTTAAAGCGAAGATAAGCACCTAACACCATTAATGATAAGAATAAATCAATTTGTTAAATTTGTTACATGGCGCCTTTATCCACTTATGTCTTTAATTCTTACAATTTGTTCTCCATAAAAATATTTAAAGTGTACGAATTTAAAAACTGAAATCTCTTAAATTTAGATTTCAGAAAATGCTTGAAAATGGTAATTCAACCGTAAGAATAGACTTTAATAAACATGTATTTTTTTTTCTTATGTAACTTTTAGAAATAATCCAAATTAGCCTATTTGAGAAGTAAAATTGTATGAATCTCACAAAATAATTAACCCAAAAGAATAATTATATAACACTTGTATTTATTTAAGAAATTTAGAAAAGTAGGACAAGATTCGTTTGATTTACGTCGAAAACGAAAAAAAAAAAAATAAAGGTAAAGAAGTACATTGTCCTAAAACAGGTTGCTTTAATGATGTCTTTTGTGTTCTGAGTCATCAATGCTAATTGGAGCTTCTGCTTTGAAAATGACTCTGCATTATCAACTGATGTCTACCACCGCATCCAAACACTATTATCATAATTAGAAAATTTTACAAAATCGGTAATATTTAAATTTAAATGTAATTTCGAACGATTTAATAAAACCAAAAAATACATAAATTATTTTTTCAATTCTCCTAGTCGAGATCTTATTATTTTTTTCATTATAACTAACATTGAAATCGTCTCGAACACATTTCGATATTATCTCATCAAAGTTTCGGCCATTTTCGAGCTGCATCTCCTACATTTTGTTTATTCAAATTTACAATATAAAAAGACATTTAATTCTTTAATAATTATATTTCCTTCAAAAACGATGGAAGTTAAATTATTTTTGTCTAATAAGCCTGTCTATATTTCAACGAAAAAAGTTTTTTTAAGTCTAAAACATAGATATGAAGTAAAAGATAAGGATAATAATAATATTGTTTTATATATATATATATATATATATATATATATATATATATATACTATATATATATATATGATTATGATTAGAGGATAAATAAATGTAGTCAAAATTAATAACGAGTATGGAAGAAAGAAAGAAAATTATGGATGTAAATAATTAATTTCTTTGTATTTTTTCTTTCTGCCCTATTTATCATTATTCATTTTCGTCTATATTTATTTTTGTAACATTTTCATCAACAGATCTTTTTTTTTTTTAATATTATTGTTTTATTATAACGATTATTTTGACTATCTTTTTTTCATATCTATGTTTCAGCACTCTACACATTTACAGTTCTACACATTTAGGCCGAGATTTTGTCTGTTATTCCAAAATGCCAACCCCAAGAAAATAAAATTAAAAATAATAGCACTTGCTTATTTTTTGCGTTTTTTAAATTGTATTTTCTGGAAATCACCAATTTAGAATTATCAGCACAGTAAAAACACCCATCACTTGTGATTTTTTTTTTTATTAGTTCAAGAACTTGAATTTTTGTGTAAAAATTCCTCATTATGTGCAACTTTAAAAGTAAATCATGTTAAAAGAAGTAAGAAAAAAAATTTAATGTCATTGTTTTTTTTCTGGGAGGATTATATTGAAGTGAGAGATGGATTTTGTTTATAATGAAATAATTGAGGAAAAAGTGATTGATATTTTTGAAATTTTTTAGTGTAATATTCATAGAACAATTGATATTGCCTATATTTAATTTTTTTTAAATTAAGTTTATATTTAATTATGTTTTTAATAAATATTGTGTTTTTGAATTTTGAGAAATGCTATCACCAAATTGACTATGTCCAATAAAAGATGTAAATCATAAAAAAATATGACTTATATGAAATATGATCCTATATTTGCTCTATCTATTGAGGCGTTCTCGTTGTATCCGTTAAGTTTTAACGGAGAGTGGAGAGTAACGGAGGGTAATTTTCATTCTTACTTCTTGTTCGTGAATGGAAACGTACCTCAATCTCAAAGCTTAAGTTAAAATTTATCTAATATCTATAACAACGGTCCGAAGGTTTTTTAATAGTTAACTACGTAAATTGGACTGTGATTTAATATTAAAATATAAGAAGGGTACTAATTCGAATAACATTCAGTTGGAAAAGGTGGTTATCAATGCCCTTTATACCCTGAGGAAGATGGATAGAAGACACAGCTGAAGGAAGAGGAGGAGAAGGAGAAGACAAAAGAAGACCGTGAGAGATGCGTCTGAGTGGCCCACCACACAATCCCGTTAGTCGCTCCCTACCGCTAGCCCGTCTAAATGTCAGCGGTCGCTCTGTATTGTTCTACTCTCTGTATACAGATATCTATTTCCCATTTTTTTTTTTCAGTTGTAATTTTAATCTTCTAAATAGTCCTCATTATGCAATATAAATTAAAATTATTATAAAAAATAATAATTATAATAATTTATTATCGCTAAACCGAGTAATCAGCACTAAATATTCAAGAACACGGCGTAGAAGTCAACCGAAACGTAGAGGGGAGGATTATCTTAGGTCCGATTAGGTTTGTAGAAAAAGGGCTGTTGGTGTTGTGGGTATCGAACCTCCGGGTTCGCTAAGATCTTATAAGTTAATCATTTGTTGAAATTTAACATTTAGATGGATCATTATTTGCAAGTCTTTTCATTTTTAGTTTCCATTTTTATAATCGATACCTTAATTTGACTATTGAGATTATTCTGACTCCTTTGTCTGAGGCACATGTAAACTAACTCTATCTGCGATCTGTTGAAATGACCGTTTTACTAATTTATTATTTATTTTTTTTTAAGACTGCATTTTGTCATATTTTATATAAAATCAGAGGCATATTTTTTTTATTAAACCAACTTCAAATGTTAAATTGAAGCAATGTTAAGTAATAATGAGGAGAAAATTGATAAATTTTATTTATAACGAAAAACATTAAATTTTCAAACTCGTTTTCTTAAAATTAAAGTTACAGCAGTTAGAACATTGTCAAACCAAGTGTGGCTTCTGTCAAATTTACTGAATATTTATTCATGGGTTTCGATTTTAAAAACTAATTCCGCTCAAGGCTGTCTGCTATTTAAAGCATCGATTAATAAATAAATTATTCATTAAAGAGAATATGGCAAGGGGCAGCAGGGTCGTGGTCATGATTAACATTACAATTTTTTTTTTTTAATTATTTAATTTTGGCATTCATTAAAAAGTTTTTTGTAGTATTTAAAAATATTTTAGTGTTAAGCATGAGAGTTAAGGTAAAATTTATCGTGGGTTATCAATTACAGAAGAGGTACCTCTAAAATTATTAAAATTACCGTCAAATTCTTTCAGTTTGATGAACTTAACTTGTAGGTAATATAACTTAAAAAGCGAGGGGAAAAAATTAATATTAAAATCAAACAACCTGAATGGAATGGTGATTGATATCCTGAGCGTCTTCTCCTTGCATTATTTCTACGGGTCATTAAATATACGGTAATTAAATATATAATTTATTTCTTTACTTTATTATTCAATCGCCAATGGCATCTGAGTACAAACACTCTGATATTTCTGCTAGGCGTGAGAAAAGAAGATCGCCTCGGGAACTTCTAACATAAAATTTAGAATCGCTACCAATGGATAGTTTCTTTACCTAATTTTATTCCATATTATTCCGATAGAACACCTTAGTTATTATATACTTAATACATTTTTAAATCTCAACTCAAATATATATATGTGTGTATATATATATATATATATATATATATATATATATATGTATGTGTATATATATAATAAAAAAATAATATTAAGTAATTAATAATTAATTGTTTATAATTAAAAACGAGAGATGTTTTAATAACTAAGCATTATATTTTCGGATATAATTGATAAAGTTTGTGGAACGGATACCTACATGTGTGTGTGTGTGTGTGTGTATACACACACACACACACATGTAGGTATCCGTTCCACAAACTTTATCAATTATATCCGAAAATATAATGCTTAGTTATTAAAATATCTCTCGTTTTTAATTATAAACAATTTAAATATTATTGTTACTTAATATTATTTTATTATTAGTATTTGTATTATTATTAGTTGTATTGCCGAGGTAAGGAAGGATACAAATAAAAATGTTACTTATTATAATCATTATTTATGATTCATTACAATGTTTTTTTTTCAGGTAAGACAGTATTTTTGAAGATAGGGCTGGTTATTTAATGTAAGTAACATAACTTTATTAATTTATTTATTAGTTTAATTTATTTTTTGTAATATAGTCATAGTTACGTATGGTATTTAGATATAAAGTTGTAAATCATAAAAAATTAATTCGAAAAATAATAAAATATAAATAAATTTAACTTATTTCATTCAAAGGATTATTGCTAACAATTTTAAGGAATATAGCAAATTGAAGTGTCAAGGAAAACACATATTGCAATAAATGTTATGGCAACCTTTGTATCCATCAATATTCATTATTACAGAATTCTATAATGTCAAAAACATTGCACCAGGTTAACCTATTTGGGCGTATCGTATTGCGCTATGGTCTGTAACTGAACCATAAAATGCCTTCCTTATCCAAGCTTTACAACTCAACGATATTAATAAAATCCTCGACACTTTTCATTAATTAATAAAACATCATAACCGCACACAAACTCTTGGTCTATCTTTCCAACTCGTCAGGCCCCTGTAGCAATTAACTAAAGTTGAACATTGGAGTGTTTTTATCAATAGATAATTTCTTAACTAGTCAATCCTCTGTCGTAATAATCTTCAGTATTTTACTAGTTTTATTCTCAATAGTATTTTGAATAATATAATTTAAAATATATTAATATAAAGCTGGCTATATAGATTTTTAACTTTCTGAAGTATGTTGGAAAGCTCTTCCATTTCTGCTGAGCACTATTCCAAGATAAGAACAAACCCAAATAATTAAAAAAAAAAATTTAACGTCAGTTGAGGCCTAAAATATTTGTTAAACGTTTATTATTTCTGTAATTTTTGTGAAGATTATAGCAATATACAGGGATGACGGTAGTGAGTTCTGTTATACTGTTTGCATATTCGACCTAAAAAGGCTTTAGTGGGTCTCTGCGGTCTGCTGGCTATCGCTCAACCGCTCCCACGACCTTAATCCACTCCCAACGGTAACTAAAGTCGTTCAGTACCGCTAAATAGATTATAAATATGTTAAATTATTGTTATAAGTATACATTAAATTAAAAATTAAAAAAAATTGTCCTGAAGGCATATCCAAAACCTTCAGCGCATTCAAATATGAAATTCACATTACTGTTCTGTAGGCTATGACTAATTTCCGAATTCACCGACAGCTATGCTAACCTTATCGCCGAGCTGTGACCGAAGGCGTGATAAAATGCGATTGTAAACAGGAGGATGTCGCAAGAAGTCCTTAAGTTGCGTGTCAGGACAACTCTCGGTCTTCAAAGGCACAACCGCCGAAGATTTATTATTAATTATTAGAGATTGATCCTTCTATACCATCATGCGGATGTCAACTAACTTATTAATTATTAGTTTTATTACTTGTTTCTACCATAAATACAAAAGGGAATGAGAGATGTTCTAATTTAATCTAATGATTCATAAATATCTCCGCTGTCAAAGGTAATAAAATCCAGCAATTAGTTCTTGTGCCACTTATGATCATAGTAAAAATGACATTTTTTCAAAAGTATAAAAAAAAAAAAATTATGAAATAAAAAGCCACATATTGGCTTAAATTTCTTAATAGTCGGCCAATACATAAGGGCGATTTCATGATAAGCCTACTTGGACTTTCCAACAAACTGATTAATGAAATGGTTACGGTTGAAGTTCCCAACAATATGACTTGGAGACTACAAAGGCGCTGGTTGAGAGATCACCAAGCCTCGACAAGAGGTGCTACTGGGTACTGTCCTTAGTTATGCCATTAGGTCATTATTTCCCTATGCAGATAGGCAATTTACTGGTTTTAAATTCCTTATTTGACTGATGCGAATCAATACTTGGAAGACAAAAAAAAATAAAGAAAAAATCATGTTAAATTGTTGATATGCATTATGATTAATCATCATAATAATGTATGGTATGATTATGGCTTTTTGATAATAGCAAAAAAAACTATTGATTCCAATGTATAATATATTTTTTCTTATAAGTCTCATACGATGAATTGCTGAATTTCTGTGAGCATGGATCCTATAAAGGAAGGATTGTCAACTTAGGACTTTGTGGATACGACATGCAAAGAGTAAGAAGGGTTATGGATTGATGGGAGTGCATGAGGCCAGATTTAGATGATTTAGCCGAACCACATGACTTAATGAGTTCATGAGTATCATATCAAGCATGAAGAAGTTGAGTACCCAACTAGTCCTAGAAGCTTTAAAAATTTAAAAATTCTAGAAGCTTTACATGAAGAGATCCCTTAGCCACCTCCTTTTCACCCATCCAATAAAAATTTCTGAACAAACGGAGCTTATGAAGCTCATAAAATTTCGTAGTTTTTTTTTTTTGTGTTTTTTTTATCCTCTCGAAGGAGCAGTTAGTTCCAACGTATTTTAATTGGAGAGCCAAGTACTTCACGTTTCATTGTTGTTTGGTGCTTGATTATATATGAGGGGCTGAGAAGCGAAAAGATGCAATTGACAATTTAATGATTTTGTGAAATCGCAGTTTAAAGTTAAAATATTTTTATAAAACGTATAAGTTTGTATCATATTTATATTATGGCTCAAATGTACATCCCTTACATACTCAGCAATATTGTTTTTGAAAAACATTTTATATGCATTATTTATCCGTAAACGCATTTCACTCTATCCTTGTAATCCTCAGCTTCTCAGCTCCTCATATCGTTTCATCTTGCACCCAAGATTTCCTCTATAGTTTCAATTCTGCCCGTAGCAGAGAACAGAACACCTTCGGAATTCCGTGGGTGTACTGGTAACGGCGCTAACTGAAGGAGCTTGTGAACAATCGAACATAAAACCATTGAAGTATAAAAAAAAAATAATTCATAATAACTAAAATAAGTATAAGTTTACAACTGAACAGATGCCATATAAATATTAATAGAATGCACCAAATAACATATTAAAATTTAGCGACTGCTTTATTCGAAGTATTAAAGTACCACTGGTTATTTTTCATGTATTTTTATACCGATTTGTTAAAAATTGATATTTCATATATAATTTTACAAAATATTTTTTTTAATTTAATTAAATTCTTCTAGATCAAAGGAGATAATTCAATGCAATTAATTTAAACCTATAGTTCCTTTATTAGGCTATTGAACTAAGGAGTGTAAATTCGCCTTCAAATTTTTCGTATCCAATAGCCATATCCCATATCCTGGGTAGAGTTCCATTCTTTGTATGATATAGTTGTTAGTTTCATTAAAAAAATCAATAATCTGTTGTTCAGGTATATCGAATTTTGGCGCATTTACATTGAGATTATGTTTAAGTATAGTTTCAACAAAGAAATTTATTGTAATATGTTTGCTAGTCAATTAAAAAGTGCAAAATATTTACTGATACTTAGTTCAGTTCCTGCAGAAGTCCCGTGAAAGATGGAGACAAGACATCATGTGGAAAAATGTATCCCTTCCCCCTTGAGAAAAAGAGAATAAATGATATGAAAACACAGAAAGGAGCTATATTTGATGGTCTGTTCGATCGCAAATATTTGCCTACTTGAGCAAATAACTTAATTTTCAAAACTATTAACTTCAAATAAATATTAATAAACATCATACTAATGATATTTGACCTTGAATGCTAGAATCACTCGCCGGATGAAGATGTGCACAGATATTCTGAGAAGCGTAGGCAACCTTCAGTGGGACACGTAGTCCCTCCGCTATGTACCTAGCGGGTCCCAACTCGATGCGCGCTATGAACCATATGAACCGCATTAAACTACTTTCAGGTACACGTTACCGTTAGCTGATGAACCTGTCTATCGTCATAAATATTTATTGCTCCATTTATCCATTTTAAGGCTATAGTAATTAATATATTAACTGTGAATTGTACGTTGTACTCCTTACAAAAAGGTTTAATTAAAAATCGTTTTAGGCCTTATAGTCCAATTTTTGGCTTTGACATTTAAATAACTTATTTAATAAGTAAGTTTATTTATCTGCTTGTTTTCAATTGTTATTTACATATATTATTTTGTTTAATTTTTAATTTTTTAAATTAAAGATGATTTATTTTATTTTATTTAATTTTGTTTTTATCTTAGTACTTATTTTTTTATTATTTAATTTTTCCATCTATTTATTTTCAATTGTTATATACATGCATTATTTTAGTTATTTTTATAATTTTTTAAAATTATTTTCATTTACACTTATGTGGTGTAAATGGATAAACTCAGCCCTAATAACTATTGTCCTGGAGTGTGGCAGCTTGTATAAGCCTCAACAAAAACATTTTAATCTCGTAAAAAATAAGTCAGTATTAATTTTTCAAGGGTAAAATCTTATATAACAATCATATATTTATTTTTAAGCATAATTTTACTCTTATCCTTGATACTGACAAAATCTCATATAAAAAAAAACTCTGTAATATGGATTCAAGAATATATGAATAGAATAATATAAGAGGTTGAAAATAGAAAAGAGTATAAAAGTTAACCAATGGAGGTTTTATGAGGAAGTTTACAAGATTAAATTATACTTAGAAATAAATATATGATACTTATAAAATAACTTCATTCTTCATGTTTAGAAAAAGTTCAAAGTCGGATAAATAAATGAAGGACAATCGCCTAAATATGATTATTATAAGACTGCATATTTATTATTATTTTTTGTTAAATCTAAATTTATACTACTTCTATTAACAATAACGGTATCTAATAAGTATCATATAAACATAAGATATTACATACACAGAAGACACAGGATCTCAATCATGAACTTTACGTCAATCAATATATCGATTTACTTTGTCTAAACTAAAACGCGTTATCAGTTAGGAATAGTACTGAACCGATTATTTTCCAAAAGTTATAAAGTTGTTTGTCATCCAGGAACGTCCTCCAAAAATTGTTGTTGTTGAAGGGCCACAAATTCCTATCAGCAAGTGCCATCGAAAAATAGAACAGGCATTAGGTGCTTGGCGTACGAAGGTCATTCCCTAAGAGGTTATTAGTCGTATTTGGCACTCACATTCTTCAGTTTCGAGTAATTTTGAAACTAATTAGGGATTGATAAATTATTTGCCACTTCTATAATTTTGTTTTTATTGAAAACTAGTTTCAAATGTTATACATTCATCTTCAGTTCAGGATTTAACTAGTTTAAATTTAATTTTCAAACTGTTTCTCATTATAAGATAATTATTCATAATAATAGATCAAATCTCTTAATTACTACTACCTAGTACCTACATTCTTTTCGTTTGAGTAGATTTATTTCTCAAATTATCAATTCGTTTTTCATTAATAGGTACATTTCACATGCAGAATTGGTTTGATATTTACTAATTAAATTTTTTTTTAATTCATGTGTATTCATATAAGTTACCACTTCAATATAATGTGAGGCTTAATTTATTTCATTATTTTTATTTATTTAATTAATTTTCGTTATTTGAGTTTCGGTCGTAAAACATGGTATTTAACATTATTTGCGATTCAAAGTTTTTGTCAACATCGGATTCCTTGTGGTTGTTGAAAGTATATGTTGGAAAGTTATTTATTTTTTTAATAATAAGAATAATGTTGGTATTAAGTTATGGTAAGTGACGGCAGGACCCTACTTCATAATAAAGTACAAAAGTACAAGTACAAGTGAAAAAGCTCGTGTTTAGAGGCTAAAGGTTTTTTAATATAAATTTTATTGTATTTAAACGTTATAACAATGTTTTAACAATATATAACAATATGTACTTTACTTTATAGCCACAACCTGTTTCGTAGTTACATACGAAGTTGGCCTATGACTTACTACGTCTATGACAGACACTGTGTTATGTTAAAACACGATAACATTTAAAATAGTTATATTAAAAAACAGTAAATTAAAAAAAAATGAATAAAATTATTATTATCTAATAATAAATAAGTAATCTGTGACCTCTAAAACGAATCTTTCCACTTGTACTTTATTATGAAATAGGGCCCTGGTTGAAGTTAAAAACATTGCATTTAATTTGAATTTTATTATCTCGCGGAAACATCATAAAAAAAAAAAAATATTTTAAATTTTGTTGGTGTATATTGAATATGAATTTGAAATTCATCAAATGAGTTGTGTAAGTTCAATGTTTAATAAGTTAATAATAATCTTTAGTGATTTACTTTCCTAGCATTCAGTGGGGAAGCAATTTTCAAATACTAATTAGATTATACAACTAAATGCTACTTAAGGAGGCAATGATTGACTTTTATTTTGTGGAGGACCTATCGAATAAATCTTGAGTTTGAAACCTCTGATGTTTGTTAGACATCAGGGGACGGCTTAAATGTTTGAATATTTATGCATAAATAATTAATAATTTGGTAATCTTTCTAGTTATGATAATGAAGTACAACTGTACTGCGTGGTCTTAGCTGCATAAAAAAAAACCCAGCGCAGGTGTAGATATTAAGGCCTGACTCAGCTGAGGTTGGCGTAGAGGTGTTTTATTGAGGACACAGCGGTCCGGAGAGACACCAACGGTATTGGTCGTACATCAACACAAACAGCAACATAATTCTCAACAATTTACTCTGTTTCTTCTGTCGGAGAGGCTAAGATAGTGGTTATTATAGTTCCATAAAGTTCTTTATGGATCATTACTTTAATTGGCAACGGCCTTGGAAGATTGTCAAAAGGATATGTGGACCGTTGTTCTCTACGGTTTAATGGGCCCTAAAAGTTCAATATTGATAAGTTTTTGTTTATAGGCAGGACCGGATTTACCACTTGGCCCACTAGGAGCGCACGTTCAAAAAAAGTATTTGTTTAAATAACAATAAAATATTTGAGATGTGCATCTAAATAAAAGTCTTATAAAGTCATTAGTGATGTTATTATGCGATAAAATTAAAATTATCTCAATAAAGATTATTTTTTTTAGGAAAATCGCCGGACTAACTGATTCCCCTCCCTTCCGATTGTATGAACCGGGGGTGGCAAAAGCTCTTGGGTCTAGGAGCGTCCAAACTTTTAATCCGTCTTGTTTATAGGTAAACATATTTTAATCTCTTAATTGTAAGCAATAAATAACCGTGCTTGCATGCTCATATTTATAAGAAAATAAATTAAAAAAAAAAAACCAACAGAAGAAGCAAAAAGTCAAGCTCCTCACACACGTATGAGGACAAAGGATGAATTTCAAGAGGTCCATGCGCCCCAACCCAGCCGCCTCATGGCTCTTGAAGCCAGTGGAGGCCTGGAAAGGCCGCATACGAACGTATCGTGTGGCGAAGCTGGCCACCGTCCGGACTTAGGAGTAATAATTGGCAAAAGGTCTTGGTTTCACTTCAATGTTAATCCTCGATGAGGATAACATGAACGAGAATGGCTGGATAGTGACTGAACCAAAGAAGTAGGATAGCATTAAAAGTTTTGATAACATTTTATAAAGTATGATCAAGATATATTGAGGGCATCATGCAGGACGTAGAGAGCCGGAACTAGGGAGGGAGAAAATTTTCAATGTTTCGGTCGCCAGAATAGAGAGGGCGGTTAATTTAAAACAAAATTTTATTTTTTGGTGAAGAAAAAAATATTCGTTTCTGCTTATTTATTTTTTTTTTTACCGTAATTCAATTAATAAAATTAATTGATATTATGAAATGTTGATATTTATTTCCAAATGTAAAATACTGTAATAAAACAGTTGAATTTTATTGAGAGAGAGAGGAATGAAAGAAATTACGGTACAATTAAGCATTGTCCTCTGACAAAAATCCTAGTTCCGTCCTTTGCTCCCCCCGCTAATTTATGAGCATTTACTGACTTTTAGATAATTTTGTTTTTGATATTTGAAGGGATTTACCGTGCCTGGTGGAGATTATTGGAAGAGCTATTTAATTTAAAATTCGTGATTCAGTTCATAAAACTGACGTTATTCTTGTTAGGAATTTCGTAATACTTGACCTCTATACACAAGCGATCGGGTAGTCAGAATATCTTTAATAGGGATCTTGTTTAATGAATTCATATATGATAGTTCAATTCCAAATTTAAATAATTCATAAATAAAAGTAGCATTAGTATTATAGCACATAATATAACCATAATAGTCACTGCTCATAATGTAAAAAAAAACCTAGTAGTATATCTGGGCGTACCTTGTGTTTTTTCTTAGTTGTTTTTTACTTCTTTTTATAAGTTGTCAGCATATAAGTGGAGTAATAAATTATTTTTTTGTTTTAATATTACTTGAGATTATACTACTTAAACTATAAATATCTTAGTGTTAAAGCTAACTACTTATAAGTAAATTGTCATGAAAAAACCAACCATTTATGACAAAGTTTTTTTTTATATAGTTTTGATTTTATATATTCTTCCAATTATTTTACTTTTAATCGTTTGAAAAATGTATTAAAGACTTATGCATGGCATGCTCAAGGCACCTTCTCGAAACCATTCTTGTAACAAAGTACGTGGAGAAATTGTTGAAGTTCCTAATATCCTTTGGCCTACAATAACCCATCTAAAAGACAGCTGAAAAAGAAAAGGCATGATACAAATAGCCATATGAAGAAGACTACCATCTGAGAAAAACAAGTTAAGGAGATCACAGGGCACGAGCTGAAACTACCATCCTCCGTACATGGCTACTCAGCTCATAACAATTAACTTTAATGTAAAATTATCTTAACTACTATTTCCAACTATTCTTACAGTTTATTTTCCTTTTCAGTTTTTATTATTGTTCATTGTTACAAATTCTTATTTCTTTTCTTATATAACTTTAAACTAGGTCCTTATTATTTCCTGATCTGGTCAAAGTTAAAACGATTTTACTACCCATACTTTTTATCCTTATATTTTCATCATAGATGCATTTCCACTCTATATCAATTTAAACATGCTTTTTTTCTGGATGATCTGGTTTATAATTCAAGTGGCGTTTGTTCAAGTTATTTAATTATTTGAGGTATTGTATATTCTTCTTCTTGCCCACCAATTAAATCAGGGTAATCAAACAAACAATTAAAATTATTTAATCCTCAGAGGATTGAACAATGTAGCAATATATGACAATCACAAGGGACTTTCTGGTTGGTACTGATATTTTGTCTATAAATAATTAAATCATAGGCAATTCCTTATTTTTTTTTTCTTAATCGGTAGCAATTCGCGAACATTTAGTTGTTAAATAAATGGTGATTCCACCAAACACTTAAACAATTATTATCAATTGTTCAGACATTTTTATTAAAACAAGAATTTTACAGCAAAATTTTTGTATGAAAATCAGCTAATTACTTGCTCAATAACTTTTATTATAAAAAATCCGACACATTAAACTTCTTTATTTTTTTTTTATTTATTTATAACATTAATCCAATGTGGCATAACATACTCGTAATGATTGATGAAAAACATATTAAATAAAGTCTTGAAAAAATGACATTTTTTTTTTTAAATTGCGCCAACAAGTAATCAGTTTGGGCTAATGATGATTATTTTGCGAAAGTAATTTTGAAGTATAAATAATACCTTTTATTATTATTTTTTCTAATGTTATAAACAGTTCAAGATTGTTATAATAGACCGATCAGTTATTAATTTACTTGGAATAGAAAAGCTAAGAATTTGTAAATTTAATTGACAAAAAGTCTAATCTATTTCTTATTAAATTCACAAAAAACAAAACAACTATATTATTAAATTATATACTATTAAATATATAAATTATTTAAATGAATGAATTTAAAGGATGCGTGATGTTTGGAATAACATTCAGTCAATATCTCATTAAATATCTGAGCTCTGGAATCTTCTAGTACAACCTAGAATAAAACAAGCGTAGGGCACGCGTACTTTTGAATTAGCTTATTTTTTGTATAGGTTCTCATTTTGGGTTCAGTATTTTCAGAATTTTTTAAAAGAACATTCATTTTTTTTTGTGGCAAAATTTTTACTTTGATTAACTTTTTTATTTATTAAGAATAATTATTATTTAAACTATTTTTTTTTTGTTTTAAGGTGAATTTTAGGAGCTGTAGGAATGATAAGATTGTTCATTCAGATCGTTTAAAAAAGTATTCGATGGTTTGTTATTTTTTAAATGAGTTTACGATGTCTAATATAAAACTGAAATGTTGTGTTGTTAATAATTATAATTCGATAATGATTTTGATTTAATATATATCTTTTGAAGATATTATTATGAACTACAGTAATAGACTACAGTAAAATATGATATTAACATATTGTGGTCTAATGAGTGATGCCCTTAACATACTGAGGTCTGACCTTTTTTAACATATTCTTGTGTGTGTATTTCGTCAGTATTGGTTTTCGAATAATGATATATATATATATATATATATATATATATATATATATATATATGTATATGTGTATGCATATTTATATAAATCACACATAGTGTAATAGTGTACACAGTTCCATTCCTACACAAGAGCTAGTCAGTAACCGGTTTTCGAGCATAGGGTAGGTGCATTATTAAATATTGTTAAAAAAACAAACAATATTTCAACAATTAATCATAACTGAAACTAATCTTTCTGCAGTACTATTCGGATACAGATCATAGATGGGGAGGGAGGGGAAGGGGCGAAAAGTATAAAAGGCAACAATTTATTCAATAAATTGATTAAATTTTTATAATGATAATTCTCCTTCATTAAAAATTATTAATGTGATTAATTAAAATATTTTAAATTAAAATAATTCTTTGCGAACGACCTGTAATCAATGTACGGTTTTTTTTTGTTTGTTTTTGCAGGAATATTTATAAGGGATTTTCCAAATGCAATTCGAAATTTCGAACTTCCGAAGAGATTCTCAATCAGAAATGTAGTATTTAAGAATAATAAAAACGTAATATTAAATAACACGAAATTTTTAAGTTTGAATAATGACCCGTACCCCCCTCCTCCAACTACAGTTTATCATTGAAACAGGATATTTTATTAAATTGAAAAATAAAATGCTGATTACGTTAATGTTTATTTTTTAAAATTTATAATAAAACAAAAAAGAGAGCCTACACTTAAATTGGTATTTTATAATTTTTCAGTAAGAGCACGTGCTAAATGTTTATGATTATTTAAAAAACTATATATATATATATATATATATATATATATATATTTTTTTTGTTTTGTATAAATACGATTTCGCTATTATTTTAATAAACATTAAAATATAGCACGACTGTAATTAATGGTGAATAACAGCGCTATTATTTTCAAAATGACGGTTAATATTTTATTTTATTTATTGTTTTTTTTTCTTATTTGTTTAAAAAATAAAAAACCTACATTTTTATTATTTTTTATAATTATCGATTCAGCTTTTATTTCATATTTATTTTCATTGTGTTTATTTTTTGGTAAGGAACAGTAATAATGATGTTTAAAAAAATTCGAGTGTTTAAATAATTATTATTTCTGCTTGTTAAATATTTTCAAATTCCAAATCTCCATCGACTCTTGATACGACTTCCTTCTACCGCCCGTTGAAATCTCTCCTGCGAAGAGTAGGGAGGAGACGGATACAGAAGCAGGATGCGTCCAAGAGACTCGGCCTACTTCCACCGGCCTACCCCACTCGCTGCTATCCTACTTACCAATCAGAAACCCGCCTGGATAAAATAAAAACTGGGTAATAGGAGGTCTCCAAAGGTACCTAACTTATTAAAAAAATGTAATGAAATAATACTGCAAACCAGAAAAAAAATCTTTCAAAAATTGGGATGTATCAATTTTATTTCTTAACATGGTGCAATACAAGAAATTTAGCGCGGATTGAAGTACATAATTTTATTTCATTTAATTTTCGTTATAAATATGATAATTAATATCAACTATTACTAAAAAGTGTTAAACTATCTAGGTCTGTTATTTTTTTTATTTATTAAAAATTTAATATGTATTAATAAAATAATATTTAAATTTTTAAAGCTTTGTCAAAAATACTGCAGAGAAACTAAATTTGAAAGCTCTCGATAGACAGAAGTGGTGGAGGGTGGGTTGGGCGGTACCAAACATACACAAGAGTTGTAAATTTAGAGCGGGAAAAATTAAATTTGTTATCTAAATTAATCTAAAATTATTTATTATAATCTTCAAGTAATTATATTATATTTAATTGTTCCTTAACCGAGATTGTACTGATAGTAGTGATTTTAACGCTGGTATATGAAAGAAATCTTATTTTACATTTTTATCAGGATTCCGTTTAAATAATATTAAAGAGCAATTATGTTTGTTTTTTATTTAGAAAAAAAATCTTGGGCACAATTATAAATATATTGTGGACATTAGTATATCTATTCGTGATAACACACAAAACGCTATCTGATGAACTAATTGCTTTGTTGATTCTTTCTTCGTCTGCTCCTCCTTGAAGAGCGATAAGAAGGTCATTAAATCCCCCAAGTTCAGGCGTCCGTGGATGTTTGCCGGGAGGTACATCACTCAGAAGACACACCGGAGGTACACACAGATAGAGAACTCTTTTACTTACCGATCGGTGGCTACTTATCCAGAGGAGACGTGGGACTGTTATCCGTTGTGTCACTGAACTGTCACTGAGAGACGACTGCACACTAGACAAACACTAGAGGTGCACACTCACTGCACGACGGTCCGCCGGCGACTGAACCACGGGCAATGCCCCCTACCGCTCCGGAGTGGGGAGGTACCACTAACCTACATCCCCCACCCATAGTCCTGTTTACCACTTTCCCAGCCTCACCCCCTCTGTCGTCTATTTAGATCCGATCTTCTCTGCGTTATATCATCATATTGTAGCCAGTCTGTATGTCTCCTTTTAGTATTTGGATACTTGGATGGGATGTCTCTCGAAGACCTCGATTTCTTAGCGCATAAGCCTGATGACGCCATGCAACTGGCTTTGTTTACCAATAAAGAGTTCCTACCTTATAAACTATCTCAATATAGAAGAATTAATTAATCTAATAATATCCAGGAACGTAGTATATATACCTGCTGATATATTTATTTATTTTTCAACTAAATTGTATATTCACCAATTAATTTTCTCTGCGATACTAAGATTAGGTGCTCGATTTTTTTTTTATGAGAGGTAGGTAATTATTTATTGTTTGGCGAATCCCTCCATAAAATCAGGTCAATGACCTTTTAAGTAGCTGAAGTACTCTAGGGCTATACAACACTTGGGGACTTGGGTTTCCTATAGGCCTATCGGCTCTGATAATTAGAAACATATTTAACATCTTTTTTTTTTTTTTTTACAATTAATGTTGCAATAGGTGTGTAAGTAAAACCTGGCCAATCAAAGATATCTGCATCATTCCTAAAATTTCGATAGTTAGTGTAATATTCGCTAAAACCAAATATAAACCTATATTTACTGATTGGTTGTTTTCTAAATCTAGTTTAATGCTCTTGATGAGTAACCAATTCAGACCAAGGGGAAGGACGGGAAAGTATGTAAACTATTAAACTGAGAATGGCATTCTATGGCGTTAATTGAATTTTTATTATTGAAATTTTCAGCTGTATTTTATTAATAAGAAAATATGATAGGTCCTTCAAGATTTGTAATAAGTACCTGAATCTTAAATTCAGATAATTTATCTGATATATTGGAATGTTACGAGGCCGCTTTCTTTTCGAACGCATTGGGTCTCAAATATTTTTTTATTTAAAAGTTAGTGTTTGGATTGGAGCTTTGAGGATTTGAAGGCTTGATTGAACTCTCTGGCGTAGTATGAAATCACATAATTTCAAAAAAATATTCATTTATTTGTACTTATTTATTTATTATTTTAATTTTAAGAGCGTAAACTATGAAGTTAGTAACTATAAAAATTATTAGAATCTACGAACAGTTTCTTATTTCATGGGGATTTCATTCCGATCAATAAAAAAAAAGAAAAAAAAATTAAAGAATGTCATAGATCTCCGAAAAAAAAAATTATTCAGTAGAATATTTAAAAAATTATTTTAATTTTCCGGTTCTGACACCCAGCTTCAAGGGTTGGGATTTGTAACCGCCATTTTCTGTAAATTAAGATATTATATTATTTCATTAATTTATCAAGCAGTTATTGCTCAAAGTGTGAATTTAAATATTATAATTATTTATTCTGTTTTTTAATTTTTTTTATTTTGTTTTTCCTTTCTCTCCGAGATTATGTACAGTTAATTTATAAATACAATATTTTTTTATTTATTCTGAGTATTGTTTTGAGCATTTTAGGATTGGCATAAGTATTTTTTCAACGGGACCAGATATTTCTAAACATTAAACATGTATGATTTCAGTATTTTTAAATATTAAATTTTTAAAGGAATTTTTAAAAGTAGTAGTTTCTTGAACAGTATACCTCGCGAAAAAAATAAATCTTAAATCTGTTCTTTTTTGCAACCCGAAATGCCAAAACAGTCGATTTAAAACACTTTCGTTCTATAATATTTCATTTTTTTTTTAATAATTACTCGATTGCACAATAAGGTCTTTGGTAATATGAGTGTTTAGACAGATTTTTGATGATATGGGACGATTAAAAGGGCCGCGATCTTGAATCGGCATTAAAAAATAAAAATTCCTACACATACGTCGTAGTAGTTCTTGACTTCCAGAAATATTCCATTTTATTTTTATTTTTTTATGAGAGACAATCTTTTTTTAATACGTTTGCAATTTCTTACTTCTCTTAACATTTTTCTTTTCTGTATAAACTAGGGCATAGATTTATTTGTACGTAACGTTTTCAATAACACGTCTTTTTTTTAAAATAATCTGGAGTTTCACTGATCGATTTTGTAAAAACTATTAAGGGATAAAATATTCCTAAATAAATGTACTTTCCTCCACTGAGCACCGACAAGATCCTATCTACAAGATCAGACCAAACGCAATTCTCCAGTCTACGTTTCGGTTGACACCTCGGACGTTCAAATGTTGTTCGTTTTCGAGACGATTATGTTCATAATAATATAAAGCATAAATATTTTATTCTTATTTTAACTTCATTGATGATCACATTTAAAAATTTAACCTTCCCAAAATAATTGATTGAATTAAAAAAAAAGATTGAAAAAAATTAAGTTTAAAACAAAATGATGGAAATTGATGTCACCCGTGTTGTATTTTCATGGAAACACTAGTTCAATTCTTAGGATTCTCTCGTTATCAGTATGCCTGAGTCACTCTACTGATTTCAAAAAGGCCGCAGACTTATCTAGGACAGAACTCTATTCATACCCAATTAGTAGCTATAGTAATTAGTAGACTATGCCTACTACCTAGTACAGTTATGCTTTAAAAGCTGGTTCCCATCACGATGAAAATTAAAATTTGAAAATATAAAAAAAAATTTAGGCGAAAACGGTGATTTTTTTTTAAAGGGGCGAGCAAAACAACGAATTTAAAATCTGAAATATTATTCAACGATGGGATTGGATTTTTAAAGTTGTCAACCAGTAACTGGTGATAACTTTAGCCACACTCACCTCAAATACTTCTAAAATAAAAATAAATAACTGTTGGATATCAAATAAAATTCTGTCAGCATGCCGGCAAAGAGCTTTTTGATTTTTTTTTTTTTCAATATTGAACCTTTGCTATAAACCAAGGAAAAAATCTCTTTCTCTCAAATTTTGAGGTTTTACGTTTCAAGATATGTAGAATCCAAAAATCGAATCTCAAAATTCCGTCGTCTGCCATTCGCGGCTTTTCTCCTATTTGGCACCAAAATAAAAGGTTCCCCCAGTTGATCATCGGAACTCGACATTATCATCCGCCGTTTCGTTCCACAATAGCGGCCGTTTAAAGATTATATACGCCCATATCTTGCCCGTACACCAGATTGAGGTAGTACAGAAAGAGTTTGGGGATCATTTTACTTCAGCCTCAAAAAAAAAAAAAAAAAAAAAAAAAAAAAAAAAAAAAAAAAATCCTTACTTCTTTTTTTTTATGTCTATATGGATAATATTTAATAATTAATAGTTGACCTTTAAACTTTAAGAAGGAATGAGATTGTCCGAGTGGCGGTAAAAAAAATGGTTCTCAAATAGTAAAAACTATTTATTAGGGACCGTCGTTTCGACCCACTTTGCAGGTCTTCATAAGGGCTTGAAGACACTCCTTAAAGGCACTCCACCACTCTATGAGCTTCAAGCCCTGATGACGACCTGTAAAGTGGGTTGAACCGTAGTTTTCTAATAAATAGATTTTACTATTTTTGATCCATTTTTTGACCGCCTCCCGGACCATCTCATTCCTTTATATGGAAACTAATTTAAATTTAAATGTATTTATCAAACCTGTATACTATCAATAGGTGCTTGCTTATATCAAACTTTCCATTTAATAACTTTTTTAACTGCTGTTAAAAAATGTCCGTTTAAAATAAAGAATTTACAAATTCTGTATCGGAGGCCTAAAATACCAAAACAACCAACCAACAAATTCTGGCGCCCATGAACGGAGGCAAGTTTAAGAGATACAGCCCGGAACTGACCTTAATCCACGGAGACAGGCGATTGCTGTTGTCCAGCTCGTTTACTTTCAGTTTTTACCTTTTTTGGATCATCTGCAATTTTCAAATCCTTAATCCACGACTCCAATCTGCCAGGGCTATTTTCATCTACCGGATGGAAAATGGATCCATTTTGTTTCATTGGCGAGCATCCTCTCTAAAGTCATCATTCCTACCAAATCAGAATGCCCTCTGTTGGAAGCTCATTTTTTCAATGAATCACTTTTTCAGTACATTGTACTTGTGAGACGTATTTCTGGTATTTTTAATAATGTGAAAAATATGTATTTAGTTTGAAATTAAATTGACTGTTCAGTAGTCTCATTTTTTGTTTAGCCTTTCGTTTCATTTTAACTTATCGGATGTAAGCCTAAGGTAATGTACTGTGTCTGATGATGAAACGAGAATGTTGTCGAGATAAAGTGGTGTGCATGTACCTTGTCTAAGCGTAAATATAATTTGATGGCTAGAGCCCGGATTTCGTGCAGTAAAAACATTGTAAAACGTGCAATAAAAATGCCAAAGCGTGCAAAAATGTGCAACGAAAAATAAAATTCTGCCATTTACGTCGTTTATGCTTAAAATAAAAATTGCATATTTTGTTTTCTTTCATAAATTAATATTTTTTCTCAATAAATTAAATAGGTTGGAGCATTGTTATGTAAAATGTGAAAACCACGAGCTCTTATTAGGATATTTTTTGCTACTTTTCGCACGATCATACCTGATTTACGCACTATGGCAATGCAGTTTCTGCCTAAGTATTTTTTATTGCCAACTGATAAATTGTTTAATAACGTATCGCATGGTCAAGTGAGAAAATCCCAAATTTCTGCTGATATATCGATAACTCAATCCTTGACGAAAAAGTTGAACCATTCATCTTTGGCGATAGAACTAAACTCTTTGGATTGACGATCTATTATGGTGGATTGTCTTTCAATTCTGATCATTTTTCCCACTTTGCGTTTATATTTGCATAATATATAATTAGTTAGATAAAAACCATGAGCAGATAACTAACTAACTGGATAATATCACAACTTTTACAGAATGAATATTTTTTTTGCTCGACCAATTTCCGATATTTGTTTTTAATTAGGTTTTACGGATTTTTAATTCCCTTCACTCGTAAATATTTATGCGAGATGTTTTTTGTTATCATATAAACTAATTAATTTATTTTCAATAAATTATTGAATACATTTTTGTCCGAAAAACTGTAATTATTTTGCCGACTATAGACAGAGTGTATCACTGTATAACATAAAAGGAGTGAATGGATTGGTAAGGATTAACTGGCTTTCCATAAATCTAAAAAGAACAAAACGAACTTCAATTTACAGTTTCAGTATCAGAATTTTTCAGAAAATTGAATTATATCTAATGTGTTTTAAAGAATTACGTATTAATTCGTGAATCTGTCCTATGTAAGTTTGGTTCAGTGTTTACATTTTCAATTTTTTTTTTTAATTACGTCTAAATGTGCAATTTAATGCATTATAAACATTAAGAGTGCAATTTACCCAAAATTTCGTGAAAAATAAAATTTAAATATGTTAATCCGGATGCC
This sequence comes from Rhaphigaster nebulosa, assembly GCA_948150685.1. Lineage (NCBI taxonomy): Eukaryota > Metazoa > Arthropoda > Insecta > Hemiptera > Pentatomidae > Rhaphigaster > Rhaphigaster nebulosa. The sequence continues at coordinate 30,450,325 of OX411310.1, forward strand.
TTAATTCGTGTAAATAACTTGTCCCGGATCGGTTTCAAGCAACCGAAAATAAGTGTAATTGCACGAAAATCCGGACTCTAGTGATGGCATTTGTTGTTATTTAACAGAGTTTTATCTATTCGAGGTTTCAAATGATGCTAGGTCAGTGAATCCTTTATCGAGTCATAATGTATCTATAATCATTCATTTTTATTTTTAAAAATACAAGGAAAATTTCAGGACTGAAAACGGTGAAAATATTATTTCCATTTCAATATATTGTATTGTCTATTGTTATTTTATTATGCTATTTAAAAATTTAATTTGATTCTCTCTCTCTCTCTCTCTCTCTCTCTCTCTCTCTCTCTATATATATATATATATATATATATATATATATATATATATATATATATATATATATATATATATATATATATATATATGTTCTAGTCGTTTTATTAGTTTTCGGTGCCATTTTATTTTATGAGTAATAATAAGAAAGAAAAAAGGCCATTCGGTCACCATGCTTTCATATATAATTGAATTTATATAACTTGAAAATTTTAATGAAATTTTCAGCAATAAATTTAAATAGATTAATGGTGTTGTAATATTTTATTATAGAAAGAAAGTAACAAAAAATGAAAAGAAATAATACATTGGTAACGTCGGTTTTTACATATAAACAATTAAATGAAGTAAGTTTTACATGATAAGTATATTGAAATGAAATAAATGTTCTTAATAATTATATAAGAAAAAATATATTATGTTGATAAAAATCTACTAAACAATAATGCTTTTTTTAGACTTGAGAATGGCCCAAGATGGCCGAAACGTCGATGTAATGTAAAATTATATAAATAGCTTGGTGACCGAATGGCCTTTTTTCATTCTAATTACATATATATATATATATATATATATATATATATATATATATATATATATATATATATATATATATATATATACATATACATATATATACAACAAATTATATTGTAGACGTTCTGTATTATGTTGAAGATTTTATACTTTAAATCGGGTTGTAAGCCATATACAGTCATACTCTGTATGACCTACAACGCGATTTAAAGTGTAAAATCCTTAATATATATGTATATAATGTGCATAAGGGCATTAAAACTAATAAACATACGAGAAAAAAAAAACATAAGTCAGCATTGGCAATCGTGTATATCTGCTAAACTGTAGGCATTCTAACATCATTTGATTCTTTACTAATTTATTTTATTTTTTTGTTTATTTCATATTTATATACCAATATGCAATTTAAATAGCATAGTAGAAAGTAAACTATTTTAGTTATGATTTACAACCCTTTCAAAATAAATTAGTAAGTATCCATTTTACAATATTATATTATATCATAATATTTTATAATATTATCATATTGAAGGTGTAATCATCAGCCTTTAATTATATGTTAATTGGATTCAAATTAGATAATTAAATATTTATTTTTAAAAATGTTTTCAAAAGATTGATTAATTATAATATAATTATAGATTATATATTTTAATTGTTTTTTTTTTTATTTTTTATCGTTTACGTAATTCAATTTAACATTTTTTGAGTAGCACTTCTTGTAAATTTATACAATGACCCTATGAACTTCGTGAGTTTTATCTTCATTACCATTCACCAATTCTTCTATCCTTTAAATGTAGAGGCTGTTAAATAACCACTAAAATGTCTCATTATCTATTTTCCCAGGATAATTCTACTTTCGATCTCGAACTATATAAAGATAAACACTTTATCTTGTTAATGTTGTGCGTCATCGGTTTATTTCAGTTATTGATGCAATAGCATATTTATTAAAACATCTTACATAACTTTAGATTCATATTCGTAAAGCTCAGGGTTCGAAATTTTAGATATAAAAATTTGAATTTAAAATTGGCTCTCCGAATCCAAGGGCCCCAAATTTTCGGTTTTTGTATTTTTGATCTTTTTTTTTTTTTCTAAATTATATCCAAATAAAATCACAGTCAGTTGGATACATGAAATACTAACAGCATAATAACAATTCAGGCAAAATTAAAATTTTGGCTTTCCTTTATAAAAATAAATGTACCTCAGACTTCTGAAAAAAAAAAAGTTTTAAATTAAAAAATAAAAATATAATGAAAAATTCATTTTTAATACAGTGGAACTACATATGTATGTGTGGTGTTTCTTTGAGAAAAATATTAGTTAGATCAATACTCCATTGATGGCTAGTCAGTTTGGTTAGTTTATCATCAAAAGATCTGTTAAATAAATGCTAAAAAAATATGGACAAACATTACAATAATCTCATGTTGTGGATTATCATTTTACTCGTTCAAATTAATGTTACAGTTAAAAATAACTTTAGTCAAAATACTTTTTAAAGAACATTAAACGGATTAACCCACTGTTTTATGGATAAAAAATTGGTTAATTAGTTTTATCCTAGCCAATATGAATATCAATAACCAATTTGAATTTCCAAAATATTAATTTTATTATGAATGTTTGCTCAATTCTTGCATATCCGGGCCACTTATGTGGATGTAAGGCTTCCAAGTACCGCCAAGTAGAACAAGGGAATACATTCCTCATTGAGCAAAAGTTAATATTTCTATAACGAATTTTAAATCTATACAAACTTTTTTTTGTTTGAAGTATAACGTGATCGGTTTTCGAGCGACTCCGATCTGTTCAAAAATTGGGCACTTTAAATAACATGACGCGAAAATAATATTACAGTTTTATGTTACAGTAGATGTTTTAAAATCTTTCGTTACTCAATTATAATGGTGTTGACCTTCTCTTATTAATAATATATAGTAAATATACTATTTCAGGGATGTTTAAAAGCTCCGAAAAAAACATTTTCGTTAATCAGTATTATTAGGTAATTTATTTCCTGATTTATATTTTTCATGTCGATAAAGTTTCACAAATTCAACAATTACAAAAATGTAGATAGTTTTAATGACAAAAAGACTTCATAGAAATTGTTCTTATTTATTATGGAAATGAAACTTTAAAAATCTCATCCGATTTATATACATGAGAATGTATTAATATTTGAACAAGTGGCGCCGAAAAACATTTTTATTTGTTTAACTCCTCCCTTTTAAGATACCTACTACTTTTTTACTAACTTTACGAACACGAGTAACTTTTTAAGAAGATAGTGAATCTAGGAAAAAAATATTTTCAGCAAATATATATATATATTTTTTTTTACCGATTTCATGAAAATTCAGCTTATACTAAACGGTTAGGAAAAGTTAGCTTATATTACTCATCTAACTGCTTCAGTATTTTTGTAGAGTTCTTTGTTTATAACTAAAAAAAAGACCTTAGTTCTGGGGAGGAGGGAATTGCTTTAAGTTTTTAATTGAATTTTTATTTTTTTAATTAATCTATTTTAGGTTTTAAAATTTGGTTAGGTTAGGATCAGAATTTTCTAAAAAAAAAAAAATAGCTTCTTTCGCGTTAATCTTGCCGTCAAACGAACTTCACCATTCGATTCAGTAAGACAAAGTACATAAAGTACGTACTCTATGATCTAAGTACTCTATGTACTATATGACCTATATTGAAATTAATGTAGAGAAATATCTATGAAATTGGCATCCATGTCAGAGAATGGAGCGTTTCGTCCCACTCTGGGGCGATTCATTTTTTTTTTTTTTTTTTTTTTTGCCGTCGCTTGTTCAGTTTGTATGTTATATTAAGGAGCTGACCGAATCATTACCAGTTTTAGTGCCTTACCTGGTGTCTTCCCCCTCTCCTCCCCCTCTCCCCTCACCACAAGTATTAGAGTGTCTAAAATTGATTTTGTTCCGAAACCTTAACGCAATCAACTATACCTATAAATTACGAGTACTATCTTTATATTTGGCAAATTTATTTTTTAAACTTTTATTTACTTTATATTTCGATAAAAAAATAAAATATCTTTCAGTAAAAAAGTTCTTTTTTATTACATAAAACATATAATAATAATAATAGTTAATAATTACGAAATTAATTTACCATTACTGCAAAAATGTGCAATAAGCACATTGGAACTCATATCCGACTTAGTAAACCGCCTCGAAAGTCATTGGGATGGAATTTAAGGGTTCTTGGTGGATCAAAGTGTTTGTTGTAAAGTGTTCATTTCGTGTATCGGTCCGTAATTGAAATTTATAACCTAATTAAGTATTCAATGGCGGTATCTGAAACTGCTTGGATGTTCAAGTTCTTGTGCAAGCAAGTCATTTATTTGTCGCATAGAATGGATGCGTCCACTATTTTTCGCAATGCTTTTGACAAACGCGACCGAGTTCTCTGAATGCTTGAGGTTTCGGTAAGGCCCCGTATCTCTATCCCGTGGGTCCGTAAAGGTTTTATGAGTACGTAAGTGTTGGTTAGAATTTTAGTTAAGGATAATTTGGAGCCTCTATCAAGTAACCTGTTTCAACATTATTATTATATATTAGATTATAAGAGGTACAATTTATCTGTGCTCAGTTAAGAAAAAAAACTATTATAAGGGAGCACGAAAAAAATAAGCGAAAATTATCATAATAAAATATGTTCGAAAACAAAAAATGACTTCAAGATTCAAAACTTCATTCAAGACTTCAATTAATTTTTTTTTTCTTCTATTATTTAAGATGAATATAATATGATTTTGGAAATTTATATTAATGAATTTTGAATTTATTAAATTAAGATATTTATAAAAATGTAACAAAAAAATATTATTAAAATTAATATAATATTACAATATATGAAAAATTAATGTTATCATGTAATGCTCATATATACAAAAAAAAATTTTGCCTTGTAAATTGACCTTGACATATCACATTGCAGTTTTGGTCTTGATGATGGGAATGATCATGCAGTAATTTGATGATTAATAAACCTTATTTCAACGAAGACTTTTTTCCCTAACTTCTCTTTTATTATTATATTTTATATACTGATATAAAATTAATTTATCAACTAGTGCATAGTTACATTGTAATAAAACGGTTTTTTCTCTCAAATTACAGTGAGATAGCAGTCATATCCAAATTAATGATACAGCAATATAACCGATATCGTGTTTGATTTTTTGGAATTTAACGTGTCTGCTTTGTATTCTACAATAAATGAAATAACGGTTTGTTTCCTTGACTATGTCAATGGTAGTTTTGATGGTCGTGCCTTTATATTAATTAATGCAGTGGAAATTTATACTGGCAGGCATTTCTTAAGTTTAATATTGTTGTTTTTTTTTCGAAAAAAACAAAAAAGCGTTATTTTCTAAGTAGGCAGAAAAAATTAATAGTCGGAAAGACGCATTGCTGTTTTTGAGTGAGCGGGAATTTCAACTTTAAAGAAGGAAAGCGTTCTAACCACCGTTTCACTGTTGATGAACTAATCTAAGCTTTGGCAGAAGACAACCCTCATACTTTCACTCGAGTATCAGTCATTCTCTTTATGAATGCTTAGTGTCTATGTCAAGTGTATATATCTAGATGACTTTATATTGGGATACGTAAGGAGAAAATCTTAAGATTATATCCCTCCCGTTTCCAGGCTTTTTCAAGCCAACTTCCCCTTAATGGATTCGATTTCCGTGTCTTCTGCAAGTGATTCTTATCTCATCCGCTATCCGGTGTAATTAATTCTCTGGGATGTCCTGAACGGCTGACTGCTCGTGGTGGAAGGAGACTAAGACAGAGCCGATGTGACAGGGCATGGAGGCTGAAGACTAACGGGAGACAATGTCGCCTATCTGAGTGGACTTGTGGCCTAACGGGTCTCGGCGGACCTCATTTAAATGTGTGGGGGCACTGAGGTACCCTCTCGCTCACACACCAGTCTCCACTCTTCATGTCTTCCCTTGATTTAACAAAAAATAAAATAATAGAAATGATGCTAACAATAAACTTTTAATTAAAGTTCAAATCACTATTTTTTTTTATGCAAATGACATTTTATTGCATTGGAGGCCGGCATATCAATGCATGAATAAGAAAAAGAAATTCATTCTAATACTTTAAATATTATAATAAAAACCGATGATAATATTAATTCAATTTCAGCATAAAAAAAAAGAACGAAAAGTTTGAAAAAAAACCAGATGATGGTTGGTTGGGTTTGCTGTCAGAAATGAAGCACATAGTAATTAAATATATTGTTTAATACGTGCCTAAGTTGAAGGCATTCATTAGTATAAAAACGTTATTACTAATAAAAACGAGATACCAAAATAATTGAAAAGAGAAGAATAAATATAGTGGAATTACATGGGATTATAATGAAAAAAAATGTATATAATGAAAATAAAAATATTAACACAGAATAAAGATGTTATAAAACAAACAATATAAATAATTATAATTTATACTATATAAATTGTTTTTCATATTATTCAAAGTTTTTTACTCGTGATTAGAATAGATACAATGTGATCAATGCTGAGTTAGCAAGAGAAAAATATCTGATGTGGACAACACATGATTTCCTTGTACGCCTATTAAACTATAAATCGGTGGCTCAAAAAGTGATCCTCAATTTGGTTACTAGTTTCCGAAGATTGCAGTATTTCAAAAACGACACTCGTTGTCGCGATATCTATCTATTGACACACACATACTTGTTTCTGGAGGTCTCATTCCGTTATTATATGTCGTTTTCTTTCAGTGGGTAACTAGTTTCCAAGATATTTCTTCCTGTTCCGTGACAACATTAAAACTGTCAATATCACTAGATAAAGCATTGGAAATGGACAGTTTCGACATTTTAAGCGAATAAACCAACTCAACTTATATCTTATTTTCCTACTGCAGACTTGTTCATCTCAGAAATGGGGTGGAAAACCAGTATTTGACTCCTCAATTTTAACACTTAAAACAAGTAATAAAAATGTTTAATTGGATTGGAAACCAAATTGCGTTTGTAACATTTATTACCGAACCACATGATTTCTGAGTTTAATTTTAATATAATTTTTTATGTGTTTATTATGTCCTTCAAGTAAAGTACCCTTTTCGGCTCACCAATTTAAAAAAATCTAGTAAATACATTCATATCGATATAAAAGTCCTATTTACCAAATTTGAGATGTTTTACATTATATTTTAATATCATTTTTGATGAAAGTTTATTATGACCTTCAAGTAAAGTACCGGTTCCGGTTTTCCAATTTGGACCAAAATTTAGTGTGTTCTTTAAATCAATATATAAGCTACAAATACTAAATTTGAGAAGTTTTGAATATAATTTTTGATGGAAATCAGTTATGACCTTCAAATAAATTACCACTTCCGGTGATCAAGCAGTGACCAAAAAAGGAGGTTCCAACTAGATTTTAAAATAATCCTAAATACTATTTCAACTTTCTACGGCTAACCCTTGTTGAGTTATGCGAGATACGAACAGACGAACGTACGAACAGACGCCACTACGAAACTAGTCAAAATGGATATTTCCGTTGAAATCTGAAAACAAAAAATTTTCGCGATTACAATTGCTTCCTTTACTTCGTATAAGGAAGTAAAAAAGAGAAAAGAAAGAATAAAAACATACAAAAACAAAAGAAAAAAGTACAGTATGACTATAGCCATACTGTAATGCAAAGTACTGACAATATGTTCGAAAGAAAAAATAATAAATAATATGTTCATGAAACAATTAAATTTAAATAACTCATTTTTTTTTGCTTATTGGGTTCAACGTTCTCCTATTTGTTTCCTATTTAACTTCCATGATAGGAAAAATAAACAATAAGTTGAAATACCATAACACGTCTTTCCAGTAAAAATGGCTAAAAAAATTATAATAATATATTTTAAACAACTAGAATTATTTTAATGTTCTACCGTCATTGATTTTTAATACTAACCTCTATAAAATAAGGATGATTTTAATTTTATTAGTGACTCAAGAATTTAGCTTCGTTTGTCTTGAAGAATAAAGAAAATTTCAATGTGTTTTCTATGTCTTTATAACTTGTATCATTGTACATTATTGTACCATTTTCGTACATTTATAGTAAAACTCAACTTTATTCTTAACAAATCTATTGTTAGGTAACCTAATGATTACATTGTGGGGATCATGGGTGCTCGTGGGTAATTAGTATTCTGACTGAAGAAATAATAAAAAGGTTTTCTTACTTTAATAAGCGGTTGTCCATTTATTACATCCATTTCCAGTGTATTAATCCATCAGCCGTTAGTTGGAAGGACCATTAATTACTTAATTAGTGAGCTCTTGCCTTTCAAGTTTAGCAGCGCGAGGAGTTCTATTCTAATCATCAGCTGGTTAAGGATGTCTTTTACCTATATATAGATAACATAGAAAAATAATTTACCCTGAGTAACATAGATATTGACAACCGTCTATCGAATAAAGCTTGTATTGAATTAATTTTCTTATGCATTAGAATAATGTATATATCTAATTCTATGCAATGAAATATATCAGTAAGCTTATAAATTAATAAAAATGTGCCTACCTATGATGTTAATAGTATGTTTCTGGAGTTATTTATGTATGCATTCCCCTTCGCATGCTTTTGCGCAACCCAAGCAAAAGTCGCTATAGGTAAAAAGTTTAATAACTTCAAAACAAGTTATCGCAGCTCAGGAATTCTGACGCCATTTAAAAGAAAAGGAATCTAAAAACCTTCAAGAAATGATTTTGCAGACAAAAAAAATTCGAAATTACAGTTTGTTATAACTGAAAAAGAAAGGTTAAAAAAAGTCAAAAATATAAATATAATATAGCGGTGGAAGATCTCCAATAATTAATTATATTTCTTATAATCCTTTACATAAGGATATCATGACTACGATATTTAGACAGTTTCGCCCCTCCCTGGTCATCTTCAAATGGTATTATAGAGATATGGGTCTGACACCGAAGATTTGTAGCATGGTCTAAAAGGTTCTGTAAATAATTATGGATAATGACACATGCGGGCCATGGTAATGGACCGCAAGATCACTATAAGGCATTGCTATAATGTATTTTTTTTTTCCTTTTTTGTAAATTTCATACCATTTGAAGATGCTCAGCGAGTGGCAAAACTGTCTCAATATCATAACTACCCTTATGTAATGGATTATAAGAAATATAATCAATTATTGGAGATCTTCCACGACTATATTATATTTTAATTTGAATATACAGAGTCTCCCTCTATCTCAACCAAAGTCGAAAATATTTGCTCTTTTTCAATTCCTGGCAGAATTAGATGCAGTTATTTTAAGATGTAAAAACTAACGGGGTTTGAAAGGAAGTCCCTCGATGAGCGGTGTAGGGATCGATTCCGTAATTTTTTACGTTAATTATAAAAACTAAGAGACATAGGGAAAAACTTTATAGTGAAAAATGGATCTGTGTTAAAAAAATAATGGTTACGATTTTTTTTTTTTATGCTCAAGAAAAGTTATGAAAAAAATTAAGTTAAAAGATCTTGCTATTCTTATGAAATTATATAAAATGAAAACAAATCATTGCCTTTTTTTCCTTAAAAAAATACCAGTTTTTTATTATTCAACATAACAATATTTGAAGCTCAACGAGAAAAATTAATCTCGGTCGTCTGTAATTTAATTTTTTAAAAACATTTCAAGGGCAAAAACAAAAATCCGATTGCTTACATTAAAAGGTAAGGGGGATAGGAAAAGTGTAATGAGATAAAAGTTTTTTGTTTTTTTTACAAAAAACATTAATCTGTGATTAAAAAAAAAAAGAGATTTAGAATTTTTTTTTATGGCCAGGAAAGTTATTGCAAAAATTAAATTAAAGATGTAAGTGTGTAATTGGAGAGTCCCCGGAGGAAATGGCCGGAGTTTTTTTTATAATTTTTTTTCGAAAGGAGTTATACACATTAATTTGTTTGTATTGTTCAGTGTATCGTCGGTGTGTTAGAAGCGTTTTTAGAATACCCACAGACTGAGCTCAAAACTTTAAAATTGATTTTCACGAAATGCATCGGGGGTGACATTCTCTCTTTCTTCCGTGAAATCTTCAAATGTCACACTTACTATTCTTTGTTGTAATCAATTATAATTTTTCTTTATGCCGGATCCCTACCTTTTTTTCAAGTAGCTACTTGATTATCCACCCGAGGCACATGAAACCCAGTCTTGGGAATTGAGCCCGTGTCTTTATGATTCAATGGCGCAGCCCATAGAAATAAGATCAGAAAACTAAAATGAGATCAGTTAAATTATGATTTTTAAGTACAATAAATTTGATTGGGAAACGTTCAATGAGTAAATTATTCCATAACTATTTTTATTTTCTCTTTATTCAGATATTTTGTGTATTTTTATATCCTGTTATAGAATTTATAAAAATATTCAAAATTGTAAATTAAAATGAAACACTTATTTAATTAAACAATGGGTCATTCAAATATCTGATGAGCCTTAATGAAGCAGTTATGAATAAATTAAATTAATATATTTTTATAGTAAATATGTAATTTAAAAAACTTCAATGGATAATTTCTAAGGAATAGTGGACTCCTTTTATAACTATCCTTTAAACCCGTTCTTGGTGAAAGTGTAAGTTTTGACACAAAAAATAATGTATCAGAAGACCACAGGGTTCGAGAGAGCCAGCGGTGGACAATAGTTCAAAGGCTTCTGTTTCATCGGAAAAACCTGCCTTTTCTTTTCTTTTCCAGAAATCAATAACCCTGTAAGAAAAAATGTCTTACGTTGTAAAGACATCCGCCCATTATTATTGACTATAATATATACTACGTAGTGTGTCAATGAACTGTTTTATTACACCATAGTCATCAAAGTATTTATAAATATGGATTATATTCCTGAGAATAGTGAATAAGTGCGTAAGTCGACTTATGGTGAAAATGGAGTTATGTCCACCCCTGGGTTTTAAAAGTTCATTTCTACATCGTGCATAAATGGCTTAACCAGAAAAAAAATTAATAGGAAGACATCGCGATTTGATTCTTATTAAGTCTCATGTTAATTTAAAGATGAAACTACCGTCTTCAAAAGTTGTACTTATCGACTTACACATTTATTCACGAGTCTTACAGATATATTATGTAAATATTAATTTTTACGGGCATCAACGTCACCAAAACAGTTGAGTTTTTAACATATCATATGCATGGGCGTGCGTACGGGGCATGCCACAGGTGCACAGGAACTTGCTAATGTCTCAGAAAAAAAAAATTTATAAAACAGTAGATAGTAAAAGGATTCAACTTAAAGAAAACAAGTTACTTTGATCTAAAGTTCAAGGACTTCAACTAAAACATTTTTGTAGCCGAAGAGTGTTAATTTTTTGGTTTAATGTTTAACACAAAAATAGTTTAAAATACGTTTTAGACAGCATATTCTTTAAACAATATTCCAGGGGAGTAAAGAATTTCCCCAGATTCCCCGGCTGACTGGGGAATATGGAAGGACTTCACTGTACTTGGTCCGTCTACTCTCTAGCAAAGGATGCTGGGCACGCCTATGATCATTAGACTATACTTTTAATACGCGAAACCTTTTATTTGGGTCCGTGCCTTCCCCTCCCTCACAATCCACCAAAAAAATAAAAGTTTAAAGAGATTTTTTTAAAATTGGGATTTAACGTCCTTTTAAACTTTTAAGGCAAACAGGACGGTTTATCTTACAGGTTACCATCCTACTCTAATCAGATGGAAAAAGTCGAGATTCATTACGTGGGACTGCTACGAAATAAATTTAAATCCGCCAAATCCGGAACAGGCGCGGTAGCAGTCTCGGGATGGCTAAGGTTATGCCTTAACACTCTGGACCACCACTGCCTGAAGTTATAGGTTATAAGCAACTTTCATAGTTTTAGAGGCATTATAAATGAGTGCAAATGATTAAAAAAAAAAAAAAAAAAACCTGTACCACTGCAACCCATGAAGGTTCTTGGGTTCAATACTTGGTCAGGACCGTACTGTTTCTAAGCGAACGGTTGTACAAGGAGGTAATTTGGCCGAGATCACGCTCAACCGCCAGGTTTTTCCCCCAATTAAGGGTACCCACTTTATAGAGGCTGGATGGTCCCCAGGAGGGTCTCTCGATCCCACAGGTTCGATCCACGGCTGATAACAGAATAAATAATTATCTGCCACATCGGGCTTGAATCTTGGACCGGGAGCATGGTAACACAGTTCCTTACCACTGAGCTACTCCGCTCCTTCAAATGAATAGTATTTTGAATTATGTTTGCTACTTCTTTTTGGGACATGGCTGCTAACCTATTCTGAGCGGGAATACGGGAACCGTTTTGTCCACCACAAAATAAAAGACAACCCCATAGACCAGAGTTGAACCTTAGTTCTGCTTCTATAGGCGGCTCTTAATTTTATGATCTAATATTATTATTCGATTCTTATTTTATCAGAATATTATCTTTATAGTTTTTATATAAACAAATACAAATTAAAATAAACTATCGAATGTTTCAATCATAAGTGACATTACCATGATCGTACGCTATTCAAGGAGAGATGACTCCAAATTTAAGAATTGCATGTTTGTATTAGGCAGTCTTAGATAGACAACTGATAAGGCAGACAATTAGAAAATTGTACGTTATGCAAACTCTCTATTTTTAGTTGTAGTCCGAAATTTGTCGATATGGTTCAGGGCCGGCACTACGATTTTTGCCAAGGAGAACATTCTTGATTTTGCTTTCGCACTTCCTCCCCTCTAATAAAATTCAACAGTTTTATAACAGTATTTTAAGTAATATATTTCAAGATAAATATGTTGATAAAAATTTTATTGATTGGAGAGGTCAAAACGAAAGATTTATTTTAATAATTAAAGAGAGCAAAAACTCAAACTAAGAGATAATTCAATGAAAGCTAATCCTCTTTCAAAGAAATGGATCGGTAATTTTCTGTTTCAAGTTGTGCAATAAACACCTTCTACGAATATATTATTATTATTTTAATTATTTTAATTTGCTCTAATATTACAAATGATATTCCCGACATAAACAAGCGTTACTAACGGAGCGGCCTATTTATTCTACTAACATGACTTCTCCATCGGACTCTCTAATCGTTCAACTGCTATCGACTTACATCATGCTCTACCGTATTCGGCTCAACAGGCACAGGCTATGGTTCATAGTTATTTAATTCTACACTCTTTTCTAGCCTCGTGATTATTTCTCGGAGGAAGATGAGGTAAGCTACACGCGTCTTAACAATCACTTTACCATTAGTAATCGGCGAAGGCGAAAGTTCAAATGCATTAGATTGGATTCAGTTGCGTCCAAGAAAGATCCCTGGAATTGAAATTTAAAAAAAAAAATCCAAAACATGCTTGATCAACAGTCAAAAAAAAAAATATAAATATATATATATATATATATATATATATATATATATATATATATATATATATATATATATAAATGTATATATATAATTTAAATAAAGGAAGCTCAAATCCACGATGATACAAAATAATGACAAATGATTCATTGATAATGGAGAAATATCGTAATAAAAAAGCTACCATAAGCTTTCATTCTGAAAATTTGTGGGACAGAGAAAATTTGATTTGAATTTTGGTTGTAGATGTAGGGTAGCTGATATTTTTTTTATTAAATTAGTCGTATTTTGTATTTGTAATTCGCGACGTCACATATTCAGTTGGGTATTTTATTAGGCATTCAGTTAGGCGAAGGGATTAGAAAATCCAAATTTTGCAGATACGCCACTTTGGCATTGTACCGACTTATTTAAATTAATTATATGGACTTTTTTGTTTATTTATTTTTTATTTTTGTATTTATTTTTTTAATTATTTTTTATTATTCTGATTTATATATTTTTTTCTTTATTGTGTAATATATAGCATGAATGCATTCTTACAGCTCTAATACCTATAGCACTTGAGTGTGGCAGGTTGTATAATTTTTTCAATAAAAATCATGTTAAAAAAAAAATTAAAATATATAAAATAGAATATGGAAATAAATAGGGTGTACCGACGGACATGTACCACTTTCATATTTTCCAAAATTTAGAGAATTTGATTATAAAACATTGTTTGTCTTAGTTATGGAATATGAAGTGTTTTTTTTTTTGGTGATACTATTGTTTTGGTAGCTTCATCTAGTTCTTCACCAATGCTCCTAACTGTGGAATTCCCGAATGGAAGGGGTATATTTTTATGACAGATTCTGATATAAAATAAAATTATTAGGCTAATTTATATTTGGGCATTTTTTTTGGATCTGATGCAAAGTTGTACTCAATCCACGGGTACTTGTTGGAGAAACATCTATTGATTCTGAACTCATATAGAAAAATAATCATAACCCTTAACAAGGGTCAAACACGATTATTTAACAAATAATTAAAAGCAAAAAACAGTTTTTAGTAGACTTTTTAATAAGTGTTATGAATTTAATTGATATGAATAAAGTAAACAACTAAATTTTAGCTTCTTTTTTTTTCCATCAAGCAAAACCAATTTCAACTATTTGCCGCGATTAGTTATTTTATAAAAACAATTTAACAACTCTGCTGAAGCCAAAGCGGTGTAGCACTCACGAATGTTTTGAAGGTAAATGGTCCGATTTTAGCGACACTGTCCGATTTATTATTGAAAGACAGGCAAAATAGCCGACTAATGTTTGATAACTCCACATGCAATAGAGAACGTAGTTTATCAAGAACTAACTATAAGTATACAAGTTTCATAATGGAAACTTACCTCCACCATCTGTGGGTTCTTTGAAGAAAATCATATAAAAATTAATGTCGCAAGCAGGCACAACCAAACTATACTCCAAATTAAAGAAAATACACAAAGCATCGAGAATATGAAGAAAGTACAAAACGATATTTTAGAATTTTTTTTTTATAAGCTTCTTCAAAGTAAGATCTTTAAATAAAAATGATTTATTACAGTTTATAGGCGTGCAATGTTCTCTAACGATTGATTCAAATGTACTATATTAAGTTCCATACCTTGGCCGGGAAATTCTGTTAATGTCGATGTTTATCCTAAAAGAAGATATGCACTTGGAAATAAATTGTAACTGATGAAGCGATTATCTCAAAAGCAATAAATTTTTAAAGTTTGGCCATTGTATTAACTCACAAAGAAATATAAACAATGGTAGAAATAGATGGTCCAAGAATTAGTTTAAAATACCCAGTTGTAAATAACTGTTCAGAAAATATTTCGATTTTTGTCCACTGACGAACGATGCACTGTGCGATGCGCCGTTTATGCCCAAAACGCAAAAACTGAAAAAAAAAAAATAATAATAAATAACTCCAAAAAATATCATTTTTCGGGAAAATCTCCATTTATCTCCTGGGGGAACTGTTGTAACAAAAAAAAAAAAAAAAAAAAAAAAAAAAAAAAAAAAAAAAAAAAAAAAAAAAAAAAAAAAAAAAAAAAAAAAAAAAAAAAAAAAAAAAAAAAAACCAGACAGGTATAAACTTTGTAGCTTATTCAACTACCACACTCAAAACTCTCGATACAATATAAATTAATATAATAGTGTTTGAAACACTTGCTCAATAGCCGGAGATGAAGTATTATATCCAAATTTGGGATTTATGATGATGGCTTCTTGCAGAAAATTTTAATAGGATTGCGTTCTTTGCACTTTTTCGATTTACCTCATTGTTTTAAACAAACCACATAACTCTTTGAAAATTTCCGAATTTCTTATGTTCTGAGAAAAAATAAAAAAAAATCGATATCTCCCCACTTTTGTTTCTGCCTTAGCCATTTGTAATTGTCAACTTTTAAAACCCAGCTGTGAACTTAACTTATTTTTATCAGTCGAGTTAACTTGGCCAGTCATTTATTCATGACAACTTGAGCACCTAATTAATGCATAATAACTGAATGGATAGTCTTTATTAATTTTTAGTATTTCAAATTAATTTAATTGTAAAATATTATAAATTACTGCAAAAATATGCTAATATTTATTGTAATTGATTTTTTTTTTTTTTTTTTTTATCTCAGGCTATATTTAGAGTTTACATTATATTTGAGACATTCTGAATCATTTAGGGGAGGAGAAGATAATAAATAGCGAACAAAAGAGAGGATAAGGAAACGAACAATAGATAAAGTGGAAATAAATTTAATGGATTACAAAAAAAATTAGAGAACTGCTTATGTGTTGCAATTATGTTATATTATTATGGTAATTTTAATATAAAAGTGTTATAAGTTACGTCGTCCGTAAATTTAGAAATACAAACGAGTTATCTTATTTTGGAGAGTTTAGAGCTTGGAATTGAAAACTTTTTTTATAAAAGCCAATAGTTACCTATAAATCCCCACAGGTACAGCAAATTCAGAATATTTTATCTCCAACACGAGTCAAATACGCTTTTCAGAACCAAGAAAATTAAATTTTTTTTTAATATTTGTCAAATGATGAATTTAAAATAGATTGGATTTTTAAAGTAAGAACAGTAAATACTTTCTGATTCTGAATATTTCAGGAAAGTATATTCAGAAGTATTTTTATAAATAAAAAAAAAAAAAAAAAAAAAAAAAGAAGAAGGTACTTTTTAGATTTGCTGTTAAATAGGGCACCAAAAATGTATTTTATATATGTGTGTTTTTATTGTATTTTCCCAATTTTATCGGTTTTATATAATTTTTATATGATTTGAAAAAAACAAATTATTATACATTTTAAATTATTAATGACTGAAATAGAGACATTACAAAGTTTCATTGATAATACTACAAACTCCCACTCTATTGATGGTATCATCTACGATAGGAAAATTGTTAAATAGTTTTTGTAAATCGGGATAGCTCATTTAGTGAAAAGATGCCGATTTATGACTCACCTTTTCGGTAATCTCTTTTTTATCATTATCGACATTATAACAAGTATCCGCGATTACAGTTCAGATTAAAAGTTATCAAACGTTTCTTTTCTAATGTTTAACTTAGGAATAATTAATAAAATAATGTTCAATAAAATTAATTAGATATTGCCTAGATGTTGAATGTATTTGTAACACCCGCAATTAATGTACGGTGTGAACATTTTTTTTTTTTTTTGGTAGAATTGTGCAATATTGCATAATTTTAGAAATTTATTTATTTATAATTTCATCCTTAGGAATTCCGACAAAGATAAGATAGGCGGTCATGTTATAAATGAATAAAATTGCATCCAATTTATAGGTTACTTTTTCAGTATTCCTATATTGTTGGAAATATTATTCATATGCATTTAAGCCAACCATTATTTAACCCAACCAAACTTGATAAATGTTTCATAAATGTTTCCCAATACAACGGATTGGTAGTTGAAAATTGTTTAATAATATCCATTTATATATCAATCTGGCATTAGTCAGATTCAATAAGGTTTACAATAAACCTTTTTAAATGAGGTTTACAATAAGCGATTTTCGTACACATTTTCTATTATCTCTATGAAAAATGGGCTAATCATTTTTTTTCTTTTTTAGAACAGTTGTGTTATCTCTGTTGTTTTTTTCCTTATTCCGTCTATTTCACAAACCTAACTAAGGGTGTAAATAGAACTCCGACCGCACAAGCCACAAGGTCTTGCCTCCTGCGAAATTTCTACACAGTCTTTTTTATTTTGGTAACAAGATGTTACGAAAACATATTTATTCTCAATCCTAATTCAGCGTGAAATATTACTAATATTGTTTACTTGTTGATCATTAAGGTGTATCTAAAGATGAAAAACTGATCGAAATCAACAAACACTAGATTTCTTTTTTATATTTTACACAATATGATTATAATGGATTATAATATAATTCATGATATTTATTCATTTATGATATTTGCATTATAAAAATCATAGAAGATTTAAAAATGATTTTTGAATGCATTTAGCATACATCATCCATTCCAACAAATACGCAATGTAAAGTAATTTCCCTCGCGACATGTTTATTATGATCCTTGTAGTATTATTATATAAATAGTAATATATGTATATATATATATATATATATATATATATATATATATAGATAAAATATATAAAAATTTATATTTATATTTTTTTTTTTAAATTACTGTCCTCAGCTTGGAGATTGCAATAAAACAATTTTTTTTTTTCTATTTCTATTAACGAAAAAATCAAATAGTCAGTGGATACAGTCGGTTGATCAATTCAATACTTAAGCATCTGTTTCTAGATATTAAGAGAAATATTAATTCAGTACTACAAAAAGGAAAAAAAAAAATGTTAAGTGTTATGCGTATATTATAATTTTATTATTCAATAATCAGTTTTCTTCTTTAAAAAATATGCTTTATTATTAATAACACCAATGAATTCTGCTATAATGTTCAATAATCATTCATCGTTACAATGTTTTTTTACAAAACTTGCAAAAAGTGTTTTTTGAGGGTGTGTGTTTTTGATAGATTATTGGACATCTTAAGCCAATAAGGATGAATTGCTTATTTTTTCGTAAATATCTCTGCGAAAATCACATTCAATGCCACCAAAAACTATAAGTTTATCTCATCAACATAGACAAACGTGAAAAAAAGAATCAGAGAAAAAAAAGGAGAAGAAACTCGGTTTTCCAAAAAAAAAAAAATTTAGTGTTTAAAATACGACGTAATTAAAAAAGGGGATACTGATATTTAAGAAATCTCATTCGTGATCTTAGATTTTACTCTTCTCTACCCAACCGTTATTTATTTCTTTAAGTTACAACTCATTTATCATTATGAGGCTTAATGGATTTCACACCTTGACGTTTTTTCTAAGAGTTTTGGGAATTGAACCTAAACCGTATAGATGATCTATCAGGTTTATGAAAAATACATTAAAGCATTGAATAACATTTTGCCCCTGCTAGCCCCGATGTATTGCATTTTCATACAATCAAATAATAATTTTTAAAACATTTTAGTGTTATTTATTTATTCTTAATCTTTATCTCGGTTTGATAGTTGCCCTTGAGTTGCAATAGTCATATATTGTCGCTGTTGAAGCAACATAGCGTATCTCAATTTATAATGAAACTAAGATACGCATACCATTATTCAAAATTTCCTGCTGAATCTCCTAGACAATACTAGTTTTTTAATGGAATAAAAATTAATTTAACGAATAAAAATAAAAACTAGATATATTTTACATAGCAATAAATATAAATTTAACACAGCTTTTTCACTCTCCTGGAAAGTTGACCAAATTGGGATAAGTTATGTTGCTTCAACGGTAGCAATATGGTTTTTGTTCCTTTTATGTAATTGATAAAATATTTCAAGTCACAAACATAACAAGGTGCTTTAGCGTTATTAATTTTATTATTCGTTATAAAGATGAAGAGGCATTCATAACACTAAACTGGCTTAAATTCTGGAATGGGGTAAAGCGCGTGCTAAATTGTAAATGCTATCAGCCGTTGCCCCCGCCATGTCAATGTCTGGAGATAACTAGCGAATGGCCATTGTAAACTTGCTTTACCTATTTAGCCGAACATCAAAGGCCTTCAATATCCCATTATATAATAAACTTTTATATGAGGATTGAAAAATGTGGGAAGTAAAAATTTTAAATACTTTCTACGAAGAGATTTAAACACAAATCGACGGAGGTGAAAGTGTATTGTTCTGAAAGATATACCAAATATTCAATATTTCATCAAAAGTGGTTAGCTTGCCTAGGAGATGAGGTATAGTGGTTTAGAACATATTTCTGAGTGGATCCAGATCATATCCAGTTTCAGTTCATTTGATAACATTTCTCAGGGACATCATGAATCGATCCTATGTTCCCAAGCTAGTAAAAAATGGAACTCTCCAACTAGACGATTTTTAACTTTCAATTTGATACGGATGTTCAGTTCTCAGACACTTTTAAATGCATCCATTACATACAAATATGGGTAGGCAACCTTTTTTGCTTTTCAAGTCTTATCTAAAATTCAGCTATATCGTATGCTTACAATTTTCTTCTTCAGATACTTTCCTCCATCTCGTCACCATGACTCGTTTTTCCCCCTCTGCCAACTATTGGAAAAGTCATTTCTTCAATATCATTCCGAATTTTTTTTTCTTGTAATCATTTCCCCGCAGACTGTCAGGATCCTAAAGCTGCTTGATAGGATGATAATCCGAAGAAGACAAGAACTAGATTGGGCAGAGTGCGGCGGGGTTTGTGGAGCAGTGGGTCCCAGCCACGACCGTAACAGAAGTGGAGGACCCTTTAACTATGTCCGTTAGACCAATAACTGTGACGCCTAACCTTCACCGCAGAGCATCCTTTGTCTCCTCCTGATATCAACGCCTCCTGTATAACTGGTACCTTAATACTGTACCAGTACTTTGACTTTCCCTGAGTGATGTTTGAAAATGGACTTAAAAGATGGTTCTATATAAATTTTGAAAATTTGTATGCATTATCCTACCTATACATTGGAAAACTTCTTTAGGAAAAAGAAAATTCTATACGACTAGTAACTATGGTAAAATCCACCAATAAGAAAACCTACTTTATGGCGAAGTCTTTGTTACTTTATTAAACTAATCCACTATCATTAGCATTAGGGTTTCCGTAAAAGAGGGTAATTTGGAACTCGGTAAGTGAAAAAAGCACAATAATATAAAGGGTACGTTAAAAATGGGTATTTAAAAAACTAATTTTTTTTTAAATATTTGAATTAAAATATAAATTAATTAATCAATTAGTTTATATAAATCTATATCGATTATTTGTTGACTTGAAACATTGCCAAGTTGGCATAAAAAAAATAGTGCAAAATTTTTAAATGATTTGAAACGACGGGTTGGAGTTTTACATGAATGTATACGAAGTATATTGTATGTATACGAAGACGCTATTTATTTTCTCTTTTTGATTACTCTATTTGTGTCTTTATATATTTTTTCATTGAAGTGACGCTCGTGATTTTAAGTACCTTTAGTAAACATACAAATTTATAAGCCATGGTAGTGGATATAAGTCTTTAAATCAAAAGGAGGAACATGTTTTGAAAAAGGGTAATATCAGTTCCATGAGTGGATATTTTCATAAAAATGTAGTGGTAACCCTGATCTTATTATCGGGATTATATATATAAGACATAAAATTTTATTAAGTACCATATGATAATATAGATAATGATAATACAGTTATAAAGTATGAACTAATTTGTCTTTTCTATCTTGTTGTTCTTTCTGTGTCATAGTATCCCGCACTTAACACTAACATTTTTATATTTCAAACCGAGTTAATTAAACATTATTTTTAATTATACATACATTATATATATACAACTAACCTTGTCCCAATCCTTGCTGGAACTCGAAATTTTATTTTAAAAGAAATTTAGTGAGTTTTATCAGGGTGAGGACCGTGATTTATACGCTTTTAGGTTTACGGAGCCCTAGCCAATGTAAATATATATATATATATATATATATATATATATACACACATTGATTAATCGAAATGTCGGGACAAACTCCAGAGCTCCGTAAATCTTAAAAGCGTATATTAAATCACGGTCCTCACCCTGATAAAACCCACTAAATTTCTTTTAAAATAAAATTTAGAGTTTCAGCCAGGATTGGTGCAAGGTTCGCTAAGATGAAGCCTGCGCTAAACCCATTTGTAATGTGTTTTCCCGATCTTGATTTTTTTTCTCATAATTTTGGCGGCCACCGAATATCACTAATAAATTAATAAATAAATGAAATGATGGAATGGAGCGACTGGAGAGCTTGGAGTGAAGATTTTAAGGGCCACACTCCATCGTTACATTTTTCACCAACAGAAGATTCATGTCAGCTAAAAACGTTTTTGTAATAATTGCAATCTACAAATATTTCAATGTAAATTATAAGCAGATTATAAATTATAAATCCACTGAAAATATTTATTTTCTTATAATGAATATTTCTATTTTTGATATAATTAATTATAGTAAAAATAGTTATTCATATCAATATTCTTGTTACATATTTTATACAATGAATATCGTAAATTTCAACTATATTGCATTTACTGATAAACAAAAACTGTGCAGTTCATCATTACACTCCATCAATTTTCCACACGGTCGGTTGGAGAGATTGGATTTTTGTGTGGCAAGTTTAGGACTCGTGAAATTCCAGCTGTTTTCGAACAAATCGTTATATATCTCTGTTATTTCGTTAAAAAAAAATAATAAACGAACTTTTCTGCGATTTGCAAAAAATAGTTTTGATATATGTATGTACTAAAAAAAAAAAAAATTGAAAACTTTTGATAAGTAAAGAGGGGAAAGGGGAAAATAAAAAATAATGACTTACAACTTATTTAATATTCAAGCAAGAAAATATAGGAGAGCTTTAATTTTGATAATATCACAAATCTTACAATTAGATTGCATGTATTACTGCATTGTACATGCAAAAGCAAGAGAAATAGGTAAGACTATTTATTAAAAACCTGGAAGTGTCGGCCTAATTTTTAGCGGAAATCTTTTTGTTTTTCTATTTTCATAACACTTAGGAATAAACTATTTTTTGGGGTGGGGAATCTAAATCTGATCTCGGTTTTTGAGAAAACTAACGTTTTCACCTCAAAATTCACAATTTTGGGGACTTTTTTTTTAATTTTTAGTATTGTAAGCTTAATACCTCAACATTTTGATTCCTTATTTTTTTTAATAATTATTCTGCTTGGCAATAAGGATATTTTGGTACAGAACTCATTTTTCTACCTTCATCAGAACCAGAGATATAAAATAAAATGTTTTGTGCACATGCTAACCCGATTTTTTTCCGGAACTGCTGGGGCGCTGTCCAATATTTTAAGACCTAGATTCCCCTAAAAAAGTTTCATCAAAATCTAGGAAACACATCGTCTCTTTTTAAAATAAATAGTAGTTAACTTTTATATATAAAAATATTAATATTTTCAAAATATTTTTTGTTTAAATTGAATAAGGGCAGGTGTTTAATCGATTAGTTTATATAAATCCATATCGATTCTTCATTTTGTTTGAAACATAGCAAAGGTAAAAGAGTTAGCAAAGTTGTCTTTAAAATAAAAACAATTTTTTAAAAATTCAATAGGCAAAAAGAATAATTCAAAAGAAAAACGAAAATAGTTACTTCAAGAAAGAATAAAGAAATCAGTTGTAGAAATAAAACTGATCTGTTTTTTTTTTTGTAAGTTGATGTTCAATTCTTCAATCAATTATTGATACACGAATGAAATATCTGTTATTGTATCTATTAAAGTATCTATTAATATACGATGAAGTATCTATTATTGATACACATTATTTGTACTATACTGTATCATTGAGCTGTGAATAAGAAACCAAAAGGAATTAAAAAATTAAGTCCAATTTGAAATACTTTCATTAATACAAAAAAAAAAAAATGTAAAAACCTATATTTTACTAATTTTTTAATAATCCTTATAGTTTTAATTTTAAATTACTCCTATTTGTCTCGGCCTCAACATAATTTGAAATTTAATTGTGAAATAGGAATAAGAGTTACAAATTATTTTATCTGTGCATTTTTTTATCATTGGCGGCCTATATCAGAATTTAATTACTTTCATCTCTTTGAAATCCATTCAATTTTACCATCCCTTAGAATCTAATTAACAAAGATCTTCATAGAATTTAATGAATATCGAAATTATCCGGATGAAGTAATTATATACATTGGTAGAGATATAAAACCCTCTTTATTGATGCATTGTTTTAAGCAATATTTATTTACTTATTACCTCCTATATTTTAAATCAATTCAATCAAACTCTTTTATGGGTAGACAATGCATTTTTAAACTCGGTGCCTCTAACCTATGATGTCGCACACGGCACCTAAAACCTAAACCAATTAAAATAAATAAACTCGAATTAGATTTTTTTTTTTTAACAAAAATTCGAAAATTAATCTCGAACTTCTTAAATCTTGCACGAGGTGTCCTGATTGACACATAAAAATGCCAGGTAGTGATGCTTTGCAGAATGAGGAAAGTTATACCGTTTTATTCTGACAAAAACACATTAATTTGTAATTTAGACTTACGAAATTAGAGTAAATACAACTTCTCCAAAAAAAGTCCTATGCAAATTTTTTGTAAAGCTCAGAGTCATCAACAGTCACGTGATTCGTCGCGATATTCAAATTATGCCTTTGCCATGATATTCTAGTCACTGTCAGCGCCTCTATCCTATCTTCACTCATTTTCTGACACAATAACATGATTTGCTTTATCTTGTTCTGGGCATTAGCAAAGAAGTGATGTATAGTAGCTTTCTCGTCATGAGAGTGTGGGAGGGGTGGGGGAGAGGGTGTCATTCCCTCCCAATAATTTGAGAATCTTTTTCAAACTGCGAAAATTGTAGCAAAACATTTTACTCCAAGAGTTATTATGTTTGCCCTGTATCCTCATCCTTTTAAAAATAAAGATAGAATCTCAGAGACTCCCTGGGCAGTGTAAGGACTAAATATTATTTTCCTTCATACTTTAAGAGCCCATAACACTGGCGATGAATCCATTAAATGTAACAAGGCTGGTCAAGGTGGGAAACCGTTGGAGCTGTAAAGGCGTCATGCGTCGGTGCCTCTAGCGGCATGTTCCTAGCGGATTTGTCCTCTTTGTTTCTTCCTCTCCGTTTCAACTGTTCCCGAAATATCTCGGTATGGATTCTTAAATAAATATTTCTGTCATTTTATCTATTCTTCACACTATCATTATAACAGTCTGTTTCATTTGTTTGTTTCTTTTTAACATAATATTTTATTGTTCTATTGCCTCCAATAGGATATTTTAGTTAGTTTTATAGTTCTTTCAATAATAAATTATTTAATTTTTATATCTCGCTGTACTTCAGTTCTCTCTTAGTTATCAATTTACTGCTCATGTATCATCTTCCTATGGTTATTCTTTGCTTGTGTTTCCTTTCTTATTGTCCATTCCGTTCCTCATCCCAAGTATTTCCTTTTACTTCTATTCTACAAAATATTAATCAATAAGTAATAAGAATAAATAATTTTTTTTATAAATAAATTATATGTAAAGAGCGCCTATGTAGGATAATGTGGGGCAAGAGCACTCTAAATTTTACGAAGTTCGGCTTTACGCGACTGTAATTTTTTTTTTTTAAGCTAGATTTTCCTCTTTTTTTTTTTTAAATGTTCCTTAGACAACTATGTTTAAATATCACATTCAAGCCTACGTTTCAACCACGTCCAATTTGATGAGATTGATAATTTAATTTAATAGTTCTTAGTACGCACCTGCCTCTACCTTAAGGGGTAACTGCGTACAAGGTATATGGAAGATTCATTATTCAATCAGGAGCGGTTTAGGGGCAAGTGAAAAACAAATAAATAAAAAATAAAAATAATCTGGAAACAATTAATGTCTTGAAAAAATGCGTCTGTATGCTTGGCAAAAAATGTATTTTCTGTAATTTATAATTGATTGGTATTACCTTCATTTTTTCTTCATTTTGCTTTCAAGTAATTTTGACTTTATGATATTTGGCGATATTGTCCAGTAATTGAAAATATAAATCATTTTCTGACATTAAAAAAAAATTGATTACAATATTTAAAAAAAAATGTATTAAAGATTTCTTAACTTACTGAATTTAAGCTCCAATCAGTTTTAAGAGAAAAAAACATAAACCTATTGGGTAAAATATATATTAAATATAATATAAAATATAATAATAAATAATATAATAAAATATAATATAATATAACTAATATTATTCTTACCTGATTTACATCATGATAGAAATAAAGGAATATAATGCAAGGAACCTTTTGTTTAGTTTATAAAAATATTTAAATTCATAGTTTGAACCCATAATGGAACACTCATGCAGAATAAAAAAGACAAGGACTGATAAGACGATACATACAGCTATCACTTCTTCTGGACACCAGATCCCCACTTAACTTACGAAACAAACGAATAATCCACACTACTATACTTAGGCCTATCTGGACAAACGGAGTAGAACTTTTGGATACAGCAAAACACGTCCACACGCCCAAGATACAAACAGCACAATCCAAAATTCTTAGAAAAATTGTAAATGCTCCATGGTTTATTTCGAATCACACTATGCACACAATGACATAGACATTCCAACAATAGAATATTCCATTCGCGACAAATACATCACATTTCATTCTTCAACTAAAATTCAGTCCAATCCATTAGTTCTGTCTCTTTCCTCCTCCATGTTACCCGGTCTGGCTGGACGGAGGTTGAAAAGGCAATAGCCTAGAGACCTCCTGGCTCAACAATAATTCGAAATTCAAGACAAATTTTCAAACAGATCAAGGACATAAAAACAACGACATAGACTTTGCTTGCTGCGATGCAACGCACTTGAAAATATAATATAAAAGAATAAAGATCCTATAATAAATGAAGGTGATTCTTGGTAACTATCCTGAACATGATAACTATTCTATACTAAACTATATTTGTGACTATTTTGGCACTTTTGCATTATTGTATTATAGGAAATATATTAGGAAAAAAAGAACTACAATAATTTAAATTATGAGTATTTATAACGAAATAATTTGTAATTTCAATAAGTGTTGTAATATGTATAATAACAGTTACTAAGAGCTGATTGTTGAGTCAAGGATTTATGTAGTCTTGGATGTAAACTGACCTAGCTTCAGGACTTGAACATTTCAAGTCTACTAAAACTAAAGTTCTCGCTTAGTCGCGGAATGAACTAGTATTATCCTTGTACTTAAACTATTATAACCCGAGACCATTTTATTCCGAGACTGACCGACTGGTTATACATAGTAGGCTTAGTCGAGAACTAAGCCAATTCCTGGCAAATCGATCGGTTCTAGATGTTACAATATACCGTTACTTTTTCTCTCATTTAGAACACGCGATAAAATGTATTTTTAGTAAAAATAACAAATAAATTATTTTGTAGCCTTGGATAAATTAACCTAAATTTAACTTCTGTCGTTAAGCAAACCTCAGAAAAAAATTCTGGTATATCGTTTCTTCTGTTCCTTCTAGTCTTCAGTTTCTATAAGAGATTAAGTGATGACTAAACAACTTGCAATCATGTCAGGAGTACAACAGTTCCGCTTACGGACTATTAAGCTACGAACGTCGAGATCTGCCTAAGTAGAGAAAGAGGAACAAAACATTATGAGAGTCCTGAATTAGAGGCAATCAGTGAGGATGATTGGAGAGTGGCTGACTGGGGACTTTTTTACAACTCATTAGTTGCTACCAATCAGAGCGCTCAGTTTTCACCAGGCACGGCAAATAGCGGACCAATCAGCCGGCAACTCGACTCCCGCACTTCGTCTCTTTATGGTGGTACTTACATTAGTTTAACAGTGGTCTCCTGGATAAGGAAGGCTTTCTTTCACGGTACTCGATTTCCAATTTCCAGAAAGCATAAACAATAAAAATAATTATTGACCTTTGTTAAGAAGAGAGAGTACTCGATAGTCCATTGGCCAAGAGGAGGCCTCTGAGTAGAGGGTTACGACACGAATAAACAAGATAAAGCGCATACACATTGTGGGTGAGAATGACTAAATGGCAAGTTAATTTAATATAATTATTGTTAACTGGCAGTGGTGTAGAGTTAGACCAATAGTTAGAGACGTTTCTGCGGCATTCTCATAATGAACTGACTGTAGGAACTCGTTAACTATATTAGTTAAAGAAAATTGATACGTTCAGATATCGTCGGTGATGCTGAAATAAATTCCCCTCAAGTATTTATAGAGCTCAACATGATTCAATCTTTTTTTTTTTATATCTAGATTTGTGGGAATTATAACGGAATTATTGAAGCACCAGAAAGAAACAAAGAAGACAAAGGTGTGTCAATTGAATAACACTATAATTCCCACAAAGAGGGATATAAATAACCCTTTGCCCAGAAACCCCATGGGCCCGGATACACCGTAGCACCTTGACGTTTATGAAAAATTTATAATTTTTATAATGTTTCACATACATATTTTTAAAATTAATTTTTGTTTGTAGTTAGCGATGTCGACTTGTTCCATCATGCGAAGGTTTCCCAACCATATTAATTTTAGGTTTCTCTAGAATGATTACCGTTGGCTTGAAATTGGCCCAGATTGCAGTCTTATGAATTCTGTCTCTCCTAACCTTTCCTTAGAATTTCGGCTGGTATCGTATCTCCATTGATCATAACTGATTCTTGTGTTCCGAAGTTATAGGCCGAGATTTGGAAGACTACAAGAGGAAATAATAAACATCGATTTGTAGAAAGTCGTTTTTTCCCTTACCTCCGCAAAATATTCAGTGTCTTCAGTGGCGTGTCAAGGTCCTCGTGCGCCCGCGTCAGTCCACTTCTCTTTCGCCCCCATTTCACACTATTAACGCCTCCAACCCTAACTAAAAATGGGAATAGATATATTTTTTTTCTTATTGTAAACATCTAATAACAGTCATTTATGGTAAAGTAATATTTTCACCTTACCTCATAACTTTAAAAAAAAATTATTTATTCGGTTTAATTTCACTATGCAAAATTAAATATATATCGTAATTATACATTATGAGGTCATGTTATGAACAAATCATAAATATAATGTAACTTCAGTAATATATATATATATATATATATATATATATATATATATGTTTAATTATCCACTTTTACGTTTCCCCTCCCGTAACGCCCGGGATACTCGTTTTCTCCCTGGCACGCCACTAAGTGTTATTGTAATTATCACTCAATTAAATTTAAAAAAAAAAAATTATCTTCTCTAATGCGTTTATCGTTAATGCACTCGGTGACTAATATGGCGCAGTCATTATTAATGAATTTAAAATTCTATGTGCTAGTATATTGTGCTAGTAATTTAAAGTTCTGTAGTGCTTCTGTATAAAAAAAAAAAAAAAATGCAAAACATACACTAGTGTTTGTTATTTTCAAATATTCATATCTAAAAAAAAATATTATATATTTTATATTAATATAAATAGGGTTTCGGTATAAATTACAGATTTTTTTTTTAATTCGATTTTCGGATGCTAAGTATTATGAAACATAAAACCTCAAATTTTGAAGGGTTGTGAATAAATTTTTTTCTTCTTTAATTTCTAAACCAAAATATATATTATTATATATTCTATTATAACAAAAATCATTAAAAAATGGTCGTATAAACACAAGATCGTTATAGCTTAACTTACTACATAAATTAAAGACGAATATTTCATTTCGAAAAATATTAAAAAACTTGATATTGTCATATTTAAACAGAAAAAAAACTGTATGTACCACTACAACACATGGAGGATTTAGGATTTAGATAAGGAACCACCGTTTCTTGGCCAACACTTACACAAGTAATCTTGTTTGGATCAGGCTCAACCGCCAGGTATTTCACGTAGCCTACTGAAGGAGTAGGTATTTAGGGTACCCTCTTTATAGAGTTTCGGTATGCTACAGTTCTCCCAACCCGACAATAGATTCACCAGTTATAGAACAGAAAATAAATTTCTAGCCACTGCCGCACGCTAACTAAGGCCCAGAGTCAGGAGTCCAGTGCCGTATTTACTCAGCTACCCTACTGCTTAATTAAATAATGTTGCTGCCGTACCGAGAAGGAACACATGATCTTTACATTACTATTACCACGCTCTTATCACCCTGCCCTTCACCGACCCCTCTTTAAATAATAACCTTGTTGGATCAGTGCAAAAATTTCGCACAACCAATCGATAGCATCAGATCTCAATGGATTTAGGAGTTTAGAACAACTTTAATTATTTAAATTCGGTAATAGTTCTACATGGCATTGGAATGTGATAGGACCTTGTATTTATTACTTCAAAATTAATTAAAATTAAAGGTTGTGGAAATAAACTGACTCCGCATCTTGTACCTTCTTCTTTTTAATCGGTTCAGTACTTTTCCTGAAAAAGGAATCTTTCCAATAGAAATAATATATATGATATTAAACGATTTCTTACTTGTATTGCATTATAGTATCGCAATTATACAATGTAGCTGTATGATTGAAAACAAATAAAGAAATTGGAATTAGTTTCTAGGAAATGTGTTGTTCTTATGCGAAGTAAAGGATTTATGGAACGTGTAATATATCCATCTCTCCAAAAGTCTTAGCTGCACCAAGAATCTAAACCTTGATACCATGCTATGAAGCCAAAAGCGTTTGTACCTTGGAAACCTGCAATTTACTGGCTGCATTCAGCACCTGCTTCAAGTAGGTAAGTTCTGAAATAATGCCTGTCATTAGCAACTTGCCCACATACTGGCCCTAGACCTACCGGCTAAGGTAGCCTATACTTCATTACTATCGAAATTACTATAATTCTGGAGGGAGAAACGGTACGTGGCATGCCATTTCGGAATTATCGCCAGTGGAATGGGAGAATGTATAAGAAAGTGATACAGAGGACAGGTCTGACATTGGATGGCACACCACTTTCTCCTGGTCCATGACACTGAGCGCTCTGTAGATTTCTCCAAGAGCGGCCTAGATTCTAACAGCACCATCATCTTATAATTCCTGTCATCTGGAACCCCGGGGTCCGTGTCCTCACTACTGGCTACCTGCCTTCAAGAGATTTCTCTTCTCTTTATCGCCACTTACCGTCCTGTTATATGGTACATATTTCATTAGAAATTACACCTCGCAAACGAGAGGTGATTCGAGAAATAAGCATGATTTTAAAATGGGAACTTTTCGAAAGCGAGGTGTATAAAACTATATGTGGCAACTGTCAAAGACGCTGTATAACTATTTCTCTATGTGAGCAATAAAAAAATAATATTTATAAGGTATTTTTTTTTTTTTTTTACTTATGAATTTACTTCAGGAACTTTTTGTCGTCCTGCATCGATCACACTCGGTATTTTTATTGTTTTACTCATGAATATTGACATAATGTGTTTAAATAAGCATATTACTGTGCTGATAAGAAAATTATATGTTTAATTGATTCTTTCTTTTCAGAAATAAATTTGCTACCCATCATATTTCACATCTTTTATTTATTAAACTTCTTTTATTCAACGTTTCGTATAGTTCAAGTGTCCCATGTCCGTCCTAAAAGTATAAATATATTCAAATATTATGGCAAATTAATTTTAACATAATCGTTTCTATTTTTTTAACTGATAAAACTATCCATTTGTACAATAAAAACATACATATTTTATTATTGCTTTTTTGGGTTAATCAGCCCATACTTAATTGTAATCTATTAATTTACATTGATTATAATTACCTTAATCATCATCTTTGTTGCTGAAACTAATCCTTTATTTATCCTATTATATCAATGTCATTATTTTGTAATTTTACTATTGAAATGGATTTTTCCTGTAATTAAGTTCATTAATATTTATATATTCCACTAATTATATTATATTCCATTTTTTCCGCTATAATGGCCTAGATTCTTTATTTATGGTGAGTAGCAGATTTATTCTAGAAAATAAATAATCAATATAAAGAATTTAACCCATCGAAAAGAAAAAAAATTAGAAAAAGAAAATAATTTTTTTTCATGAGAGATAATAAATCAATATGCCCTTATCAGAGCATGGCTAAACTTGATTATTTATTTGTAGTAAATTAAATACATCAAAAGAAGGAAGAATTCAATGTATTCCAAACACCTGTCTCCTGCATGAATTACTGATCACTGTGATGTCTGTCTTTGTCAAGCCTCTGCCAGGAAGGGAAAAGATAATCCATAATACTTCTTTTCAAAATCGTATGGTTTTCGTTGTCTGTCGACAAATCAGGGATAGATCCAGAGGTTGGCTTTAAGGAGAGGGGACTCTCTGGGCAGGACCGGAACTGGGATTTTTGCAAGGGGGACAAGCTCAATTTTGCCCTTCTTTCCCCATCCCTCCTCTAATAAAATTTAACAGTTTTATAACAGTATTTTAGGTAGTATATTTAGAAATGAACGTCATCTCCTAACATTAACTGATTTAAGGTGAATACAATCAAAAAGCAGAAACAAATATTTTTTCCTTAACATATAAATAAAATTTCGCTGGAAATTTGCCGTCCACTTAATTCTTGCCGTCCGGACTTTCTCCCCCTCTCCTTAGTTCCGATCCTGTATCAGTGTCACCACAGTATTCATGAATACTCGTAGAATAGATCGAGATTATCCAAGAAATTTTTTTTATATTTTTTAATATTATCATATATTCTTCCGTTGATTCGCAAACCATTTTTGATTTGCAATGCATTTTTATTATGGATGATTAGTAGAATTAGGCGAATGTGTTGTCTTATCCTGTATCAGGACGGATTGACAGGATATCTCAGTAATTAATAACCGAATGATAAATTTTGGACCAATTTTAAAATATTTTGACCTTGATTAGGATTACATTTATACGAGTCGAGCGACTTAACTGAACGCTATAAATACGTTTTGAGTTCACATCATGTTTAAAAAATAATAAAACGATTGAAGTTTAACACACATGTTTTATTTAAATTAATCAAAAATGCAATCGCAAGGCAATTATATAATTACATTTTATAATTTCGACAATCAATTTCTCACCAAGGTTAATTACCTGAGAAAGGTTAATTTTCCTTCTACATAATAAATGATAATTTATCCCAGTTACTCTGTCACGAGCATTGGTACTACTAGTAGGTATATTTTAAATTAACCATATTTTATTTATTATTTATTCTCAGTATTTTTTGGGGGGAGGGGAAAATTTTTCCATTTTCCCCACCCTCTGTAGATCCGTCATTGGGACAAATAACCCTTAATTAATATTCTATAAAATTTGTATCACCGTTGATTCATGAAAAGTCATGAATTCTTAAATGAAATTGCATTCATTAATTTACTATTAAATAAATTTTACCCAACAACTGCAATGGCAGTGATAGCCACAGCATAAATACTAGTTGACCCTGCTGGGAAATGAAACAGCTCTTCTTCTAGCTAGGTTATCTCCCAATACTAAATCAATTAATGCGATCCATATTAATATTTATATTTAACTTATTTCTTTATTTGAATTACTCACAATTTTGAATTTCGCAATCTCGTTATTTTTTTTTATATGCTTAGTCTTTTTTTTATGTGTTTTTTCTGTTAATCGTATATTTATTTTTTTCCTCTCATATTTTATTTATTTGTTTATTTTTTTGTCTTACAATATTATCTTTTTAATTTCTCAGTTCATCATTATAATTACATTATCTATTCTATTTAATTTAGTACTATAGTTTATCACAAATTATTCCATGATTATAAGCAATATGCTTCGTTAGGAATGTCTCTAGCATGAGACTATATCCCCTCTTTTCCAATTGTAAAAATATTGTTATTTGTTTAAAAAAAAAACATGTGAGGCTCTCCAAACCGATCTGGTAATAATGAATATATAAAAATAAAATAAAAAAGGCGTAAACAAAATAATAAAATACCTGTGTCGTTGATTGATCTTTTTAAATATCAATGCATTTGTTCTAGAAAATATAAAAGAATATTAATTAATTTATTATAATTAATTTATTATAATTTATTTATAATTTAGTTCGTAGTTTTTTTTAATTTATATTCCTATACAACATAACTGCATGAAAATATGTTTTATTTTATTTTTCCTTAGTACCAAAGGGTACAGTAATTCCATAAATCCTTCTTTTTTTTCTTTTTAAACTGAATAAATTTTTCGTAGATTATCATTTTAAAAATTAATGTTTAGTGAGTACCTTATGTACAATAATTAAAGTAAGTGAGGCAAAAAAAATATATAGTTTGTAAAGAAAAAAGTTTTTAGTAAATATGAATTTATTAATTACCGACACCAGATCTCTGGTTCGAAAAGAATGGCAACATCAAGATAGCTGTTTGGGAGTAGCGAAAAGGAAAAACAGTACATCTCATGTAATCTTAGCTTATAATGTAATATTGTTCCAATTTAAAAAAATGTACCGCCGAAGCTAGCGCATATACTTCGAAAATAATTTAATACGTAGAATATTTGGTCTAATGAAGGATGATTCAACCGGGAAATTAAAGAGACTACACAACGCGGAATTGCAAAGCACGCACCCTGTTTAAGTACTTAAAGTAATAACAGTAAAAGCACTGCGGTTGGAATGGGCATGTAAACAGTGAACGAATCTCTAAAAAGTTAATTATTGTTGAACCGACGGGGGAACGTCCGAGGGGTATACCAAGGCGTAGGTCGGAGGACTGCATTAAGATCTTAAAGATTTGAGTTTTTACAGTTGTCGGTGAAGAGGGGGAATGTAATTGGGGATAATTTATATTGGTATCAAATCGTATGCACCGGTTCACTGAGCCTTTTTTATTTCATTATTAATCTATTTTTTCAAAATACACATCGCACATTGAGAATCGGAACTGAACGGAAGGAGAAGGGTAACGGCCGGCGGAATTTTTGTGGCAACATATTTCGAGTGAAATTTTATTTTTAGGTTAAGCAAAAAATATGTGGTCTGCTTTTTGATTCTCTTGACCTTAATTAAGTCAATAAAATGTGTTAATGTTGTGAGATGATATTACTTATTTCGAAAAATATTATCTTAAATACTTTCATTAAAATGTTGACACTTTTGGAAGGGACGGCAAAATTAAGCTTGCCTCCTGGAAAAAATCCTAGTTCAATCTGCTCTCAATTGTTGCAGCAATAAATTTCCGAACTTTCAATACCAATCGTGCCATTTTTTAAATTTTGTATCATAGTTTCATAGAAATTAATACAGTAATTACTTTTTTAAATTTCAAATACATTGGCTGAAAAGTCGCGAATTTCCAGTTGGATAAAAAACTGTGATTGGCTAAATTACCGTAATTGGAACATAAATTTAGTAAGCCTTTTTTTCTTAAAATTTATTTTAATGTTTGTTCTTTTGTCATTCATTAGAATTGTTGTAATTAATTCGAGTTTTATAATGTCAAGAATTTATATTTTATTTTTTTATTTATTAATTTTTTGTAATTCTTCAGAATATCGTATATCTCTCTCTCTCTCTCTCTCTCTATATATATATATATATATATATATATATATATATATATATATATATATATATCTCTATATATATATATATATGTATATCTATATATATATATATATATATATATATATATATATATATATATATATATATATATATATATATATAAATGAAACAACTGGAATGTGTCGCGCAGCGGGAAAAGCTGTATTGCCTACATTGAATCCACCACCTGATCCATTGAAAACGTATACATCTGTTCAGAAGTATTTATTCTTAACATATTTTGCATGAAAACATTATATTGATCGTGGAAACATGTTCTTTTCATCAAACATTTCCAAATACTGTTAACTGTAAACGTATTACTACTAATCATTGAAAATATAAATAGGTCCATTTTCGTGATTCAAACATTTATTGAAATATAAAATTAATTTGTCTAAAAAGTCTAACGGCCGAATAATGCTAGTTTAGTTAGAAAATTGTTAGTTATAGTGAAGCAATGAAATTTATTTTATGACCATCTTATATCAGGTGATGCCGTGACGTGGCGGCTAGTGATTATATAAAGTGTATATAATTATTAGCTTTATTTATATTATATTATAGCTTTATATTATAAAGTCTACTCCAATCTAATCCCAGAGTTTATTAAATGGGGCCAGGCATGTATGTATTATATCACATAGCACAGCTTCTTACTGAGGCTATAGTAAATCTATGATTGTTGAGCATTGTAGTAAAACGATAATTATGATGTAATAAAACAATTTTTGAGAATAATTAATGATACAGTTAGCCATTGTTGGTAGATATATTTAATAAGGAGCCATATCTTTTTGTCCTTTACTCATGAGGTGTGGTGGTAATTATCTGCTCCCTTCAATCCCGGCCGCCACTGGCTATGATGAAGAATCGCTGTCTGTTTCTTTTTTTCAATATTTGTTCCTTAGCCTTCTCACCATAGAAAGCTACCTAAGAAATTTTATTAACAACTCAGTCAACATGGGATGTAGGGATTCCAGGTGTGCAATTAAACTTTTATTTTACATTTTTGCCTTAAAATTTCAGCACACAATCTTGAGCAATAGCACATAATCATTCTGATTTTAATTAAAAATATTTAAAAAAATAAAGTAAACTTATTATATAAACCTGTACCGCTACTACCCATAAGTGTCTTAGGCAGTGGCGTAGCCTAAGGGAAAGTCCAAGGGGTCCGGATTCCCCTCCGAAATTATACAATACTGTTACTTTTTTCTTATCAGTAAACAAAAAATGTATAAACCTATTTGAATGTTATTTTATAAATAATATAGCTAGCCATCGAAAATATTATGTAGAAAGAGGGCCTCTCTGCATTACCGATTGGGGTGGTTTTCTTTAAAGTAGATCTTTGGAGGGAACCTCCCTTCCCTCCTGAAACGAAATCCTGACTACACTACTGGCCTTTGGCTTAAAACATGAGAAGGAAATATTGTTTATCGAATAAAGGTCATGCAAGGAGGTGCTTAAGCGCAACCACTAAGTTTGTCCCCAAAGAATAGAATCGTCAGTTCTGAGACTTACCCACCCTCTATAAAATGTGTATTCGCCCTTCTATGAGTCAGGCCGTTTTCACGTGGTCCGATAAAATCTGACATCCGCTATAATTTACGCAGAAAGCATACGGTGCTTTCACACCGTCCGATAATTATCGGAGTCAGATCCTATATTGCAGTAGATAAATCGGATGTCGGTCAGACCGTGTAAAAATGGCCTTTGGGAAAAACCCTGGATCACGAAAAATGGCCACATCACCTCCTTGTGCAATCGTTGATCACTAAGTAATTCCCCATTACTTCAAGATACTGGAAGGACTGTATAGGCAAGCAACTTAAGAAAAAACCTTGTGGTGGCGGAGCATAGGTCGGAAGATTACGCTCAACGTGGGAAAACCTCCCTCTTCATAACTCCAGACAGAGCCTCTTCATAGCTTTTCTTGTCAAATATAAAATATATAAGTTGTTTCTTATTTCAATAACAAAAGGTTATTGTTAGGCGCACCTAAAACTTGTCTCTATAAACGATTTTTCCTTAAGTTGTTTACTTATAGAAATTATTTATTAATTTTTTAATTTATTTTTTTCTTGTTTTATTAAGATCGTGAATGAATCTCGTGAACTTATTTTCTAATATTAAAATGATATTTAATTCAAAATACATTTATTACTATATATAAGTAATCACTCAATTGCTAACGATAAATAGTTTTCAGTAGAGGTTTGTTTATTAAAACCTAAACCATACTGAACTATTGAACTTGAATGCAAAGTTGTTTTTTTCCACTTATGTTTGCGTCCGCGATTATGTTGTAGTTTAATAATATAATTATGGTCTGTTTGATTAATTTGTACGTGTATTTGAGATGGTTGTGCCTAGAGTCGACATTATAGGAAAATCTAAAATGTTGAAAAGTTTGTGATTTGGGGACCTTCTTCAAACAACGACATTTGTGGTAAGCCATTTACTCTAAGAGTCACTGAAATTTAAAACCAATACCAATTACTCTTAACTAAATACTTTGGGATTTGATCGATGCAATACTGTGTTTGAATTGAAAAAAAATATAGTGTTGTCAAGTGTCAGCATTCGCAACTGGTAAGTGAAAAGTTCAAATCCAAAAGGTAATTCAAATGTTTCATAATATAGTTGAAAAAATTATAATATTTAGTATAGTTAATAATAATAATAAAGTTTTATTCTCAATTTTAAAATTACAAAAAACTCTGTTTTATCATGTTCCGGGTTTCACATCCTTTACGTGATAATTGATTTTTAGAACAATAATTAGGTTTTACATACATACATTGTTCGTATAATAATAGTAGAAAAAATAGAAAATAAAAACCCACATAGAAAAATAAATATGTAGATAAATAAGAGGGATGCATAACTAG
The DNA here is from genome assembly GCA_948150685.1 of Rhaphigaster nebulosa. NCBI lineage: Eukaryota > Metazoa > Arthropoda > Insecta > Hemiptera > Pentatomidae > Rhaphigaster > Rhaphigaster nebulosa. The sequence goes on from OX411310.1 coordinate 30,488,284, forward strand.
AGTAAAATATAATAAATATGACACACAAACTACTATATGGTACTATAACCTATATATAGTTAGGAGTGCGTGTTTGGTTCTTTTGTGCATGTAACTTCGAAGGGAATTTTTATAATATAGTTGAGAAATCGGATCAATATTGTAGGATTTTAGATTTTGCACCTCTCCCACTCCTAATAAAATGTTGTGTCAACATCCATGGTGATATCCTTATGTATCATTGATTCTTATAGTTACTAATGCATAATTAACCAAAGTCATGCATCTTCCATCTGTTCAGTTTTTCCAGATGTGGCTGTCTGAGTTGTGACCAAAAAATTATCAAAACTTTCATTGAATTTGGATCTGATCTCTATGTAATCCTATGGTGTATGTGGTGATTGTAATGAAATGTTATTGAACAGTGTATAGTCTTTTCATATCCCCGTTAGAGTTGTACGAAGCATTTCAGTGCAGGCTCATAGGTATATTTTCAGTATCTCTTTAATTGTTTTTTAATCGTTTGTAAACAGAAATGGGGCCTTATTATTTTATGATCCCTTTCTTGAAAGCCGAAATGCAAGCGTAGGATTTACCACTACATCAAACTATCACAAACTCATACTTATCTTGATCTGATATCAGATATTTTAATGGCAATTTCCCATTGCTTTGAATTTCTACTGGGTAAGGTTTGTTCAACATGGCATCAGAGTGATTATTTCTGAAGGTTAACCGTAAACTAAAGTACACCGCATTCCATCGGATTTAACGAGCAGGTTCAAGGAATGTGTTCAACGGATGTATAAAGTGCACCAACTTCTTCGCTACTAAATCTCCTCGAGATCTTTTGGCCACGAAATTAGGGCCAGGTGATCTGTTCCTTCAGGCAGTGTTGGTGGGAGGATTGTCCCAGTTCTACGCTGAGTGGGATAGTCCGAATAATCTGTTCGACAGGCTTTCTTTCTTTTTTTTTTATTTCTGAAGAATAAGAAACTGCAACCTAAGAGTCAGTATCGTAAAAAAAAAATAACATAGCAATAGGGAAAGTGGCCGGGATGCGTAATTATTGTTTCGTGAATGACAAGGTGACTTCGCTCATAGGAGCAAGTGTTTTTGTTAATGTGAAAAAAAACGGCATTATGTTGTGCATATCAGACATCAGCCGTCTTTGCAGTTTACGCGATCAAGTGCTGTTGTATAGGCTGTCGTAATTAATGGATTAGTGTCAGAAAATAATCTTTAATATCTTTGATTGATAACACGATAAATTGGTTATATACAGTATGGTGTATCTTAACAAGAAAAAACTTCAAGGATATATGTTTTGGTGAATTAGGCTGATAAAAATTGGTTAGTATATAAGTCTGCTGAATATCAGGAGAATGCAGCACTGTTTGCTCCATAGTAGCCATTGATGCCATGCTCAGCGCAACATAACTCATTTGGATATTATAATATTTGTTTACAGGGGCAAATAAATTTAAAAAAAAGAATAAATGAACCTGAAGTCGAACTTTTTCAAGAACCAAGTCTATTCCTAGTTCTCGGGGTTAATGACACCTAACCTTTCTTAAGCAACCAATCTGACAATTTTAAATTGTAAGGTCTAGCTTTCTAGATTAGGGTGTTGATTTTACTCTTATTATTATAGTGTAAAGATTTAAAAAGCTCCTGTCAATAGAATAATAAAACTTATTTAAAGTAGAATATAACAGAAAAATAAACTTTATTCTGGGACTGGGTCCCTTAAGATTAAGTACGGTCAAGTAAAAAAAAAAAACAGAAAAAAATTTCTGGCCAAAGACTACATTAATAAAAGTCAATTGATGTTTACAATAATCTCAGTAATAAATTCTTAATATAACAAATTTAACTTAAATACAAATTAAATTGTAAAACTGTTATGGAAACTGTTAATTAAACATTATTATTAATATTTACGGTTTTGATTTTGATTTATGCGTGCAGGTAATTTGAGACGATTATTGTTAAGGCTTCTTTAGTTATAAGATATTTATAATGCAATTAATTTAAAAGCAATAATTGTTATCGCGTTTTGTTGTTATTATTTCACAATCCTTCATCTTCTTCACCTTTCATAGGGATTTTAAAAAAACTTCTTATTAATAGACTTGAAGATATTTATATTTTAATAAATATAAACATTAGGGCGTTTCTACCATTGTACTAGTAATTATAAAATTTCTTATGAGTTATAAAAATTCCTTGCATTGCAAAAATTCTAAATTCTAATTAATTTCTAGAATTCAAAAGAATTACTACAAGTTAAGTTTAAAAATAAACAACCTTGTTAATATAAAAGTTCATTAACTGGACTGCTAGTTTAATGCAGGGAAAATAAGTAAAAATAGTAAATTATATATATATATATATATATATATATATATATATATATATATATATATATATATAATGAAAAAAAAAAAAATACACAATTCGATCTCCAGTTGTCTGGTTGGATTACTGGAACTTAATTTAATTATATTCTAAAAAATAAATTAAAGTACATAAATAAAATAAAAAATTTAAAATAGATATATTGGACAAGAGGAAGATTGATCATTGAGAAGATGGAAATATAGATGGTGTTTAAATGAGGTAAGGGAAGAGGCTTTCTGAATGGATATGAATAAGAAATTCCAAAACGAAGTAGTACGAGTAATAAAGGATTTTTCAAAGGAAGCAGTTCTAAGAAATGGGATATACAAATTTGGTTGAAATCATGTGTTAAAGTGGTGGATGGAAGAACGAAAGGTGAGGATGCCAAGAATATATGAAGGTTTTTTGGTTCTTTAGCTTTGGAACAAAAAGGCACCAAGAAGGTATTGTCATCGGAAATAAAGATAAAGCCAAACTTGCTCAGACAGCGATGATGTACGGCAAATTTTTCTAATATTATTGGCATTGAACTTTCGGGTTCGTTTAGGTTTGTTATTATTATTATTGTTATGTTTTTATATCACTTAGATAAAGTGTTGGTAAAGTATTATTGAGTTATATATACGTCAAGGCTGGAACAAGCGATTACCTGAACTGGAGGGAATGCACTGAGGGTTTTTGCCACGGACTGTAAATGTTTTGCTTAGCCCAAATTGGTAGTAGTAAATGGTTGTCAGTTTTACTGCAGGAGGCCTCTCGCGGTACCTCTGTAATAAATATCAGCTCTTCGGCATCTGTTCACTTAACAACCGAGTCTGTTTTTGTAGTAATTTTTCATTGCTCTGTAAATATATGTACGGTGAGACAACACATTTTATCATATTCTTATGTCAACTGTATGATAAAAGTATCGAATGTGAAAATAAAAACGCCTTTTTCATATTCGTTACTATTACAGCTGCTAGAGAGCACGACTGTAATGTGAGGAATATGAAAAATGCTTATTTTCACATTCAATACTTTAAAGTTGACACGACGATATTTAGTTTGGTTTTCCTTACTTGATGGAATTTGTTAATTTTAAAAATTATTTATTTATTTATATTTTCCTCAAAAGTATTAAACAATAGACACATTCCATCTGCAACCATTTCTACTAAAGAAAGAGAAAAAATGGTAATATTATTTCGAAAAAGAATTTCAGGATTTCACTTAATTTATACAGTTTTGTTTAGCTTGAGATAAAAAAAGTATTTGATAAAAAAAAATTTCACTTGTTTCTATCTGAATAAAATTGTAGGTATCTTAAAATACAAATATCTTGATAAAAAAAACAGTATATATCGTAAATAATTTCTAATAATATTCTATAGAAAAATATATATTTTCTTAGAATTTCCAGTTTATTGCAAAAAACGGGAGAATTTTTTTTAAACAATTGAATTCGATGAATATTTGTGGAGTCATTTTCAGTGAAACATGTTATATAAAAAACACCAAATGATCACGAAACAAATAATTTACGATAAAAATATTAAAATTTGAATTTTTAAAATGTTTACTTGAAACCTTGAAATAATACTTTTCAACTACACATCCATTCGCATTTTTAAATTTAAATACATTCTAAAGCAAACAGGCAACTTTAAATTTTGTAGATTTTATTTTGTTTAATGCTACTTACCTCAGCTCCCTTGGCTTTCAATATATTGTGACGTGGCAGGGGTAGGACGCTGGAACCTACTGAGTCCGGTTTTACCCCCGACTATCTTCCAACTGCATATTGAAGAATCTTGCTTTGGAAGTCCGCTAGGCTGTGTAAATATTGTAAATTTGTGCAATTATTATTTAGAATATTTATTTTTTTAAAATGTATATCGTTTCTACATCTTCATCTTTCATCTTCATAAATTTTTCATAATTTCTTATTAATAGTTAGCTGATGGGACTCACCTTTTATTTCGTATTGAACTTGCAAGCTAAAACTAAAACTTCTAGTTTTAGTTAGTTTTGTTTATTTATTTATAATGTTTATATCGTATTAATTAAAATCAGTTTGCTCGATTATGTAATGCCTTAAGTGGCGGATTGTAATATATTTAATAAATATTCTAAATAATAAAACAAATTCTTTTACTATTACTACTCCTCTATAAATTTCTATGCAAGGAGAGGTTGGTTGAGGGTGCGGTTCTAGAAAGAGAACACAGATAAGTGTAAACTTATTTTTAATGTATACCGACCTTTCGGCCTAAATTGCAGAGCTTCGTCAGGGCTAAGCAAAACAAGCTACAACCATGAAAGTAAATAACAACAAAAAATAAGTATAGATATAGTAGGAAATGCATTGAAGAATGTGAAATAATTAAATGATCATATTCTCCTATTTATTTACTTCTATATCTATATCTATTCTTTGTTGCTTTTATATACATTCATGGCTATATATTGTTTTTCTTAGCTCTGATAAAACTTAGGCTGAAACGTCAGCGCACGTTAAAAATAAGTTTACTCTAATTTGTTTTATTTATTTCTTGACCTTCCCACCCAACTTCTTGAATTTCATCTATGGTCACCGATATCTACACCATTATAATTTTTATTAATATTTAAAACATTAGTGTGATATGAAAATAGAATGAATAAATACATATTTAAATAGACGAAAAAAATGTTCATGTGTCCTGCTTTAAGTACGGAATCAAATCCAAAATTTGAGTGATGGTCACGAAAAATATTGCTTCATGATTTTTTTTTTTGGTTTATTTCATATTAATCCTATTCAAAATTTAAGGTTTTGCGTTTCAAGATACTGAAAACGTTTCAAATTGAATTAAAAAAATAATCCATTCGTAATTCGTCCGCCGCATTTCTCCGAGTCTACTGGACCAATACTTTTTTTTTTTGGGTCCCAAAGTCACAGATCAGTCACTTCAGGATGATCCTAGGAACTCGACGTTACCATCAGCGGTTTTGTCCCGAAATGGCAGTCGATTGGAGGTTTCATATATCCATAACTCAGTTATTTATATGAAAAGAAAAGAAAACATAAGGTATTTTGATATAATTAATCCAAAGCATAAAAAAAAAAAAATGTAATAATTTGCAGTGTTTTTTTATTAACAATATTATTTTCATTGTAAACATTTGTTTTACTCATATTTATTATAATTATACAAAGCACTATTCCTTTCTTTAGAAAATGCTGGTCTTCTGTTTATTTAACTGAAATGTACTGAAGTAAACTTCGGATTGATAATTGAAAGAAAAACCTGTACTACCCTCATTAGTTTTACACTCTTATCTATAATCCTAGGATGATGAATTGGATTGACCACAGTTCCACAACAATAGAATAGGCGCATTTTCGGACGTCAAAACAAATTTCCAGAGAGATATCCTTTGAAGAAGTAGATGAACCGTGTATAGGATAAGAGGAGTGAATGGGGTATCTGGGTCGGCAACTATTCTGCTGTCAAAGAATAATTTCGCACGGTACTGTATAGGAGGCTCTCATAGCGTCCATCTCGCGGCATCCCGAAAAATTACCCAGCAGTGAGAGCGAATCTCATCCCTGGCTTTCCCTTCTATTTAGTTACGCTCTTCTCCTCTAAATAGTTCCCGACCTTATAAAGCTACTAAAAAATTTTATAAGGCTGAGAAAAATGTAAAATGATTCATAACTATAGCGAAGGATTCCAACTGCAAGTGCTAAAGAGTAAAATTGGGAAACTAGAATCATAATTAGGCAAAAAATTTTCAAATAATGAATGAAAAATCATTTTTATTTATTTTTTTATTAAATAGATAATAAATTAATCATTCATTAAAATATAAACAGGACAACAAATTATTGAATAAAAATAAATCTATTCAGTGATTTGTTTTGCCTCATTTTTATATTGTTGTTATTAAATTATACCTGTCATAAATAATATTTTCAAAATTATACAGAAGAGTAAAAAGAAGTTTCAGATCGTTCTATATTACTAGTTAGGAATATTGATCAATATTTACATTTGAAGTAGTGCATATTTGATTAACCTTTTAGCTTATTTACGATACTTATACTCCGAAAAATATGATCAGAATAATGAAAATACGATAATAAAATCAAAAAAGCAAAATTAGATTAATGATGGTTTACATCTGACTACAGAATTAAAATTTCAAATATGCTCCTTTTTTAGGTTGTTAATAAATTTTCAAGTGTATTATTTGGGATTTGGAGATAAATAAATTAATACAAACTGTTCAAAACGAACTTAATAAATAAATTTTTCACGTATGATGACTTAAAATATATTCAAAATATTTACTCTGCCCAGAAGCGCGGTCTGACTGAACCTAAAGCAAACATCACTGTTCGTTCGCTAACGTAAACGAGTGACGCCATGTATATTCTTCCGATCATATATTAATTCTCATTGCCATTCTAATTGCCATTTTCTTCCGATCTTATATTAATTCTCATTGCCATTCTAATTGCCATTTTCTTCCGATATTATATTAATTCTCAATGACATTCTAATTGCCATTTTCTTCCGATCTTATATTCATTCTCTAATCCTCTGGCGGTCCCGTTGAAAGATGCGCTGTTCATTGGTATTCGCGTTTGTGGTTCTATTCTTTAATTTATTAGTGTCATCATTAACATATTTTAACATTTTGTCTGTTCTTATCATTAGTTCGTCTGTTGCGGAAATTATTCGCCTTCAGGAAATTCCTTCAACTTTCGTCTTTCTTCTCTGATTTCTTCTTTCTTGGAGTACTCCTTTACTACATGTATACTTCTCTCTTGAAAATTCAATAATTTCCACGACCGAATTCATCTAAAGGTGAGTGTTAGCTATAACAATTTCCTTACATTTATTTTTCGCTTTTTTCTTCCTCTTTCTTTCTTTGTGGTGTTGTTTCCCTTCTGGAAATAACATTCAGATTTGGAAATTAAGAATACAGATTCGGGAAAAAAAAATGAACAATAGATAATTCGTTATCATAATATTGTGCGGTTATTTAATTATTATATATATTTTTTACCTACAGAATAAAATGTTTGCGTAGGTAGGTAGATAGGTGCCCCATAGTCTCTAAACCCGTTAATTATTGCGGATACTGTATACTCTGCCCCTTGTCCAAGCCGTGGAGCTTATTGTTGTCCGGACAACTTTTTTTACCCTACCACTTGAAAATGGGGATATTTATAAATAAGATTAAATAAATAATAAATTAATAAATAAATTAAGGGAAGTAAATAAACATTATGCTTTGTATATTTCTCCAGTGATTAAAACCGTCCTTGAGACGGGTCTTCCCACTCTTTTTTTTAATAAAAGATGAATGACGTATATGAAAATCATAAAATATATGGTGAAGAAGGCTCAGATTAAAATGTTAAAATATGATTTTTAATTTATATTATTCGATATAAAGGATATCAGATTAAAAGGATGATATAAGCATAAAGGGTAATACCGTTTCATTTGATCTCAGATAGTGACAATTAAGAGAGAAAAGTAAGGAAGATCTGTTCGAATTGATCTTTTATTTTATAAAACACATAAGTGGAATAACATCAATTCCACCAGATAAGATAATTAATAAAATAGTAATGTGTATAATATTTGATTTTTGGTAATTTCTAAATTATTTTTATTTTATATAATGAAATTTGTTACTATTTATTGTGTAGTATTAGTGATGTGATGCAGGTTTTATTAAAATGTAATTACATGAAAATTAATAAGACGCCTTAAATTGATTGGAACAGATATATTAATGTTCAATAATCCTTGTTGGTTCATAGATGACATGCTAGAGAATGAACAAAGTGGCCTGAAACGGCGCCTATGTTAATAGAATAAAAAATATCTTTAAAAAAGTGGAGTTTAAAATGGTATTATCCTGGACAAATAATTAAAATTAATTATTTGGAAAAAAAAAATTTGTAATATAAAAACCGTTTTTGATATTAATATTATGCAATGATTTTTAATTTTCGATTCTTAAGACTTTGTTATTTATAAAATTGTAGATTTAATTATTTATATTTAAAAAAATAAATAAATTGGAGCGGAATTTATTGTTGTTTTTGAGCACTCTGGCTAGAAAATTAAATACATTGGAGGAAGGAATTATCTTCGGAATGATGTACGTTTTACGGACCCAAAGAGTTTTATTTCATTTCATTTTGTAGTTCAGATTGTTCTAGATTCGATTTTGGTTTTCTGTCTGTAGTTGAAGTATTTATTGAAAAGATAAGCTTCCAATATGTATTGTTTATCGGGAGATCTGTTAAATAAACTGAAAAGGGTGCTTCTTTGTCCCTTTGATGGTACTTAGTTTAACCGCCTCATAACGAAGTATCCCGCCCTCACGTACACTACACCTAGCCTCCTAGCGATGGACTCTTCCAAGATAGTAATAATGGGGTGGCATCGACAATGAACCATTGTCTGCTGCGGCAACAGGCGGATCGAGGGCTAGTAACTGGCCCAGTTCTCATATCCCTTATACGGTCATCCACACCATCTGCCGCGTCTCCTTCCAATATGATATTATATCAAATTATCTGCAAATAATAAATAAATAAATAATTTTAATAAATAAATAATAATAATAATAAAATAAATAATGTTTTCAAACTAAACCTAGTTCCTAGAAGAAGCAAAATTTCAATCACCAACATCTGTCATACCCCTCTTGAATTGACTCCTCTACATCGAACTATTTATTATTTATATATGGATTGCGGAATCTATTGCCAACCATATCTCCTCTGTTGTTATATGTAACTAAATGATATTTGTTTGCATATCTGTATTTCAAACTGGAGGCTGTCGTGGTTAATTGGGCTCCCATTATTTTGAATAAAATCCTAAAAGAAAACATTTATTTTGCAGGATATTAATTACGTATATGCAGGATTCCTCGGCTCTTAAAAGTAAATTAGTCAAAAAGCTGAAGAGCAACAAAAAAAAAATTAGTATAGATGGTCGAAAAAATTTCAGGAATTACTTTATCCTTTCTGGGTTTTTTTCTTACTTTCACTAACTTACCGCATAAACGCTTCAGTCAGATGTACTGAGACTGCAAAAAAAAAAATCAATAGTAATAAATCGAGGTTAGTTTGATTTTGATTCCGAAAATCTTGTTTTCTATCTTTAACCTCTTAAAAAGTGAGTCTATATTAAACAACGTATTTAAAAAAAAGAGGGGTTGTTGGTTTAAATGTACAACTAACTTAAGATAACTTAACGTTTGAAGTTAACTTGTCTTAAGTTAGTTGTACATTTAAACCAACCACCCCTCTTTCTATGATAGAGCTGTTTGAAAGCTCTATCAAACAGAATTTTTGAGATATCGATATGAAATTTGGGTAAAGCATAATTCAGATGACATTGAAAATGAGTTCTCCGCACACGATCTTTTCGCACCAACTGCCTCAATTATTAACATTTCTATCGTCTCATGTTGCTTGTAGTTGTCTATATTTTCCTCAGTTTATTAATTTTATTTGTAATTTGATTCAACATCTAATTTAGTTTTAAAACCATACTGGTAACTAATGTTCAACAAAATTAAAGTTACAAAGCTTCGAACATTTTTCGATTAATGCATCTATGCTCTTCTATATTGTTAATGCAGAATAAAATCCAGGACAAAAACTGTTTACTTTGGGTTCTCAAAAAATATTGTTATGAACCTATATATATATTTTGAAATACGAGATATATTACAGAGCATTAGGTACTGGCTGCAGAGGTTATGCTTCGGCCGTCAAGTTATTATTTACCATCCGGCTGGGTTTAGTACCGTGCTCTGGAGTGCAAAAAATATTTTAGGATCTCTTTGAGGTGAATGAACCTCTACAGTTGAACCCTCTGTAATTTTTTCTACCGAAGACATATATATATATATATATATATATATATATATATATATATATATATATATATATATATATATATATATATATATATATATATATATATATATGTATACACACACATATATATTATTAATTCGGTAAAACTGATATATATATATATATATATATATATATATATATATATATATATATATATATATATATATATATATATATATATATATATGAAACTGATTAATACATTTTAAGAAACTTTACAATCAATTAACTAGAAGTTATTGAATATAAAATAAGTCGCAGAAAGTCGTTACATTAAATAAATAAAAATGAGATAATTTTAACTGTGTGATGTATAAAAAAATCTACACTGCTTAAAAACTTAAATTTTATAACCTTAAATGACAACTAGATAATGAAAGCATAAAAATGGTTTGATAAATGTTTGCTACTCCCAATAAACCCAAAAACGAGCACCTCGCAATAGTTTATGGATAAATCAAGCTATTTGGAACTCAGTGCTGGGTTCATTTATTTTAACTTATTTTTTTAAATAAAATAAAGCTAAATATTTTTTTTTCTACATTTCTTTAATCATTTGTATTTTTTTGATATATTTGGGTAATATTTCATAAAATAATTTTCTTTTTTATTTAAAAACTTTTATCAAAAATTTTTTTTTACATATTTTTCGAAGTTTCACAGAATTCTCGTATCTTCAGGACATCACTCTTATGCATTATTCCCTAATATCATAATTTTCATTTTTCTACTCTTTGTGTCATTTCTTAATATCCATAAAATTTAGTTCTTCTGTTACATTGTTATTTAGTATTACATTAGTCACTTTTATTTTAAAAAACTAATAAAAAAAATAGTGTATACCATTCTGTAAGAGTGTATTCTGGATATCATTGTCATAAGAAAATTACTTCATGAAATACTACCCAAAATTCTGTAATAATTTTTTGTTAACTTAGCCTATGTTAGGTTAATTAAATTTTAATTAATATTTTAATTTCAAACCATAAATTAAAAAAATTGACATGTTTTTTGGAACAGAACTTTGGAGCGCTGGGTTCGTTACGAAAAAGATTTATGTTTGCATTAAGATTTTAAATTTTATTTGCATGTAAATGTACGAAATAAACATCTAAATTTTCACTCTGGGTGGAATTTTGTTTTAAAACCTGCAGATAATTCGTTCTTACAATTCTTGTGTAACTACGTATTACAAAATTGATAATTACTAAAATATAAAAAGAAAAATAGAAAGATGTACATTTTTTATTCGAATATTTGTTGGATTTTGAAAGTTTGTCTTGAATGAATATATTTTTTTACATGAGTTATCAAAGAAATATTTATGCGCATCAAAAGCATAAGTAATGTATAGCGCCATGCAAATGCATATTTGCATTTCACTCCATTCGATTTGACATTATGCGGGGTTATGCTTTGAAAAATGTCATTTAATTTTTTTTTTATATAATCATTACGATTTCAACTTTCAATTAAATTATGATTAGACTTGTTTAAAATTGCCACACTCACTGGCTATTAAAGCCAAATGAAAAAAAACAAACTTCATTAATAAAATTCCTTTCTTAATAACAATATAATGAATTGCTCATTGTAAATAAGTTGATAAAACTTGATGCGTAACGCATCAGACACGAACACCTAGGATTGTGACTACTATAGACAACCCGCGTGCGTGACCTTTGCATTGGACTATCTAGGTCGAGCAGTGATTGGCATTACACTATGGTTCGAAATTAATTTTTATTGCATATTATATATCTATCAGTATAAAATAGTATTATCATATGTTAGGATACATTTAATTGTTACGGTATTTAATTTTAACAAAGTCAAATATATCAGAAAATCCCGAAATTAATTTAAATTACATAGAAATAATGGTTAATACTGTAATTCATACTTAACAGTAATGAATACTGATTTAATTCCTTCTTAAATAAGTTGTTTGTTAGTTTATCCATCTCGAAGAGGGTTTATCCCACTGGTTACCACCATATTATAGCCGTAGTTAGAAAGTTGAATTTTATTCTGTGGACCACCACGAAATAAAATTCAACCCTCACAGCCGGAATCGAACCCGGCCGGCATCCGCATCAGATTCAGCGAGCTCGGCCATCGAGAACTCAAAATACTAAATCAGTCTTGGAAGTAATGTACCACTTTTAATTTATCTATCAATTTTATAATGTTCTTTATTGGAATAATATTTTATTTTATCATCTTTAAAAAAATTAAAATATTACCTCATTATTTTCCTAATTTTTTTCCTCTTCTACAACAGCAAATAATTTACATTTATTACAGCGCCTTCCCTAAATAAATTTATTTCCTTTCTTTTTTTCATTATTTCTTAAGTTCTTCCATTACTTATTCATTTTAAATATTAAATACCTTCATGTAAATAAGTTGTTTTATTGAAATGTTTATTTTGAAATTTTTTCGATTAAAAATAAATCAATTAGCATTATTAAATATAGGCTTTCTTTTCTTTATGCACATCAAATTACCATAGCTATTAGCACATTTACTTTCACTTGCTATTCTTGGAATATGGCTAGCAGAAAAAAAAGACCTATTATAACTATTATATATCAATAAACATTTTAGAGGAAAAAAATCTAATGATATAAATATTTATATATTTATATTTATAAATATATTTAGTTCCGGAAATGTTAATAAAAATGGTTATTAAATAAGAAATAATTCGTTGAATAATTATTAAGAGTGTATAGACTTAAATAAGCAAGGCAAAGAATGTATTCATAGAATTATTCAATAATTTTATTTTTTATCTACCTCTTTTTATTTTCAAGTATTTTATTATGCATGTCTAGATAATACGCATTGTAAATAGTAGTGATATATATTTACATTAATATTATTTTCAAAAAATAAATTAATAAAAATTAGATATGTAAAATTATATTTTGTGGGTAATGTAGTTATTAAATAAAGGCTTATTTAAAAAATGTAGCCAATCCGATCACTGAAAATTGGGTCATTCATAATTTTATTTATTTATTTTATTTTATTTTTATTTATTTTATTTTTATTTATTTTTTTTTAGACTAATTAACTTAAAGGTTTTATCAATTTATATTTCTTCATTTAAATTGTTAATTTGAAATTAGATTTTATTTATTAATAAAAATTTTGATGATCCTTATGTTCAACTGATTTATTTTTTAATTATAACTGGGCCTTAAAGACCATTATTAAGAAAACTCCTTATCAAGCTATTTGTGTATTAAGATTTTTATCATATTTTTGTTATTATTCCAAAAACTCATTACATGCTTATTAAAAGTCATTTCATATTATACATTCACATCTTATTATAACAATTTAAAATATATCGTACAATTTTTATATTAAAACAAAAAAATATATCGTTGTTGTTCCCTAATTCTTAGAACCCAGAACAATTCATGATAGTGGAAAAATTTTCTGAATTAGTGGAAACATATATTTTCCTTTAATTTTCAAGATTTTTCACAATTCAAATTAAAACAATTAAAATATGAACTTTTGAATAATACAAATACAATACAAAATGTTTAGCATAATTCAATTTGTGTATTTTATTTCTACTTATGTTTATTAACATAATACAATAGTTTTTATTTATTTATTTTTTTGTGAGGTGTAGTGATTGGCTGTAAATATCAGGCTGTTGGAAATCAAAGAAGTTGTAAATATCTCTGCATAGTGGTTGTCCTGGCCTATATAGGGTGGTTGTTTATAATTCTTGAATTATAGTATCAATTCCATCAAGTATCAGTTCAATCAAGGGTGAATGGCACCTTCCATCAAACCAGTTGAAGTTTGAAGTCTGATGTTGACGGAAAAGGTGAAATAAAAAAAATAAAAAAATCACCGTAACGAAGTTTGTTGCAGACCTTTTTCCTGAATAGAGAAGTTAATGTTTGGGGTCCAATCTTCCAGGAAATGAGTGCTAATTGTAGTTACCTGTAGAGGAGGAAGTGTTTGCAAACCTTACAACGACCTGGGTACCTGCTTCCACGGATTTATTGCACCTCTCTACCTTCACCTTTTGTTTGCTCCACATTGCGGCTGTCAGCGAACATTCCGCATCAGCGGGGACAATAAATTCTAGAAGTGTCTTCCTCGTCGGGCCCCCTCAGGGTGCGTTGGGTCACCATGGATCCCTTAGGAAATGTTTTTCGGGCATTGTACATTTAGCGAAATAGCGCCGGTTTTTTACACAGGTTTATGTCGATATGAAGAAACTCGAATAAGGCAATAATAAATTTGTAGTATTGGATCGAACTTTGATCTGAAGAGAATCACTGACGATAACTTCAATCCGATTACTCCACGCCAAATGGAACGTGGACCGACCGTGAGTGGTTCATTGGAACGATGGATTGCACAATTTTTCACTCAGTTTTTATACTGTGCTATAATAATAATAATAATGGAAATTATTGGTCAGTAAATACAGTGTAGTTAAAATTTACGATATTGATTTATTAAATATATAACAAGAATATTGTTATAATAACTTATAATGTTATTCATTCCTTACAATTAATTATATTTAAAAAAATTAATTAAAGGGAAATCAGCATTTTTAGTTGATTTATAATTTCCAATATGTAGACTATATTATTATTATTATTTAATTATTTTTTTAGGGCGTTAGGGTTAAGATTAAATTATTAAATCTAATCGATATTATTGAGGTATTATTTATATCCCATTAATTCTCAAAAGTTGCAATAATATATACATTAAAATATTTGCAGTCTGTAATTATTATAGAATGCGTGTTTGCGTGAGTATGAATCATTGAAGCACCTGTCGGTAAAAGCTGGAACGATGGAGTGGTGCGATCGTCAGATGGAACCATAAAATCTTCTTCACTCCAAGCACTCCTGCCGCTCCACTCTATCGTTCCGTTGTTCCATTTGGAGTGACCGTCAGTGGACACCTTAAGATTTATTTGAACTGCCATCCAAGACAACAAAAAGGTGGATTGTGGTGGATGCCATTAAAAAATCCTGCACAAGTTTAATTTTCGGTTTCAATGCTCCTTAGTGTCAATTGCACGATATAATGAGTAAATGAAGGGATGTTAATCTCATTATTGGTTAACCTGCACGTAATCAATCAGATTATTTTGTTAAATTTAGCTAAATTCTAAGCTCACTACCAAAACTTACTCGTATTATTCCAAAATGATAAATAGTCGGGAATTAGTACGGAAGAAAATCTAATAATAAAGTAACAAAATCAACCTTCTTTTTGATTATTATTATTTCAGCCAACGGACAATTATTTTATTATAGCCAAAAAATAAGGAACTATTTGAACTAAAAATTATAGAAATAATAATAAGTATGATAATTACATTAAAGATATAATGATTAAAAGGTTAATAAATTAATGGAAACAATGCAAAAAATAAATAAATAAAATGTTGATGAATAATGATGAGTATGGTGTGAAGGATGAAATATATAGACAAAAATAATATTATTATTAACTATTATTTTCCATGCCTCACGTATGTAAACATTATGTTATATACATTATTATATTTTTACGATTTTCTGGATTTACTATAACTCTTTTCTTTTTTTTTTCTTTTTTTCACAGAACGGCCTCAGAGACGACGCGAATACCATTATTTTTGGTTCTTCTCCTGTTTTTGTTTTTTTTTCTTTCCTTCCATTTTTCCCTCATTAACTCTGCGTGCTTTTGTTTTCTTTCTTCTGTCCACGCGACTCTCTTTTTCGAATCAAGAACCTTGATTTCCTTCAGTCTTTTCCTATATCCTTCTCCGTCCAGACAGTCCCGGTCCGTTATTTCTAGCTTCTCCGTTTCCTCTCTCATCTGCTTGGTGTATCCTCCTGAGCTTTTGTATTCTCGGATTTTCTGGAATATTTCCTTGTTTAGTCTTTCCGGGGTCATTCTTACCATATGCCCGTGGAATTTCAGTCTCCTGATTCTTATTTCTGTTTCTAGGTCTTTTGTGTCTTTGTAGATTTTTTGGTTGGATCTTAGCCTGTATCCTTGTTGTGTCTTTTTAGGATCATAGACCCTTCTTAGGATTGAGGCATGCGGTTTCCGTCCCGTATATTACACTATACCTTTATTGATATTTATAATTGTTATTTTTATTTATATTTGTTTTTTATTTGTATTTCATTTCCATTTATTTTTCAATTATTATGTGTGCTTATAGAATAGTATATTTTTCAGGCATCCGACGTTAAATACGTTAGCTCAACTTTTCTCTACATTAAACTTTGTTATGATTGAAGTCATTGGTTTGGCACCTACAGTCTGCTCTAAGTGAGGGCCTCTCTCCAACTCGTTCTGTCTCATGATTTCTTATTTGTATATTCATTAGTGAAGTTGTAAAAAAATCTTCTTCTACCTGTGTTTTTACGAGAATTTTGTATTATTTCACGGATTCCTTTCGGAGAGTAGTAACAGAGAGTGGTAACCCGGTTGTGAATAATATCGTGGAACAAATGGGAACAGATGGGAAGGAGGTCGGACTATCGGGGCAGCTCTAACTGTACTCACACCCGCACGCCACCCTCCCAATTTCCCATCTATTTCCTCTCATTCTTGTTCAAATTCCCATTAACACCAAACCGATGGTATTCAGTAAAAAGTAAAGAATATGCCATATAATACACATAATAAACCTTCAAATATTCATATTGGAAATCTCTATTCCAGCTTCATCGTGAACGTCTTCGTGTTTCAGGTGTATCGATAGTTATTGAAAAAATAAATTTGAGTGCGCATTAAGTTTATAAATATTTATGTAATGATTTGATAGTCGATTATACGTGAGTAATGTTTAAGTCTTGGTGCGAATTCATGTTACTAATACAAGCGGAGCGCGCTTATATGTCTTCGTACTTTCCGATTGAAATCGTATTTTTAGTAATTTTCTATTATTTTCATGTATATTTATGCACAGCTAGCACATACGAGTATACAGAGACCCAAAAAATTATTCGGATATATTTTCTGAAATATATATTTATAATTATATAACATTTGAAAAACGAAAAAAAAATTATAGATATTTAATAAATTTTAGTATGAAGTTTTTCTAAATCAATTAGAAAATTTTTGGCTATCTATCTTCCAGTTGGTAATTTTTATTATAAATTATTTTATATTGTTAACGTTTCGGGGCATTGATCCCCAACTTCAGAACTAAAAACAATATTTTTAATTACATCAACCATTTACTTTACTTGAAAAAAAAATTAATCAAATTTTTATAATTTTATGAGTTTAGAATAAATTATCTATGAATATTTTTTTGCGTCACTGTATGTTTTAGTAGATAGTTATAAATTTTTCGGTCTGTGGAAATCGAGATTTTATTCAGGGGCGTTGGTGCTAAAATTCATTAGAGAGAGAGGAGAGGAAACAAATCTAAAATTTCCCAACAATTTTTAAAGGATTTCCCAACAATAATTTTTTTTTCTATTAAACCCAACATTGTATCTCTAAAATTCCAATTTCTTAAATTATAAGGTATTGGTATTAGTTTTAAGTTTTAGTAGCTCTTTATGTAACATGTTTTAACATAATTTTTGCCGTTTGAAGTAGATTCGCAAATTTGAAATTTTCCAACTTTTTGGATTTTCAAATTATTGAGAGGGAGGTGACACACCTCCCTCCCCTCCCATAGCCACATCCCCGCGTTAATTTATAAAACACAGTAATTATTTGAGTAGAGGGTTGAGTGTCTTATTAATCTGAATTTCAGGTCTAAGAATGGGACTTTCAAATTTATTGATTGAATTATTGATTTTATCAGCCATTTTTGAATGAACGTTGTTTAGAACTGAATTAAAACTTTTGTAAAATATTCCTAATAACTTCGGATGGGATTTTTATATTTTCACATAGTCTCTTCTATGACTTCTATATATATGATTATGCTACCTAGATAAATGTTGTGATATTTTAAACCATTTTTATTTATTTTTAAATATTTCACAATTTTTTACATATTTGTCTTATCATTTTAGTCCATATTTGTACTAAATTAAAATTTCCTTAGTAATTTTTCGTGGTTGACAGTGAAAAATATATTCCTTAAAGCCGCGTGGGGGATAAATCTATTTAAAGAAATGTACCCTCAGCGTTCTTTACCACCACAGCCAATCATTTGACGATGAGGAACATTGAATCATTTCACGTAGAGGCGGCGGAGTACTATTCAGTGTATTTATTAAACGTATAATTTCTAGCATCAAAGTTGATTCAGCCGCAATTGAAAAAGCCAATGGATTTTTTTAAGAAGACAGAATACAGCAAAAGCTTGTTTGCATAACCAGTAACGTCACATTTTTAGTACGAACCTTTAAAAATTAGAATGTCAAAAGTTGGTTATTGTTGAAAGTTTTAAACTTGTTGAAAGACATTAAAAAAAATTAATTGCCTCGGAGGAAACAACGATAGTGGAAATAAATTTAAAAAAAATGATACGATGTTTTGAAAAAAAAATCCTTGACTGACCGGCATAAAAATTACTAGCTAGCATGCAGGAGAAGAACATATGAAGATTTCTGAGTTTAGTAATGTTGATTTTCTTGGTTTTAAGCATGCTCCTATTACTTATTTGGACGTGAAACTACTGTCCATATAAATCGATCTTGAAATCCAATAACTTAAAGATGTCTCTCATTCGAAACAGATGATGAGGACCACCACAATTAAATTTATTTTTTATCTTTTTTAATTATTATACCTTAAACGAATAAGGAAGTTGTAATTATTTCTCAATATTTTTGAAGTTGAATTCTCTAATTTTTAAACAAGTAAATATCTCTTGTTTTATTACAAAAAAAAAAAAAAAAAACCTGTACCACTACAACCCCTGAAGGGTCTTGGGTTCAGTACTAGGTAAGGACGGTACTGTTTCTAAGCCAACGGTTGTGCAAGGAGGTGATTTGGCCGAGATCACGCTCAACCGCCAGGTTTTTCCCCAATTAAGGGTGCCCACTTTATAGAGGCTGGGTGAGCCCCAGGAGGTTTCCCGATCCCAATTGGTCGATCCACGGCCGATATCAGAATAATTATTATTGTCTCATTATTATTATTTATTTATTATCTGCCCCAACCCGGATCGATAATTTATTATCGAACCCGGGACCGGGAGCATTGTAACACAGTGCCTTAACACTAAGCTACTCCTCTCCTCTATTTTATTACATATTTTAATATAAATATAAACACATATTTTGACTTATCACATATAAATTTCATTCTTGCTAATAACACTCATGGTGAATCTTGGTCTTTAACTTTTTTTTTTTTTTTTACATTCCTTTTACTGTTGTCCTGTAGTTTATTATGATGTTTATTGCTTTTATATCCTCTACTTCTTAAGTTATACGAATCGAAACTTTTTTTTTAACCTGTCACTTAATTTATACATTTTGGAATACCTTGGTTATATATATATATATATATATATATATATATATATATATATATATATATATATATATATATATATATATATATATATATCTGATGTTTTCCTTTAATTTTAATTACTTACTATGTTAGAGTAATTACCTACTCTATTGTTATTTTTTCCAAATATTTTTATAAATATTAATGTAAAACTCTATCGATCAATTGGTCAGTTTTACATACAAATTATATTATATAACCGCTTGTATTTTCTGAACGACTTGACCAATCAAAGTCATATTCTCAACAATATATTTGTGTATTCGAGACGATGGTTCATAGCTATGCTAGAGTCCGATAGGTAGAGCTGTAGTCAAGTTATAAACAAATTATATATTTATAAGGTGATATCGGTGACATTGGTCAAGTCATGTTCGTGTATGACCTTTTACGTTTTGCATAAATCGACAACCGATGTATATGCAACGTGCATTAACGCGATCTTCGTTCAATCTTCTTGGATTTGAATATAAATCAGATATAGAAATGGTAAATTTTAAATTAAAAAAAGAAAAAAGAATAATTATAATCCGAATTATTGTTAGAAATCATTATGTATTTAATATCTCTTTCAAATGCGATTATTTTTCCTAAAACCCTTTTCCCTCTTTTTATAATTTTAAATTAGCGCAATAACTATTACAACTTCTTGCATTGTTTCCTCTAAACTGCAATATTTCATCTAACATGAGTAGCATTATTCAAGTACAACCTTTGATTATGTTGCCATTGTTTATATAAGGCAATGAATGATATTTTGTAACTATTGTACTTAATATGAGTATGACAGTTTATACGTTGCGGTTTTATAAAATGTTATAAATCCTTTACCGAGATCATAGACACGGAAGGTCAGATATAATGAAGGAATGCCTGCTCCAGGAGGCCAAGGTCCCCCCATGATCCTTCGGCCATAGAAAGAAAAGAAAACTATAGTTTATAGCCTTTGAACGCTGAGCTCTGTGTGCAGCTGCTTACAATAGTATAGACAAAGCTAATGGTAAATATAACTCTTCTCCTTCATATGCATCATAATGGATGGATCATGTGTTGCTATAAAACACGAACTATGATCACTCGTAAAATAACCCCAACCTTATTGTTATTGGATAGAAAAAAAACTTTATTCTTGGACAAAGTCCGTTGAGAATAACAAACATAAACAAAAAAATAATAATTATTTCTGGCCATAAGACATATTATATAATAAATAAAAAAACATAAGGATATACATCGGAAAAGAAAGGAAAAAAAAATTACATCTGTAATATAAAAATCTGGTGCATCACACAACTTTCCCTTACCGTCCTATAATAATTATCTTTTTAATATAATTTTAAATGGTTCACATAAACACTGCTTCTAATAAACTCAGCATTAGAGCATTTCACTTCTTCTGCCAGTTAAGTACAATAAAACAGTTTCTTAAACAATTATAGTACAACAATTATGTACACTACCTATATATTTTAACTTTGTCTAGATGCAAATATATTTTAACTTTGTCAAGATGCAAATGGTTCCATGGAAACATTTTCTTTCCATTAAATAATGTGAAAATAGAAATTATTAAGTTGATTTCAAGAATACTTTTGTATTCTTAAATTACTTTGTTACAGAGCGTATTGTTTACAACAGATTGGCGGATTGGTGGGAGGAGGTTCGGTCGCATCCATCTCCTTTTATGCTCTTCATAAAATACACAGTATCTTAGTTAACACTAGTCCGATTTTGATGATTTTTTTTTTTTTAGATAATTTAATAACCTTTCATATAATTCTGTACATAATTTACTATTAATTGGATGGTCTTTAAGTTAAACGCAAATAAAATATTCTTTTCGTCATAACTTTTTTCCCGAAATTTCTCGGTGATTTACTACATAAATGAAAAGTTAAACACCTTTATGAAGAACAATTTAGGCATGTTTCATCAAAATCGTTGAAGCCTTTTTCGAGAAAAATGTAAACAAGTGTAAAATACATGATATAATAGCTAATTCCGGTTAGTCCGATGCGCTGTATCTTTGCTAATACTGGTCCGATTTTGATGATTCTTGTATTGTTTCTCAGATAATTTAATTACCTTTCGTACAATTTTATACATAATTGCATGATTTTTAAGTTGAGCGCAAATAAAATATTCTTTTCATCATAACTTTTTCCCTCCATTTTCTCGGTGATTTACTACATAAATGAAAAGTTAAAGACCTTTATGAAGAATAATCTAGACAAATTTCATCAAAATCGTTGAAGCCATTTTCGAGAAAATTGTAAAAAAGTGTAAAATCGATTGTATAAAGTGGCACTTCCGGTTACTCGATTTTGACGAAAATGTTGCTGTAACATCACATGCATGTGCCAACCTTAAATACTTAATTTCAGTATCGTACAATGTTTCTTTTTTGAGCTAGACTGATCACATACGCACACACAGACCATTTTGCGAGACTTGGTCATTTGGACTCAGGGGACCTTAAAACGTGTATTTCCGTCGAAAACTCGAATTCAAAAATTTTCACGATCGCAATACTTTCCCTTATAATATACTTCGTATATAGGTAAGGGAAAGTAAAAATATTTAACTATATATAATATATACATGTATATATATATATATATATATATATATATATATATATATATATATATATATATATATATATAAATATATATCATGCAGCAAACATAAAAATAACAAAATCCGTACAAAAAACCTTAGATGGGAAATATGCATAAGAGTGACATATATATATTTAACATATATATTTAAATATATATAATAGGAGGGTTTTGAATATGTATATGGAGGGAATTCCAAAAAGTGGTTATATGTTATTGTTAGTATTCCGGGGTATTGGCGAAACGTTGACTGGTTAGTTGGTTGCAGGTATTTTAGAGACTCGAGGCTTTGTGTTTTGGAATTTTTTAATTGTTTATAATAATTAATTTATGTCTCTTGTTGAGTTTTTCTCATTTATATTTAGTTATTTAAATTTAAATTAAATTAAATTTAACGTTAGATGATTCAGTTAATTCATTTTATAGAGTAAATGAGAGGACGGTCCGCCACTTTTCCTCAAGAAAATAATCTTTATAATGAAAATTTTAATGTTATCGCAAATAACATCACTTATGAATTTATAAGAACCTTTTCTATACTCATCATAAACATTTTCTCTGTTATTTAAACAAATATTTTTTGGGTGTGCGCCCTCTGCCATTGAGCGTCCCTAGGCCGGGGTCTAGTGGTAAATCCGGCCGGGTCACTACTACGACTTTAAAGGAGTGGCCCTAATTCGTTCCCCCTGTAAAATTCATTATTTACTATTTATTTGAAGTCAGGGGAATTTGAATAAAGGTCAAAACTTCCCAGAACGAAATTTACTTGCATTAAAATGTTTAAAACATTTTAATTATTGACTATTTTATTTAAAAAATGCGACAATCCATTGTAGATTAGAATTAAATTTTTAATTGAAAACGAGAGAGGGGACAATAAGCAAAGGAGAGCGAATTTTCATATTCCTTACAATCACAGAGTCATAAATACATCCTAAATAGACGGACGCATAGACACATCTTGAGAGGGACGAATTTAGTACTCCACCTATGAAAATAATGTCAGCTTTCCCCACCTTAATGAGTGCCGGTCTCGGACAATTTTAATTTGAAAAAAATACTTTAGTCAACAAATAGTAATTATGTAAAATTATCTTATCTTGATGCACCAGAAAAGCGTTCTGAAGTTTAACAAAAGCTATAACCTGCTTGTCTTCGTTCTGCAGCCAAATTTAGGCGACAGGACGGATTTCGGGCATCCTTCCTTAATGAATATTTATTTCGAGATGCGAAATTTCAGATGCTTAAAAAATAAAGATCTGCAGTTCCCAAAAGAAAAATGAGAAGCGGGTAACTTCTTTCCTAGATCTAGGAATTTTCTAAAGGTCGGGTATTTAAAACTGATAGGGCGATACAAAATGCCTTCTAGGAATTCATTTATTTTCAGACACCTACCTTTTTGAGGAGAGGGAATCATAAGGAGGCCAAAGTGCCGATTTTTAATTTAGATTACTATACAACCATTCATGACTTATATTATTATATCTCAAAAAAAAAAAAAAAATCTGTTTATATTTTTTCTCATAAATCATGAAAATACCAAACAATACAATAGTGAAAGATGTAGAGTCACAATTTCTTTTTATCTTTGTTCTCACCTTGAAGTTGGCGCATTAGATTTTTAATTCCCGAATAATTTTTAATAGATGTTTAAGACGACAGGAAATATTTGCAAATTGAATTTTATAATAAATGATAATTAAATAATTCTTAATGTAAAAGTATGTCATAGGAATATATCATAAACCGTTTCAATTAACTTTGCAGCAAAACATAAAAAAATTCACTAAATTAATCAATTAATTAATCAAATTCTACTTATTACAAAGATGGTTTCTCATACGTCTAGTTTTCATACTCAATTGAAGTTTATGTTGATATAATATATCGAGATCTTAGGTATTCTGTAAATAAATATTTTTTCACCCGCCAATGTATGTTGCTTGTCTGCAGTGGTGTACTAAGACCACTTGGGGACTTGGACGGATTTCTTTTTGAGCCTTCCCTCTCCCCCAAAAAACCCAGCAATTTTTAACTTTTTCTCATGGCAGCTAGCCTTTGCCTTTATCAGACAATTTTAATATTTTTTGCATTCAAGTTATCATTATATTATAAAAAAAAAAAACGCCAGTATGTGGGACCCGGGATGGACTCCCCCCTCCACTCCACTCTCTCCCTCTAAGTTCGCCACTGCTTACCTGAGGACAGGCATACATAGATAATGAATAAAGAATCTCATTTACATAATATTAGACATGAGTACGAAGGTGCTCAAAGTGTTATGTGCTTATCTCCACCTTGTAACGCTAAGATTCTTGGTTAATCACATTATTTCTCAATTGATTGGAAAAATTATGTCCTTAAAAAATTATATTAAAGAAACTTTAGATGTCATTTTCTCAAAACTTGAAATTTGTCAAATTAACTCATGGCTTCATTTATTTACATCCGCGGTTGCTCTGAGACAAATAGTAGAGGGGTACAATTTCAAATAAATTTTATCCTCTTCAAATTTTCTTAGCCTATGCAATCATATATAATGCAATTATTAACTTGAAAATAATGAATGGAACATTAAACAAAGCATATATTAAAAAATATAACACCTGATTTTTAAACAGTTTATCACGACATGATTCCTAAATTATTACCTAAACTATTTAACATTTAAAAAACTTATTTTTGGATTATTAATACAATATTAATTATATAATACGATATTAATGTATTATATTTGAAATTACATATTTTTAGCCACAGCTGGCAATAGTGTTATTCATATTTTCCATGACAACAGCAGAAGTTATTTGAATCCTATCTTTGTAAACCATTTATTAGTGAAATTCCAATATCCTCATGTGATATACTTCTCTTATTGCACCACGGGTAGTCAGTCACCAGTCTTAAGAATTTATTTTGAGTTTTCTGGACTTATAGTTTTTACGGCAGGCTGATCTCCAAGCAGTACAGGTAAATTTAAGTAACGGGAAGTATAATAACTATTTATTTAAAATTAATAAGAAATATAAAAAGGTAAGGAAAGAGTAATCTAACAGAGAATTTATCTTTCTCAAATGGCACAGGCTAAAAAATAATGAGGAAAGCATTATTCTCTTGGATTCACATTGATGACAATCACTTTTTTTTGAGTTGTTAGAAATGTTTTTTGGGTATTTTAGGAAAAATTATTAATTAAAAATTAAATTAATTTTGGGTAGTTTTTTATGATGTAATTTTCTGTTTTATTTAAAAAATAAATGATAAAAGTTTTTAAATAAAACAGAAAATATGAGGAAGAAAATTACTTCATAAAATATTTACCCAAAATGAGTTTTTGTTTCCTCCATATGATATGAGGATATGCTTGGAACGAAATGTTATCAAAAATCACCGTAATAATACAAGCATGTCCTACCAAAGAAGTTCGGTGCATTCTAAGATACGCTTTAATGAGAATGAAGCGTATATTTTTCTGTTCTTCATTTCTTTCAGTATATGATTGATAAGCTACGTTCATTCATACAAATATGTTTCCCGATATGCTATTTACGATACCATTTCAAGGATTGCGACTTCAAACGCACACAAAAGACGCTTGAGCCTTGTTATTGCCAGGACGTGATTACATAGCTGCCACTTGGAGTCGTTTAATTACTACGCAGGAGGTGACCCAGATGGTGAATCAAAGCTACCCCTGGAAACTGGCAGGGAAGTGACATCCGGGTCTAAGATGTTTATAAAGGGGATCTGGGCCAACCATGGCGGAGCGGAAAGAAGCGTGCTGTGCTATGGCGGCCGCCCTACTTGCCCGTCGTGAGCTACCAGCTCCTTCCCGACCCACTTCTTCCTCAGTCTTCCTCTGGACCTTCCTCGAGGAGCTCTAAGGATCTCATGATCTTTATAAAATGAAAAAGGAAATCTCGTAGTATATATGAAATATGTTCTCTCTGACCGAGTTATTTGGAGCGATTTGAAGTTGAATGCAGAAACTTAGGGGGATAATTATTTCATCCACGAAATTCAGCCATATACAAACCATAGTTTCTAACGAAGAGCACAGAATCCAGAAATAGTTTATGGGCCAACCGGATTTCCCTACAATATTAAATATTTTAAATTCCCCGACTATACTATGAAATATTATAATTTTTCCCAACTCTTTTGAATTTGAACTTTTCACTTGCATTTTGCGAATGTTGAAACTTGGTAAACAAATTTTTTTTTTTTTTTTTTTTTTTATTAAAACTCTACATGCTTACGATAAAATCCCGATTTCATAACTGAGAAGGTCTTGGTATTCACTTTCAATTTTATTAACCCATCGAGTAAAATATTTTACCACAATTTTCGCAGTTTGAAGTAGATTCTCAAATCTCCCAACTTTTCGGGTTTTCAAATTATTGGGAGAGAGAGGTAGGATGACACCCCACCATTATCCCTACCATGGCGACTTCCCTGACTACAAAAATTACTGGTCGAGACAAACAAAAAATAAATATTAATCATAAAACATTATATTGTATCCTAGATACAGTAAATAAGAAAGTCAAATAAGAAAAATTAGGGCTGCAAATGTTTAAATTTAAAAGTGCATCCAGAATATTTCGCATTCAATTAGCTACAATATCAATGAGTAATTCAGTCTTGATTTTTAGATAATACAAGGTTATTGAGATGTATTTAACATTTTTTAAATTAATCATCCAAATCATTAATCATTCAATCATCCAAGGTATTCAGTCGTTCTAGTCAAGAACGACTAGAGTCTAAATAGATTTATTTAATTTGCCATTTGCAGATGGCAAATTAAATAAATGCCAAACTAAATAAATGAAAAAATTTAGAATTTAAAGATGTGTTTAAAATATTGAAATAGTAATCCAAAAAAAGCCAGCAAAAAGGATAGTGAAAAGGAAAGTGTTCCCAATTTTTATTTTTATTGACACACAACACATTGTCGACGTTTTGAGGTTCTACCCCATCATCAGCATCATACTACAATATAATATTTAATGGTCATCAAAAACTAAATTTTAAATTACATAATAAAAAAAAAGGTAATTATAATAAATACATTAAATAATGAATCTAATTTATCTTATAATAAGGGGTTTGAAAAATTTCATTTAAAAATATGACAGTAAACTGTATTTAAATATTATGCAAATCAAAAAATTCTTTTATTAAACAACCTACACTATGCTGTTCTATTCCAATGTTACAAAAGGGGCTCTGTACAGGATTAACTTTATCTCCGAATCCTATATTTTATTTTTATTGTTACCGTACCTCCTTTAAAATTAATTTTTTTTTTAAATTTAAATACATCCTAAAATACACTCAACTACTAAAAATTTTTTTGCTATAACCAACCATATAAAAGATAAAATAAATAATGGCTGTATATATATATATATATATATATATATATATATATATATATATATATATATATATATATATATATATATATAAACGGGGATCGGGGTGGCCGAGCTGGTTAACGCTCTTGCAAAAGTACACCTACTCACAAACCCAAAGGTTGTGAGTTTGAATCCCGGTACCGGCATTACTTTAATTTAATTTAATTAATTAATAATTCAAGCAATTTATCACCCCTCTCCCCCGGGTATGTGAGCCCGTCAGCCTACTGGAGGCAACTCACATAGGCCGGGCGTAGGAGTGATGACCCTACCCCGTGTACCTTAATTGCGAATCGCGGTGTGGTTTTCCAGGATGTAAAATAGTCTCCCGGAGGTTTGGTCCATGGACGGTCTGCTTCGGGGAAAGAAATATAGGTCCTCGTGCGCCTGCTGATTCCAAACAGCCATAATCCGTGGATCTTGACCGGTTTGTCACTGTCCTTGAACCCGAGTGAGTCGGTGGGAAGAACACTGCCAAATTGGCCCCAAAGGGACCGGTTATGGAGCTATGGATAGCCTGCCGCTGCACCATGGAAACCATGGTTCGTAGCAACGTGAGGTTGGGTGACCCCCTCCAGGCTGTCCTTTCTCTCGCAAGCAATACATGTCTGTATGAATACCACATCGCGCGGACAAAGATCTCCATAATCTATAGTGCCAAACGAAAAAAAAAAAATATGTATATATATATATATATACAGCCATTATTTATTTTATCTTTTATATAGTTGGTTATAGCAAAAAAATTATATTTCTAGGTTATCTATAATATCTGTATAATGTGTGCTTAAATTCCTTGAGTGTCTTAAAATTCTACGTCTGTTTAATGATCTTGGTCATATAAATCCCTTCGAACGAAATGTTTACTAAAAACACAGTCTTCTAGTCATAAATATTCATAAATAAAAAAAAAATGAATATATATAAAAAAACACAAAAAAAAACAGTAGTCTTGGAATTTTATTTAATAAAATATTAGCTTGAGTAAACCCCAAATTTAATATTATATATTTCATAAATATAATACAGAATATTAAATACAGAAAATCATTGACTGAGAGCATATCTCAGAAATATCATGTAAAATAAAGGCTGGTATAAGCAATGATTTGATTTTTTCCTATATAGCTTGCGTACATAATGATAAAATTTTTGTACATTTGAAACCAACTTGGCAATAAAACTAAAAAAAATGATTAAATATACATACTGCTTGAACTATACTTGAAAAATACGATGTCCACTGTAAGACCTAAAATGCATTTACCACAATACCAGGAGGTTGGTTTAGATACGATACTTATTGCCAGGCAGAGCGGATACATTCTCAAATATTTTCCCATATTTTCAGGGAAATTTATCAGACATTAAGAATGTTTTCTAAATCTTGCCATATATTACTAATCAAATAATGTCATATATAAATCGCCTCGGCGTAAAAGCATTTCTTTAAATAAAAACCTTATAGCTATCCACAAACCAAAATGTTACAATTTATCGTAAATCTATCATATTATTGGTTAGACTTCTATCGTACTGTATAGATCAGATTAATATTTATATATATATATATATATATATATATATATATATATGTATATATATATATATATATATATATATATATATATATATATATAAAATAAAATAAATAAATCTCAATTAATTTGTACCAGAACAAAAAAATCAGTGCAAAATCTTAAATTCAAAATTAATGTACCTAACCGTAGAAAGTTCGGTAAATATATAAAATTTATTGACGGTAGCTTAATAATCTTGGGATAACATTTTTCTGGATTTGATTTTATTCCGGAGCTACCTCATCCCGAAGGTAGTTTAGTCTATGACTGGTATTGAGATTAGGATAGGCTTAGTCTAGAATCGAACCAGAAGCCGTAATAATTAATAATTAATAACCGTATGGTTAGTGTGATGGTTGTCTGAATAGGAGCTATGGAACTTATTATGGAATGGTTTAGGACTGCGGTGGGGTTCACTCAGGCTCGTTGTTATTTATATTTTGAAGCAGAAATAATGTTTAAAATAACAAATTAACCTCATATAATTATTTTTATTATTTCGGTTTTTGTTAGTACATACAAGTTCTAAATAAAATTGATGCATAAATATATAACAATATATAAATTTAACGAATGTCTGTGGCTACCTTTACCATCCACAAGATTATAATTTTGATGCAGAAATTTAACACAAACAATAACAAAATTCCGATAAGGTACGGTAAATCGTTTATTGGATGTCCTCAGTCAGCTGTCCGATGATAAAATTGCATCCATACAATTTATCATTCTCAATAAGATAAGGACATACATGACCCTTTAGATATTGAGTTCCAACACCCACTTTGGCAACCTATCCCGTAGATTCATGAACTAATTTAATATCTGTTTGTCGTTTTGATCCGCTATATTTGCGCATGGTGGGTACTCTTACAGGTGAGGATATGACTACAATAAATTATTTTTTAGAAGGAATATTTATTTTTATTTTTTTTGGTATCCATCTTACACACCGTGGATGATGTAGCATATTGCTCTGCGATGGTAACATCCCATCATCTACCCGAGCGGGCTGGCGTGAGAAACGGCCACATCCCCGGGCTTCACCGATCTCCGCCAACTTTCTCTCCATTTCTCTCGGTTCCGCGACCTTTTTAAAAGTGAAACGGCTCCGAGCCATTTCCCCGGCCCGCCCTGACCGCCGCGGCCACCGTAGCTCTTCACGGTCCTCCGGCAGTTCGATCCGACACAATCCACTTCGCCGATCGGTTTCAGTCCAATGACGGTAATCGATGATTCAGGAGGTACAGTGTTAATCTCTTCAAGTCTTATCTGGGTCAGATGTTCCACGTGTAGGGAGGATCTGCCATAACCTAGGATAAGTAGGTCTATTAATTCTTTCAAACTCAATGCAGAATACAAAATAATAAGTTTTTATCTTGATTTCTTACTTACTGTAATCGTAAATGATTTAATTAAAAATTATTACTATATAAAACTTTTGGTATATGCGAATTCACTCTAGGCTATTACGTTCATTAGATTCAATAGCTTTAAACAGTGTTTCCCATCCAGGGGTATGGGAAGAGTTTGATAGGTTTACGCGCTGCACCAGGCTATGAACATAGACAAATAATTTTTAAAAAAAATTCGTTATTCTACGCACAAAACTAACAACTAACGAAATTTTGTATGGTTACGAATGCATATATAGTTTCGATATCTATCTATAGTTGCTTTTTCAGCATTCGTAGACATTAAGTCGAAAAAAGGGAACAGTCTTTTGGATGTGGAACCGCATCTCAGATTAAAATTAACAACCAGGGAACCAAATAATGGAGATTTCATTCTTCCCATAGATCCTAATAAATCTTATTTATAATAAGATATATTATAGCTTTTATTTATATTTTATTATGAATAAATTTTATATTTCGTTGATTATTTTTATGAACTAAAAAAAAAAAAAATATATATATATATATACATATTTTAGTTTATTTAAAGTTATGCAATTATTTATTTTATTT
Source organism: Rhaphigaster nebulosa (assembly GCA_948150685.1). Taxonomy (NCBI): domain Eukaryota; kingdom Metazoa; phylum Arthropoda; class Insecta; order Hemiptera; family Pentatomidae; genus Rhaphigaster; species Rhaphigaster nebulosa. The sequence continues at coordinate 30,519,682 of OX411310.1, forward strand.
TTATTATTTTTTGACGTACTAATGTAACAAAAATTATAAAAGAGGTACACATATGTCGAAAGTTTATAAAACACTGTCTTAGGACATCAACTCTCAACGATACACGCAGAAAGAATGATAAAGGTCCATGTGATAAATGTAAGCGATATAAAGATCTGAAAAAAATATCAATGATATTTATAAGCCAGTATGGTCATTTAATACTACTGATATTTATTAAACAATTGCGTGAAAATCAGCCGTTTGTGGGTAAATTTTCATACCCTCGATATTTTGACGTTCTGGGGGGAGGGGAGGGGAGGTGGAGGTCACGCCTAACTACCCAACATTTTTGTAGGCCACTTCTTTTTTCTCGATTTTTTAATAAAATTATCTTAAGATCTCAGTGAAAAGCAAAGGATTGTTCATACCTTTTTAGCACATCATTAAATTTACGTTCTCCGATTTCCAAATTGGCAACGGTCCATTTCCGAGAATTTTTGTGAATAAAAAGTTATAGGTTACGTTTAAATGAAGCCACTCACAAAGTTTTTGACGAGTTTTAATAATTTGAAAAATAATTTAAATCACTGTAAGGTACAATTTACTTGCACTGACTATCTCTACGAGTTGTTACCATTTATGTTTTTTTTCACATTAAATAGCATTATTGTGTACATAAATAAGTATTTTACGTCAAGTTATAAATTTAAATTTTAAAAGAATTGTTAGATATCACCTTCAATTTTAGATACTCTTGATTCCTTGGGTCAGTATGACCAAAAAGGGCCTACTACTGAATTAATTTTCAATAAAAAAATTATATAAAAATATTTGGTGTCAATATAAAATATACGTTAATCAAGTAAAATTAATTAGAAAATAATTCGAGGTCAAATGAGCTGACTAAACGAATAGCAGTTCCTTGTATTTTATCCTGTAACCGGAACGACCGTTTCCAGAATTTTTGATTTTCCTACGAAGCATTCAAATCTCTGCTCATTGTATTTCAAATCGTGGCTCATTGGATTGCAAATAATGGCTCCTTGCATTATATTACTGGCTCTGATATTTATGACCTCTGTCCCCTGTCGTGTTTTCTGTCTTTCTTTTTTTTTTTATTTCCTCGTATTTAACTTTATTTATCGATTGCCACTTGTAGTTTATTGTACTAAATTCGAAACCAATTAAATTGCTGAAGTCCATTTGGTTTTAATAAGACTAGGCTATATTAAGTTCTAGTCTGATTAATTCTTTAAATTGTCTAATTCCAAATCGGTTTAGTTTAGTTTTGTAAATTGTCCTAATAATAGAGGAGTTTATTCACTGTAATTAATTTATACCTTAGGATCATCAAATAGGACAATAAAATTATCTGTAAGGTTTATGGATTGCTATTGTATGGACGAATTATTGGGAACGACTTCAAACAATGCGATTGAACACTCGGACAAAGAGCTAAAGAATAAAAAAGAAGGTAACTTTAGAAACTGGGTCCAGAGAAGCGTTACCTCCCCCGAATTGCTGCAAACCGCTCTCCATATTGTAACCGTATATGCTATTATAGAATTGGCAATCATTCCTCTGGTACATGTACATACAGTGCGATGCTGCATTGCTACCTGTTAAAGGTGGAGGCACTGTAATGGGCGCGTACACTATTTCTAGAAATTACCTTGGTAATTTTCGTTACAGTTGTACAAAAAGTATTTCGGTCAATAAGCCATATCTATCACATTTCCTGAGGATCACTTATTTTTTTTCCGAATTGGCATTACATTGCGATGCGATCCTAATATTTTTTTAAAAGTCTAATTTGTCAGTTTCACTCCATTCCATTGCACTTCATTCCAATCCTCTTCGTTCCATTCCACTCCATTCTATCGCTCAATTTATGTGTCAACTTAAGCATTATTGGATTCAGTGGAGGGAAATGTATATGAAAAATTAATTGGTGTTATCTGCACCGAAGTTTCAGGTTCTTTAGCACTATTATTATTATGAATGAATTTAAAGATTTTTCCCGCTTGATATAATAACTAGGACTCTAAAACGGCTAAACTTTTTTTTTCATAGTATTACAAACATTTTATATTTAATGCTATATGGGCAGCAGCGCAGCCAGGATTTCGTTTCGGAAGGGAGGAAGGGTCCATCCAAGGATCAACTTTGAATAAATCCACCCCAACCAAAGATTTCTATGGGCCCTCTCTATATATAATATTTTCCATGCCAAGGTATATTATTTATGAAATAGCATTCAATAAGCTTATACTTTTTTTTTTATTTCTAGCCCTCCAGAAATTTTATTGAATATACAAATACAAATATATACAAATACAAATATATATACACAAATGTTTCCAGTCCTTTTTTTACCTCTTGGCATTTTAAGGTTTGACTGCCTTGGCTCGCTGTATGCAACAGTACTTCATGTGGCTTTTTGCCTTTATTATTTCTTGAAGTGTAGAGGGAACACTTTTCTGGTAACAATAAGTTTATAATTTTTGTTTACAGATAAGAATAAGTAAAAGCATTTTGTAATTTAGGGAGGAGGTCCGTACCCCACGGCCCCCACTCTAACTACGCCACTGATTATCGATACCTTGTATAGTTCCCAGATTACTAATAAAATCGTCTAGGAGATGATACCACCACAACAATGTACCACTTCCTGACTAACTAGCCAGCCAGCTACATTACATAGCCCTCGATGACACACTTGAACACTTCCATTTGGTAAGCCACCGCAGAGCCGCTAACCCCAACCTGACTCGAGATGACATTTGGAGATAACGCTCGAATAACAGGTCTCCTTGGAGAGAGATCCCTCGGAACACTAACCTACAGCTGCACCTCTCCTATTCATAATTTGTAGGAGTGATAAAATTTTCGAGGGGCAGTCGATAAAACTGGTTTCGTTTTAACCTTTCTGGGTGAGGTACTCCAAGATGAGCCAGTTTATGGCCTGTGTGAAGCAGTAAACACTAAATCATTTTCTTACCCTCCTGGTATTGAATGAGTCCATTTTTTGTGAAAGTCGTCGAAATGCAGGCCGTGGACTCTCGAAACCCTCGAAAACGTATTTTATTTATAGAGGGCACACAATTAGTTTCCTCAATTATCAAACAGTTTTTTCATTCTGACAATGCAAAACAATATTTTATACCATAGTTTTGAGATGCGAGCCTATCATACCATACCATCTGCTTGATGAAATATGGCACATAAATAGAAAATACATCTTCCTCGTATAAACTTTATTTATTTCATTTTTTTATGCGTTATTGCCATTGGATTTGTAAAATAACAAATTGTTAGTATCTGAGTGTAATATATACATTTTGTGTTCATCCCCGTTAACAGAATCCTGATTTCATTTAATAAGTTGACATATATGTTTGTTGATATATCATATTATATGATATATACAACTTTACAATACACTTTCAAGCAAAATAATAAATTAATAGAAAATCCGGAAGGCCTTATATGTCAATTAATTGATATAAAATTTAATGATGTTGAATTAAATAATTTTGAATTGCTGTCATAACGTAATTATGTGAAAATTATTCACAATGAGAAAATAGTAATAGAAACTATTAAATAGCGGATTTTTTTAATTTTTAGGTAGCGGTTTATTTTTATATTAAAAACAATTAAAAAGATAATTGAGTAATGTAATCCTATAACAAATATTTAAAATACAACTAAAAAATAATAGATTAATTAAAAATATGTATCCCTTTAACCCATGAGGATCTTAAGTTTATTTACCAACTTCAAAATCATCTTACTTGTATGTGATATTTAAGCTTTCATAAGCAAACAATGCAATGATTAATTTATGAATTTCTTTCTTGTACAATTATTTTATTATTAAATGATCATGTTATATATATATATATATATATATATATATATATATATATATATATATATATATATATATATATTAAGTTAACATTTTCATATAATTGTTTTTTTCTTCCTAAATGTATGCTGAAGACTTCAATTATTTTTAAAGATTAAATATATACGCTGAAAATATAGTATTCTTGGTAAATAAACTTATTTTCTTTTACAACCAATCAAAGGTTACTACCAATTTGGGCAGCTTTTCTATTGTCGGATTTGTCCGTTCAATGTTCATCTCTTTGTATTTTGTATTCACTTGTAAATTTCATAAATATAAAATATATGAAAATTGTACTAATTTATTATAAATTAATTCCTAATCAGCACGAAGAATGACGTTATACTGATTTCATCTCGATGCTGATGATCCAGCCCGCAGGACGCAGGTAAGGATGCTCTCTATATACTGGTACAATATCCACCCCAGAAGATGACGATGAGCATGTGCAAGAGCTGGATGGCCCTGAGAGCCAGCTGGTTCCGTGGACCATCAATCTCAGCTTATGCTAGAGCTAACGGAGCCTCCCTCCCCTTCCACCTTGGTACCTCTGATCCAGCGGTGTAATGCCTGAACAAGTATAGCCTCATTCCGACCTTAAGTATTATTATAGTCATTATAGCCTCCAGTCACCGATCCACCTAAATGTACAACTGTTTATTCTACAACGGCAAGTATAAATGAACCAAAATAACCTTTACCATTTCTTTTTTTCATGTTCAGATATGCCATATTTATCGACATGTATACCGGAATCTCAGCACTGAAATGACTACCTGATATTAGAGAGGAACAAATCAGGAGGTTGGAACACGATCTTATACCGGAAGAAAAATCAGTTTTCCGTAGTTTCTGAAAATAATGTAACTGGAATGATTTATTATTTATGAACATTATTATTAATAATAAATCCTTTTATTCCGCTTTGGTTTATTATTTTCTATAATGAAGCTTTGTAATCGAGCAGGAAAAAAAAATTATTTTAACCACACCCACTCAAAATTTGAGGTTTTTCGTTTGAAAAGGTGGCACAATCCAAAGTCCGAATAAAAAAAAGTCCGTCTGTCCGCCCTCTGCGACTTAAAGACAATTGAGCCGATCTGTTTTAAATTTTGCACCAAAGTCACAGGTCACCTCAGGTTAATCCTTGAAACTCGATATTACCCGCCCTTTCGTTGCAAAATGGAGACCGATTAAAGGTTTCAAACGCCCATATTTCGGCCAATTATGAAGATAGAAGAAAAATGTGTTTTGGAAACATTATACTAAAGCCTTTAAAAACAATTCAATGAAAATAAATTTTTATTATTTATTTTTATTCGTTGGCATTTAAGTAACTATAATTATGTGGGATTAATAAACCATAGCATAGTAACTTACAGTGATAATTATTTATTTCAGCAGGAAGTATGTACCATCATAAAAAATATGATGATAAAACGGATTGTTTAGATTGTTTTTCTTTTATTTACCAACTAAACTCTATAATTGCAACATACAATTTACAACAAGCAAATATTCTATACATTAAATTTTAAGCTTTAAGGTAACACATGGAAATTTGCAGCAGCGGAGAGAGGGGGGAGGGCAAAGGGAATTTGGAGGGCGTTAAATTTTGTAGCAAACTTAGTTTTTTAGAATAGGTAAAAAAAATTGTTTCTGCTTTTTGATTGTTATAGCCTTAATTCAGCCAATAAAATAAGTTGATGGTAATATATTTATATCGAAATATATTACACAAGATACTGACTGTTGATTGAGGGAGAAAGGTGTGAAGGAAGGAGCGACAAAATTAAGGTTGTCCCTCTTGGCAAAAATCCTTGTTCCGGCCCCAGGCAGCACTCTACAAGCTTTATTTAAGAATGTCATAAGCCCCTTTTCTTTTCAGGCTCCCTTAAATAATAAACTAGAATTTTTACTATTGTAACGTCCTAATACAATCTATTTACGATTTGACACGCAATAATCTATTTAGGATTTTGTGTATCTAAAGCTTACGTGTTGGTTTTTAGTCTGATGCGGTGTTTATAATGAATTTCTACTTCAGACCAGTTCTGCGAAATGTGGAATATTAATTGTATTTTTAACGCAATCGTGGCTCTTACGAATGATTTTGGATTGGAGCGGGCGATACAGAAAGAAATTAATCGTTTTAATAAAACTATTATAGTTTGCTATAATAAATTTTGTGAGTAACCTCACGCTAAATTGTAAGAATCTGTCAAAATTGCTGAGATTGATGAAATCGATGAGCAGTTTCATATCTTTCCTTCGTTATTAGAGGATTCAGACTTTGATTACTTTTTTGAAAAAAAAAAAGAAAATTCATTTCATTTTAGATTTGAAATTCAAAAAAAAAAAAATAGGTCACTTTGCACTTTTTACACATTTCGCTCATATTAGCGTTAATGAAATTTAAAATGCGTAGATTTGGTTTTGTATGGAATAGGAAGGAGTGACATTCACACACCGAGTTCGCTATTAAATAACAATAGACTAATTAGATAAATGAAAAACTATTGTCAGCATTACAATGACAATGGACAGGGAAACTAGAAAACTTATGGTACCGTTACGATACTGAAAACCTTTGTGTTCTTCTTGCGGTTTATATTAAAACAATTTAACAACATCCGTAGATAAAATATATATTTTATATTGTACTCCTTGAAAATCCGACTTTTATAAAATAAAAAAAGATATTGAAAAATCTAATATTATTTGATGTCTAACTACCTCGGATTAGACCTCAGAAAAAGGCGCGCAGAAATTATAAACAAGTCACTATTTGGATGACCGGCCACCATACATAACCAATTATTACAACTATTAAGTAATACAAATCAACCAGCCGACTTGGTAAACCTTGTCCCTCGTCGGGGTTGTCAAACCACACATCCATACTCCACAAACTCCAAGGTCAAGCGACATAACCCTGCGGCCACGTGGCCGTATCCTGTCGCCGAGGCACGAGACGCTGGGCACGACCTTTGGCTCAAATATTCAGTGAGCGTTCCTTTTCCGGGCAGTCCACTTTCTATTTGTATTCTAATTTCAGCCTACTTCAGAACTGCCTACTGTATTCTGCCATTTGTTTATGACCCCCAAAGAAGCCGAGCGTGGTCTACTTATTCCTAAACATAGCAATAAAGAACTGATCCTTTAAAACAGGAGTTCAGCCTGGGTGTACGCCCAATCAGGTGGTGTTGAACGCAGCAGCTGTGCCATCTTTACCGCATAGGACCACTGGTCTCCGCGATCCATAGTTCTCCTCTCCTCCTTTCCTCCCCTATCCCCCCCTCGTCCCCACCTCTTGTAAATGTTTAACTTATTTTTTTCATAAATATTTGTTATTATCAAATATGGAATAAAAGGAATAATGACGTTAACTAACGTAAACGAACGGGTAGAGGACACTGTTAGAGGAAATTATTTTTTCTCTGATCCAATGGTTTCTCTAATTCCTTTACAGATTTAAAAATAGGTATCCAACGATTGCACCAGCTATTCCTCTTTGAATTCGTGACAAATGCAATTTTGATTGATGGTAGTATATTTTTTCTTACTTTCCCTAAAAATCAAATTCCCACCAGCACTGGACACTTGAAAATCACCTCACTGGATTAGAGGTGGACTAAGATTTTAACTACTTTTTCTTGGATTAAAGTCTAATTTTGTATAACTTGAAAAAAATTAATGTAATGTTTTCTTATTTCAAAATGCTCAGGGTCTCCATAAATGAAGAATAAAGGAAAGCCAGGGAAGGTCGCGTCAATTCGGAAATTGCATCTTCAGAACATAAAAACTTTTTTTACAAACGCACTTTTAAGCCACTACAAAATGGCATCAGCTATATTTACACCAAGTTTGAAGCTGAATCAAAGGCTAGCTGCTTTGTCTACTGCCAGTACATTTACTTTAGTATGTTGTTTCTTTCTGGTGATTGTTCAAGAAACATTCCTTAAAAATTAGGATAAAAAAATTATCAATTTTTTTTAAGGAATATACATGTAAAATTTGAAGAACATCGAATAAAGCATTTGGTCGTGACTGCGAAACAAACACATTTTTAATGAAACGGGGTCAATAAAATGGCCGCCATCTTGGATCGGAGTTAAACAATAAAAATCCGTACACATACGTCGTTTTTTTTACTTCAAGGAACATATGTATCAAATTTGAAAAATACTGAACGACGCGTTTGGTCGTAATCGCGTAACAGACAGGCAAACGAAATAAACGGTTGAGGTGAAACAGGACCTCGCTTACGCTTGACCAATTATTTATTTTTCTTCTTTATGAAATGGGTTGGCGTGACTTTATGTGGTTACTTTGGGGGATGCGCAGATCAAAGGTTAAAGACCCTCAACGGAATAATGTTTAAAAATAAATGAAAATGACTGGAAAATTCGTTGGTTTTTATTGCCAAAACCACCAAAAGTCTTTGCCAACATAACAACATCAGATCCATCAGATCAATAATATTTCACACTAAAAAAAAAAAAACAGTTTAATAATGATAAAAAGAAGGTTGTGGTTTCTGCTCCCAAAAACGTATTTCTACTGATCCTAGTTAACGTCCAATTTTTTTTTGTAAATACCATGCATTGTGGGACAAAGTTTTATATTCCTGCAATGTACATTTAAGGCCCAGGTACTTGCTGTATAAAGGCTGGGTAGGCCCAAATACACATATATTTTAAAAATAATAAAAAAATATATATAGTCATGATGATGTCATTCTTGCTTTACTGAGTCAACATTTTTGGACATTTTCAGAAAAGTAACACATCGCAAAAAATTGTTCTATACTAAATCTAAAAAAAAAAACTTGTAACTGTTTTGTGCAAATGATTCATAAGTAAAATGATTAGAAAACAAATAAAACTAATTATTATTAATGGCGCAATAATAACGAATTATAACACAGTTCAGAGATTCTTATGATACATTACTTATTAAAATATTAGTTGTAATTATGCACACAATTAGTCATAATGAATTAATTATTAATATTTTATCATGCTTTTGTCTCTGGCATATCATCACGTAAAATGAATAAATATTTTATTTTATTTTTGAGCATGGAGTTTTGTTATTTTTTTCACATTCAAGTCTGTCTATATTGGTCAGTTTTTTTTTCTTTTCGACTCTTTTTTTTTTTAAGGTATCTGTACATAAACAAGATTGTCTTTTATTTATTCTGTTTTAAAAACAAAGTAATTTTGGCGATTTGCGAGGTATCAATTTAGGAATATGATAAAAAAAAAAAATAATAAGTAACATGATTATAAATAAGGGTATACTTTAATTCTGGATCAGATTCTAAGAGAATACCGCAGAATAAAGGCAGGGTGAGGTATGTTCCCATGACCGCACCATTGGGCCAAGGAGCACTTACACCTCCCAGGTGTCGCCGGGCAGGGGTCATTGGCCAAAAGTCACTTTGAAGACCACCATATAGTTTTTTGCACTCTGAACCATTACGCCAAAAGGCCGGCCGACGTGTACCCGATTTCCGGGGCGACAAGGAAAAAATGCCGCTAACCTGTACGAGTCATCAAGCTATTGTGCCTGGTTTACCTGAGCTGTCACAATATTGGCGCGGATTTAGAGTCCCTTGTAAATCTTCCAGGGAGAGATCGTTGCACTCGCCGAAGGGGTTGGGACCCACCGTCTCTAATTCTTCCGACTACAACAAACAAGGGGTCGGGCCATTGTTGCTAAGACAAATACATAAACTCATTTGAAACAGTTCCTGCAAAAAATCAGACCTATGACCGTGACGAAATGGAGTGTGTGGTATTTGGTGTGGAAATTGGATTTCAGAGGAGATTCTCTCAAACCCTAAGGAAAAGCCTTATTGTCAATGCGTTTACCTGTCAATTATATTCAACGTGCTACACAAGTGCCTAACCTTTTGGTACCTACGCTTTGTTCATTTGTCCATTGTGTAATTCTAGTTCAGAATTGAATAGAAATCACTTTAATTATAGAGTAGCATGATACATTGTTTAATAAATATTGTTTTAGCTTTATCTTTAGTCCTCAGCACCGAGTATTACAACCAAGCAATATTATATTAATTTTCATAAATAATTCTCATAGACCAGAAACTCACAGAGAAATTCTGTATATTGTGCAGAAAAGTTGTAAAGCGAAAAGTTGTACGAAATTGAAATTACGTATTAAGGTAAGTATATAGATATATTCTCGTCAAAATCGATTAACCTTATACTTATTACTTGATTTTATACTCTGTTTCAATTTTATAGAAAACGGCTCTGACGATTTTGATGATAATTGCCGATAGCCTTCTCCTTAAAGCCCTTTAACTTTTCATATATTTTGTACATCACCGAGAAAATGCAGAAGAAAATGTTATGATGGAAATAAAATTTTATTTGCGTATAACTCAAAAAGTATGCATTTTGTGGTAAATTATGCATGAAATGATATGAAAGATAATAAAATTCTCTACAAAATATTTTTTAAAATTGTCTATATCGGATCTGTAATATCATAGATACAGCGTATCTTATAAGGACTACAAGAATAGGTCCTAGATGGAAAGCTGAAAGCGTCCGAAAGCAGACGGATGCGACCGAAGCTCCTGCCATCATACCTCCATACTGTTTTCAACAATACGCTCTTTAATAATGTAATTTTTTAGCATAAAAGTAGAAATTATTAACTTAATAATTTCTGCTTTTATAATACTTAACGGAAAATAAATGTAAACCTTTAAAATTTATCTTCAGCTTGACAAATCAAAAATATATAATGCACAGAATTGCCGCACTGAAATTGTTTTAATAAAATTATTTTATTGTGTTTTAGATAAAGAAGACTTGAAGAAACGCATGCTGCTCAGAAGTTTTCAGGCATTCTTTATGCGAATCCTTTAAAATTACTTTTAAAAATGTATTATTATTATAGGGAAAGTTGTGTGATGTGTTTCACATGTCCACATGTACCAGAGGACTTCTTCAAAGAGGTCTGGAAATAGAAATCTTATCTAATATAATCAATATTTATTGAAATATGTCTTATAAATGTATTATATTAATATTATATCGTCGGTGCAATACCAAAGTGGCTATTCGAAAATTTGTGTAACTGAGAACGTAAGGTTTAATTATGGTTGCAGAAGAAAGGGAGCTAATTTCTTAATTAAATTGGTCGTGCCTTGTATCCTTAAATAGTGACCTCACATATTAGATATTTTTGGTAAAGGAAAGGGAATAAAAAACCACACGTTAAGATATAACATATTCCCAAAATAGCAAAATTTGTCTAAAATGCCACATTAGACCGACGATATAAATATTAAACATAATATTAAACATGTCAACAAATGATCTTTTTATTTATTCCTGTTATTTTTGAGACTCTTGGCTTCTTTTTTTGGAATTTTCCATTTATATCCTAACAATTATTAATGTCTCATATTGAACTTTTTTCTCTTGCATATAAATGGAACAGCCGTGTATCCACTGTTTTCTTTATAAGAACCTTCCTCTTCAGTGCATATAAACTTTTCCTTTCCTCTTGTATTTGGTTTATCTTTTTTTATTTTCTTATTTAATTTATTTGTATGACCTTTTTACATTTTTGGTCTTTTTTTTATGAGTACTTTTGCCAGCTGTTGTGACGTAGCCTCCCTTTTCCCTAAGGGTGTCTTGGTGTTGGGTGCTGTCTCTGGTAAGTGACTTTTTCGACTCAGGATTTGAGATGTGCTGCATTTTGTTCTTTATTAGGTTTTTTTTTTCTTTATTTCTCTCCTATTGTCCTGATGATGACTGAATTGGCGAAATATCAACAGATCATCTTTTTATTTATTTCTATAATTTTTGAGACTCTTGGCTTCTTTTTTGGAATTTTCCATTTATGTCCTAATAATATTTAATCTAGAAAGAAGATATTTTATTTTGGCTCTGGAGTTGGGATACCTTTTGGAACACAATTAGCTTCTATAAAGTGAGTACCTGAATCACAATGTGTTGGAAAAAGCTATAATATTTTTAATTTAACTATACTTTTTTCCAAAATATAAATTTCACTTAAAATCTGACTTTTAAAATATAAAAAAGAATTGTCAAATGAGTATTAAAAATAAAAAAGTTTTATTTTTTTATCAACACTAAAATTTATTAATGTTTAATCCTCATTTGACAATTTTTTTTTTGTCAGATTTTAAGTGAAATTTATATTTAAGAAAAAAGATAGTTAAATTTTCAAAACTAAGAATATTAATTCAAAATTTTCAACAAAGGAATATTAAGCAGATAACTGTTATATATGTGTATTTTATATTTCGGTATTTTAAAATAAATCTATATGAAAATAATAAAAATAAAAATAATAAAACTATCCATGAAAATTAATAACAACATCGAACCTTCTGGTTCGCTGAGTCGGACGGATTATCAGGACTTTTTACAATCATATATTGTAGGTTTTTATGAATAATAGTAATATTCGGATAGGTTTTATGAATTAAAGTAATAGGTTTTATAAGTAATAATAAATAAATTTAAAAATGTTGTTCTATTTCTCACGAATGTTTCGGCTCACGTTGTTGGTTTTATCAGGACTACGACGCAATTAGGAAAGAATAAGTACTTCTGGATGGAGACAAATTTATACTCTTGTAGAGTAGCAGAGTACCATTTTGTTTCCATATTAAATAATAATTTAGCTATTGATTGATGATGACTCTACAGAAAAATTTATAGGATGTTTCAAAAACTTCATGAGATCTATTAACAAACTGATACCTATTTCCTGAAGCGTCCAGAAGTAACTGGCATTTGTGTGCCGTTAAATTTGAAACTTGTTAAACCAAACCAGCTCCTCCACCCCCCAATAAGTCATGGGAGACACACGTGAAAAACAAACACAAACCTCTGAAAAAATTTGAGGCTTGTAGAGATACAAGAAAGATATAATATGGTGGAACCTAGGGCAGTAGGGCAAGGAGGTCACCAAAAGCCATATATCATCCTGGGTCTTAGTTGGCTAGGGCCATTCCTGGAACATACCTTCCAGGATCTGGAGCCCCATCGTACATCATAGTGAGTGGGAGGATACCATATAAAGGGGTGTGGCGGCATGGTAAAAACATATCTCAGCTTTTATTGTTATGAGCTTATATAATTATAACGAAGAAGTTATAATAAATTGGAAATATTTTACATCGGGAAATCGCCAATATCTTAGACTTTAAACATCCAGGTAGAAAAAAACATGAAAGAATTTAACAATGTAGAAATCTTTACAAAATTGAAGAAAAAAATCAATTTAGAAAATCTTCATTACACTTAATAATGTCATCATATTCCACCTGGAATAATATGTTTAGATTCATTTGCTTTCTTCTTTTTATGGTATAATAAATCAGAAACCCGAAGACGCCTGTAATATATTAATGACCTGCAGCAGTTCCTTATACATCAGCCAGGTAATATTTTCTAAATGATTATTAAGATAAAATAATTCCATGGATCAATATTTATATTTATCATTGCATTGTATTTAGATGATAAATTGAAAACATAATATATGTTTTTAGAGGATCCAACAAATTGTGTAAATAAGATGTGTATAAGCACGGTTTTAATACAAAGTTCCATTTTTCTCTGAAGAAACAATTTTTGATAAAACTATTGAAGTATAATTTGTAGAGAATTAAAACCACTTTGAAATGGGTCTAGTTTCATTTCATAAGAGTAAGTTCCGGTTATCTCTTTTATTAATGCTTTTTATTCTATTTTATTCTTGTAATTTTTTGTATTTATAAAAAATGTGTTTTTAAGCGTATAAAACAATGAAAATTGACAACTTATTTTCTCAAATAATTCATAAAAGGTATCATTATTTATTTTTTTTTTTTAATTCGATAAAATAAGCACATCGCTCTTATTATAAATTAAATATCTGGTGTGGGTAACACATGACTTCCTTGTACGCCTATTAAATTATAAATCCGTGTCTCAAAAATTGATCCTCAATTTGGTTTCTAGTTTCCGAAGATTGCAGTAAAAACGACACTCGGCGTCCCGAGATCTATCTATTCACACGCACAAACACACACTCTTGTTACTGGAGGTCTCATTCCGTTATTATATGCCGTTTTTCTTAGATATTTCTTCATGTTCCGTGACAACAATAAAATTGTCAATATCACTGGATAAAGCATTAGAAATCGACAGTTTCAACATTTTAAGCGGAAAAAGCCACTTAACTAATATCTTATTCTCACGCTGCAGACATGATCTCACAAATGGGGAGGGAAACTATTATTTTACACTAAATTTTAACACTTAAAACAAGTAATAAAAATGTTTAATTGTATTGGAAACCAAATTGCGTTTGTAACCTTTATTACCAAAACATATGATTTCTTATTTAATTTAAATATAACTAGTATACCCCGGCGAGAACTCTCGCATCAGATCCTATTATACATTAGAAGTATAAGCGATATTAGGAAAACATATTTATTCTTATAAACAATATAACATTACTAAAAAATTTTATTCAACACACACAATTGGGGAAGCTACATAGTTTGCAATGACTGTGTTGAAGGTACTGCTCATACTTAATAAATAATTAGCTTATCCCAGTGGAAATCATCTCTTCAATTTAGGAGTTAGGCAATGAGATCTAGCTATAACATTTTCTATACGTAGTATTGATATTTAACAGTACCCTGTAGGGTTGGATATGGGAAGCAATATATTAAACTCATTAAAAGTTTTTGTAAACAGACTCAAATTGATATAAAGTTGCCATGACAACGGCACGTACGCAAGATGGCACGAGGCCCGTGCGGACCTATATCGTGCGTAATCTCGAAAACGGTAGGTTTTAAGGCTTTAAAATGCTGGACCAATATGATCCAAAGGATCATATGTGTTCTTGAAGCCCGCGTTAAAATCTTTAAAACCCAACTTGTCACGTCTCGATCCATCGACTCTTTGTCGTCAAATCTTTGAAACCTCCCAGTTTTTTCATCACTTTTATTTAAGCCCTAGTATGAATTTAAGAAACAAAATTGGAATTCGTCACATCTCCATGAAATTCCTTTTCTTTTGATACCTCATTCATCAAAATCCATCGCTCCTGAGAGCCGGAAAAGGGATCTATACTACCGTAATAATATATAGTAGTGACTAGTATACCCGAGCGAGAACTATCGCATTAGATATCAATCCTAATACATTAGAAGTAAAATCGATATTAGAAAAACCTATTTATTCGTGTAAACAATATAATGTTGTCAAAAATGTTTATTAAACACACACATTTGGTGAGGCTACATAGCTTGTAATGACTAT
The DNA here is from genome assembly GCA_948150685.1 of Rhaphigaster nebulosa. Lineage (NCBI taxonomy): Eukaryota > Metazoa > Arthropoda > Insecta > Hemiptera > Pentatomidae > Rhaphigaster > Rhaphigaster nebulosa. The sequence continues at coordinate 30,534,925 of OX411310.1, forward strand.
GTTGAAGTTACAGTTCATAATTAATAAGTAATTAACTTACACCACTGAAAAATATCTCTTCAATTTAGCCGTTAGGCAATTAGATCCAGCTATATTATAGTGTAATATTTATATTTAACAGTGCTCTTTAGGGTCCGACATGGGAAACAATATATAATTTTTCACTCATTAAAAGTTTTTGTAAACAAACTCAAATTGATATAAAGTTGCTATGACAACGTACGCAAGATGACATAGGGCCCGTGCAGACCTATATCGCCCGTTATCTCAAAAACGGTAAGTTTTAGGGCTTTAAAACGCTGCACCAATACCTTCCAAGGGAACGTACATGATCTTAATGCCCGCGTCAAAATCTTTAAAACCCAACTGATCCCGTCTCGAACCGCCGACTTTTAGTAGTAAAACTTTGAAACCTCTCAGTTTTTTCATCACTTTTATTTAAGCCGTAGTAAGAATTTAAGAAACAAAATTGCAATTCGTCACATCTCAATAAAATTCCCTTTCTTTTGATACCTCACCCGTCAAAATCCATCGCTCCTGAGGACCGGAAAAGGGATCTATACTACCTTAATAATATATAGTAGTGACTAGTATACCCGAGCGAGAACTCTCGCATTACATATCTTAATGAATCCTTAATGGAATCGAAGTATAAGCGATAAACAATATAATATTATCAAGAAAGTTTATTTAACACACACATTTGGTGAAGCTTTATAATAATTTATAATGACTCTGTTCAAGTAATAGTTAATACTTAATAAGTAATTACATTGCCCTATTGGAAACTACCCCCTCAGTTTAACAGTTAAGCAATAAGACTCAGCTATACCACTTTCTGTTTGTAGTATTCTATCAATCATGGAAACATAAAAACAATATTTTATTTACAAAACGTTTTCACAATTATTAATACGTTTTTGTTAACAGTCTCAACTGGCTTTAAAAGGTATAAAGTTGCCATGACAACGGCACTCACGCAAGATGGCATGAGAACCGTGCGGACCTATATCATGCGTTATCTCAAAAACGGTAGGTTTACCCGGGCGAGAACTCTCGCATTAGATATCAATGCTTATTCTAATCCCTAATACATTCGATGTGTAAGCGATATTAGGGAAAAATATAAGATTACCAAAAAAGCTTATTTAACATATAGTTTTGGTGAAGCGACATAGTTTGTAATGACTATGTTGAAGTTCCAGTTCATACTTTATAAGTAATTAGCTTACCCAACTGGAAAACATCTCTTCAATTTAGCAGTTAGGCAATTAGATCCAGCTACAACATTTTATATGTGTAGTATTCATACATAGCAGTACCCTTTAGGGTTGGACATGGGAAACAGTATTTAATTTCCCACTCATTAAAAGTTTTTGTAAACAAGCATTAATTGATATAAAGTTGCTATGACAACGGCACGTACGCAAGATGGCATAGGGCCCATGCGGACCTATATCGTGCGTTATCTCGAAAACGGTAGGTTTTTAAGCTTTAAAACTCTGGACCAATACGCTCCATTTGATACCTCATTCATCAAAATACATCGCTCCTGAGAGCCGGAAAAGGGATCTATACTACCGTAATAATATATAGTAGTGATTTTTGATGTAAGCTTATTATGACCTACAAGTAAAGTAATCTTTTCCGCTCACGAATCTTAACCAAAATCTAGTAAATATACTTATATCGATATAAAAGTCCTATTTACCAAATTTGAGATGTTTTACATTATATTTTAATATAATTTTTGATGAAAGTCTAATATGGCCTTCAAGTAAAGTACCACTTCCGGTGATCAAGCAGTGACCAAAAAAAGAGGTTCACAACTAGATTTTACGACAATCCTAAATACAAAATTTCAACTTTCTACTACTAACTGTTTTTGAATTATGCAGGATACGAACGTACGTACAGACGCCACGACGAAACTAGTCAAAATGGATTCAGGGATGGTCAAAATGGATATTTCCGTCGAAATCTGAAAACCGAAAATTTTCGCGATTACAATAACAAAATTATTATTGTTGTTTTTACTTCGTATAGGAAGTAAAAATAATTTTGTTTATGTGTTTATTGGATGATTATTATTATTATTATTTATACTTGTAATTATTGGATAATAAAAATGGATTAATAAAGCAAATAACTGTAAGCTTGTCCACAATACTCATTTTTTGACGTTCGACATTTTCTGCTGTTCTCTTATTTGTTATTGCCATTCTAATACATAGCGTTATGGAACGAAAATAGACTTATTTCAAATTGGAAAATTAATTTTCTACATTATTTACTTCCTTCAGAGAAATTTGGAGCTTTGTATAAAATTTGTATTTTTGCGATAATCGCCCTTGGCGCTTCGGATCAAAAAAATTGTCCGATATGAATTCGCCTTAAAATTTCATTTCCTATCAGAAACTGTTAAAAAAAACAACATTCAATTAGAATTCCAGAGTTAGGTGCCTTGTAGAAGAACTGGAGAAGGTTGCGAGGGCAGTAATGCCATAAAAAGGTTCTTCATAATTAATAATTAAGACCCGAACTAAGTGCCTCAAAAACAACATTTTTACGTTAAGATAGTGCAACTTTTGTATGCTAAAAAATAATCTATTTTAAAATGTTTATTATACACAATGGATTTACTATTATATTTCGTATCTATATTCACTCTTATTTTTACAGTTTATAATTTAATTTAAGCTTTATTTTTATATATTTTATATATTTATATATATATTATTTATATATTTTATATATTCGTCATCATTATATATTTTTTATATTATAAATTACCTACTTATTTATATAAATTGTTATCAAAAAACAAAATTAACAAGTGTATATGTATGTATGTGTATATTTCTAGGTTCCAGAGAATACTTGGAAGCACAATGGCACAAGGTAATCGGTAACCCTGCAACACAACCAAGATCGAATGCCGACCGCATCTAGAACGCAGGAAGGAGGATACGTGATATAGCAATGGTTTCCAGCGTGTCGTAAATTCCCACTAAATGGATGTTACCTCGCCAGGAATTGGGACAACCGTAGTCAATGGGACCAACCCTCGGTGACGGGCCCACTATTTGTCCATGCTCTGTAGAACTGTGTCAAAACATACCGGAGGTACTCACAGAAAGGGCACTAGCTCCAGAGGTTTTGTTTATTATGTAAAACTTGAGTGTTTGAAATGCGGTACTCCACCTGCTGACTTGCTGGCACATAAGGTACAACATGTGTTGTTCAAGACGTTTGAGTTTAACTTTATAGTTGCAAATATATATAATATATATAATATATATATATATATATATATATATATATATATATATATATATATATATATATATATATATATATATTCACATCATCAATAAGATTGTACAACTAACTACGAGACCATATTAAAAAAAGTAAGCAAACAGAAATACGTAAGGTCAGTGTATAAAATATTATAAATATTATATAAACAAAATAAAATAAATAACTTAAAGGCAATTATGCATATATGGACATTTAATTCCATCCAATCTTAAATCATTGAAGGTACCATGTGGATTTCTGGTATTGTAAAATAATACAGAAGGTGAAAATGTCGCAGGCTTAAAACGAGTGAATACGACATTCTTTGTAGTTTGTTTGCTTTATTTATTATGAAAATTATTAAAAGCCTCACATATTTTTCTAGAGTTTTTTTAAATATATAGCTAGGTCCTAACCAATTCATAAGAGATCCATATGAGTCGAGTTGAAGGAGAGTTGGTTTCCCATCTCTCAAAGTAATAATTACAGGTCTCAACCAAGTAATTACCCGTCATGGGTGTACAACCAATGTTGTTCGCACCTACATACCGTTTCTGGCAAACCGGTTCCTTTAAGCTAATGATGTAGAATTACCGATGTAGGAGATATCCTCGCAGTGCGATGACGAAGAAATGACTCCCCTAACCCGGAGGAAGTCGAGGATAATTGTGCGTTCCTCGGTTGGAAAAAACATCGGGTGCTTTCTCTTTTTGTCCTCAGCCTTCCTTCCATGCTCCATTTCCTCCCCCGTTTTGACTATTAAACAGTCTAATTGCGCAGCAGCAAAGGTTAACCGGAATGTTTCCCATCCCGAAATTATATCAGGATGGAGCGGAACTTGGTGGTAAAAGAGATGTGGATTAATTCGTGTCTATGAGCATTTTTATATCTTTGAGGGTTTTCACTCACTATGGAAATAATTAATTATAGAGTTTAATATCTAAAGTTAATCATTGATTTTCATTCATTGTTTATAAGTTCATTTCTTTACATATATATAGTTATATTTAAAAAATAACAGTAAGTTGGTCCGTGAAGAGCCTAAGTGACAGTTTCTGGTAGATTGCTAAACTTAAGGTATTCATGAGAGACAGTGCGGACAGCACGATGCTGCAACAGTGCAATATAGCGTTGGGCTCTTGAAAACCGAAAGAACATTTGTTACAAGTTCAGTAAATAAAGTGAACTTGACCAAGTTTTTTTTTCCATTAAATCTAGCTAAAACAAAAATAACTATTTAATTGAGGAGGTGGTGGTAGGGATTACTTTAATGTGTGTCTAAGTATAGGCCTAAGTTGTATGTCTTCATAGGGGTTTGACTCTCGGCAGTTTATAAGTAGAATCCTTATGTAGTAGATTGATTCTATTGCTAACTGGCGAGAATCAAATCTTCATGTAGGCCTACAACTTAGTCCGAAACGTCGGCAAACATTAAAAGTATCCTTATTGTGTTTCTTTCCTCAAATGCGCTTGATGGAAATCTTGATTCCATCCGATAATCATAATAGAGATATCGTTGGATGTTTTCAACGATATCCCCCTTATGATTATTTAATTGAAAAACAAAATACACTTCACTTATTTCCAGTTAGGTGCCAACAAGGGAGCGAGGGGGGCCGTCCACCTGCGGTACCCTGGTATGGAGGTGGGGGGGGGCGTAAAAGTGGAGGATAAATAAAAAATACATTACTATTGTAATGTATATTGCTTTTTGTAATGTTAAATTTATAATAATAAATAGTTTTTAAAAAATGTTAAAATGTAATGTGACGTCATTACTTTACCATAAAGTCACAGTTATCAAAGGTTTACAAAAAACATAAAAAATATCTACTCTCATTTTTAATTAGGGCTGAGGGCGTAAATAAAGTGAAAAAGGGGCGTAAGAGTAGTGGGCCGCCCCGGTCGCACGAAGATCAGCCTGCCAGTGCTTATGCAATATTGATTTTTTTGGAATAACAGCCTTTTATCAATTTTTCTTTTATTAATTGTATTATTTGACAATGATATTTTAAGATTGTTTCATTTTTTTATTCTTTTAAATTAACTATTTAATTCATAATATAATCATGTATTTTTTCTTTTTTTTCTTAGCCCCTTTTTGGGATGTTGGGGTTTAAATCGGAAGCATTTTAATTGTTATAATCATGTATTGCAATATTAATCATATTTGTGTCCACAGAGTATTTTCTATGGACGAGAATGAATCCAAATACAATATCACCTTGTCTTTGGAGAGGAATGATTGAAAAATATCTTAGGGGGGTCTTGCTTTCGATGACCCTATCAAGTATACTCTTCTATCTAAGCATTTAAGAGATAAAACTATCTTTATATATCTTTTATGTCAATTATTTTATTTGATAATTCTATAAATTAATGCTTTATTTATTTGCTCTATTTTGTAAACACGAACTAAATAAAACAAGAAAGAGTACAGAAATATTTTACGATTTTCTATTGTTAATTTTTTAAAGGATATAAATGAGGAGTTTTCTATCAAAAGTATATCCACTTTTGGAAAATTTTTATACAAGCATTTCATGAAGATTAGACAATTTTTTGTTGAAAATGTTGATTTTTAACACCTATTTGATAAGGGAAAATTTAATATTTGAAGTAAGCTGAATAACTTTTAGGTGCAGAATATTAACTTGTAAAAAAATCATTGTTTTTGAGAATTGGATGAATTAACTTTTGTTGGAAAACTCCTCAAATGTCGCGCATGTGCTCTAATTATTAAAATAAGATTATTGCTTCAATTTAGTTAAGCCCACGTTAGTTAGTTTCAATGATCTGGACAATAATAATGTTATTTTTTATAATTAATTATAGCAATATATATATATATATATATATATATATATATATATATATATATATATATATATATATATATGACACTTTGGGGTGTTTTGTGCCCCAAAAAAAGTAAAAAAATTGTTGTATAATCCAAGGCAAAGATATAGCCAGCAAAAGGAATATCCTTTGTATAAAAAGTAACTTAATTTGATCAAAGCCTCAAAGTACTATCTTAACCTGGCCGTCCACTGGAACCGTCTTCGGCTGAACGAAGAACCGATTTCTACCGGCAGAGGCCGTCAGTTACCAGTTCGCTGAGGTTTAAAAAATTATCGAAATGGATGTGGCGGACTTGTGTTATTCATAATATTACATTGCAATTGAAATTATAATCGAATGTCAATCTAAATTTATAATGGAAATTATTATATAACTATCAATTATTATTGATATCATATTGCAATTGAAAATATTAAAAGATTCCTACGCTTTACTTTTCAAACAATCGCGACAAAGATGAAATATCGCTGATGTAAAAGTGGATTTGAAAAAAAAATTCAGTTAGGTACTTATATTCATATCGTTGTTAAATGAGCTTGTAAATGAATGGTAGACGAAGGCTTTTTAACTGTATGAAATCGATAGTGTGGTTTCTTATATATCCAACTCAAAAAAAAAAAATTTAAAATATCAGTTCATGTTTGTAATTAAGAGCTTCGTTATTTTAATTACAAGTTATTCTTTTAAATGTCCATATTTAAAAAATATGGACCTTTAAAAGAATAATTTAAACATTATTTCACAGAGAAGAAATAATACATCCTTAATTATAATAGTGTTATATATCATTAAACTGTAATAATGTTAACATTTTTTTATTAATTTCCCTCCGGTGAAACCAATAAAAAAAGAACCCAACTTAAAAAGTAACTAACTCCTTTTGTTGCACTGTTCGGCCGAAAAGGATCTGGGATTTGAATCTCGATGGAATTGAACCGTCGCACACAGAAGTATTTGGGCCTTAAAACCGAACAAAGTCATTTGAAGCCTTATTTACTTTACAGCTGCGCATAGTAGTTTTGAACCTTAAATCCGGGCAAAGGTTCGAATCAGAGAGTTTGTGAAAAACACCACTAAGCCCATCGTTCTTCAACCTTGATAAATTATTTTCATCCCTTTGAATCTTTAAGGATATCATATAATTCTCTCCTGGTTAACTTATGGACGGATTGAATAGACTCTAGGATAAAATATTGAAAAAAATTGCTATGTTGAAAGAATTATATTTTTTAACTCATTAAAAAATATTTGAAGTAATAAAAAACAAAATGGCGGAGGATGGCGTCCAATTTTTTTGTATAATATAGTTAATATTGGTCTAAATTTCATTCAGACCCGACAAAAATGCATTTATCCGCAAATTATGCATTAAGTAAACAAAAAGACTTATCCAGTAATGCAAATAGTAAATCAATAAAATGATAATAAACACACTATTCAGTATGAGAAACAACTACCACGAAATGCTGGCAATGTCTGAGTTCCGATTGACTTTACAAGAAGTGTCAAGAGTGGAGGAAATTTATTCGATTACAGTTTGATGAGCCAATTATCAAGCTTGAAGAATGATGGGTTTAATGCAGTTTTTCACAAACTTCCTGATTCGGACTTTTGTTCGGTTGTAAGGCCCAAATTCTCCTATGTACGTCGTTCATAGAATAAAGGGTGTGCAATGGACGTGTTCCAACGCTTTCTCTGGATTTCGGATCGTTCAGCCGGCCACGGCTCGAAGTGGCTCGAAGATCATTCGTTCGAAAACGGTTCCCGTGGACGATCGGCGTTTTGCGTTTTTTTTTTTAATACTAAGATGAATATCGCCAATATTAAAATCCTAAAAAAAAATTGTTTAGGAAAAAACATTGTATCAGTTCGAACATAATTTTTACTTAAAAAATTAGAGTGATATTCATAGAACTTATTCAACAGAATTCGCTTGTTTAAAATAAAAAAAATGAAAAGAACATTGACTATTAAAATAACTAAGATGGAAGATCATTGGAGTTAACAAGTTTTAGACACGTAAGTATAAAGATTTCAAATTTTATTAAAAAATATAAAATCAATGTTCAAGCCTACAATTAGTTGTAAAATTGTCACTTTTCTTTGGCTTTCCAGCCTTAGTTCCCTTTGTGGTTTCCCGATATGGCTGGCCGATCGTTGAAACTGGAGTGAAGACTGGAATCATCCAAGTCCGACCTATCCACCGTCCAGAACTGTCGTTCATTTCGAAACGAAAGTTAGACGTCTATTGAAAGTGGCCTTTCTGAAGGATTAAATACTTCAACTTAATGATTACCCTTCCGGTTATTAGTTTGTTAAGGAAATATAGCGAAAATATTTACATTGCTTTATTTATTGATCCTCAAATTTTGAAAGTCATGGCTAAAAAACTAAATAATAAAAAACCTTTAATGCTGCTAGTTTTGATTTACTACAGTTTTTCAATTGCGATATACAGGATATCCCAATTCGTAGTGGCCAACTCTGATAACAATTTTAGAGCTTGAGAGCAAAAAAAAGAATGCCTAGTAAAAATTTTGCGAAAAATATTTCTCGAAAACTGTTTTGTTTTCAATCCTCAGTAACTTACAAATTGGGTTAGTATTAATTCAAGCTTTGGGAAATTTAAAAAAGAAAAAACCCCACGACTCATCAAATTTTACAAATTCTTCTTTATTAGAAATATATTAAGACCAAGTAAACGATTTAATTTTTTAATATGGACTTTTCAAAAAAGATTTTTTTCTTTTAATTAAATTGAAAGAAAATGAGACATATTTATCTTTTCTCTGTATTTTCTTTAGATGATTATTTTTTCAGGGTTTTGGATTTTTTTTTTTTAAAGGAATCCTTGTTTTGTTTTTCTATAGTGAATTATGTTTCATTCATTTCACACACTGAATTAAAAAAATTCAATTTGTATAACATTTTCATACATTCTATCAATTTTTTTTTTATGATAATTTCTTCTACAATGTTATTTTCTAATCTGGGTATGTCCCATAAGATGATAACTGGGATATTTTAAGTCCATAAGATCAAGATATTAAAATTTGATGATTTATATATTTTTTTTGGAAACATATTCTTTAAATATACAAGATTTTATAAATTATAATTTTCAAATGTTAAACTGACATTGATCCACTTAAAAAAAAAAAAATCCAATTGACAAAACAATTGTTTGGCGGATCAGTAATTTTTCTGTTATGAAAAAATACAATATCGCAATATTTCTCTTTGTTATTTATTGATAAATAGTTACAAATATTATTTAGAATTGTTTCGTTTCATACTTCGGTTAATTAACCATATTTTTAATTAACCGAAGTACGACCTTTGTTCTTAAGATATTTTTTGCTTATGGTATTAAATATAGCTTAATATAAGATATTAAAATCTAGTATATTATTTATATTCATAGCAAAGTCTAATATACCAATGAGATGCTTTGCATTATATTTTAATATAACTTTTAATGGAAGTTTATTATGATCTCTTCAAGTAAAGTACAACTTTCGGCTAGCCTAATTTTAACTAAAATCTAGTAAATTGTTTATATTAGTATAACAGTTTTATATACAAGCTTTAACATGTTTTGTGTTATATTTTAATATAATTTTTTATGACAATCTATTATGACCTTCAAGTAAAGTATCACTTCCTATTGGCCAATTTTAACAAAATATAGTATTTTATTTATATTAAAAATTTGAGAAGTTTGCATTATATTTTTATTTAATTTTTAATGAAAATCTATTAATACCCTCAAGTAAAGTATCACTCGGAAGTAAAAACAGTGATTTATTGTTGTATTTGAATCACCCGCCAAGAGTTAACTGCACTCTGTTGAGGCGGGAACGAAACTACCTACAGCTGCAATGAAATCGTTCTGTTATTGTTTGGTAACTGTCTGGTTATAGTATTGTTTGTATTATAAAGTGAAGCAAGAATCATCGCGAAACCCAGGTACCACGAAACTACAATGGCTTTGGAGCAGGCTCAGTCGGAAAAGGAGAAAATAGAGAGTGCTCGGGAAATGTTTCAAATTCTTATGGAAATCGCAACTCTTTTGGACACAGACTTGGACGCTCAAAGTTTAACCTATTGCATTCGGTTGTGCGAAAGTGGTGTCAACCCAGACGCTCTCGCTCAAATTTTCGTCTCTTTAAAGAATATGGTGAGCAATTACAATCAGGAAAAATGACGAACAATTCCTAGGGCGCTCAGACCTCCAAGGCGATTCTAGCACTAGCTCATCTTGACAATAATTGTCATGTTTGCTCACAATGATGGTGACTGTTTAATATCAAGATAGTTTAGTGGTTGTGCCCCTAAAATATTCTATATACTGTCAGTCAAGACCTGTTATTATGAGAGAAGTACAAAGTGATTCAATATAACAATAAGAACATGAAAATAATCATATTTTAAGATTGATATTTAATCTCTAGTTTTTAATATATTAAAGTTTGCATATATATTAAACCTTGCAATGAGCTAATTATAAAGCTAATCAAACAATGTTTTTACCATATCCTTTAATATTCTTGATTGTTAAATGTCATTCTTAGTATTTAGAAAATTAACTCAAGATTTTACCTACATCATAGTTTCTGTGATATTTGAAATTGTTAGTTTTAGACGTTGTGTATTTATAAAATAAATAATGGTTTCATTAAAAAACATTTGTCCATAATGTGTAACATGCGCATTGGTTCTTTGTTTCGTTGTTGGCCAAATTATTAGATGTACCACATAATATATATATGGATGATTCTCAAAAAAAGTCAATTATTGTGAAACTTTAGTATTCCTTCTGATGGATTTATCCTATCGATAATTTTTTTTATTATTACATTCTTATCCCTGTTTAGAATATCCATCAACAAATTACCATTTTCTTCAATAAACTGAGTCTACAAAAGAGTAAATCAGCATTTTGCTGAGTACCTACTCACATAGTGGAGTATGATCTTGGTTTTATTCACTTAAAAAGGTACTCTGAATCAAAAATCAAGCGTACTCCATAGGTGAGTAAGTATTCCATTTTGTAACTTCTCTTTATTCAAATCTAACCAGATTTCCTCAATTTTTTTAGGAATGAGCACTTGCTAAATTTTATTCACTTCACCTAATAGCTTATTTGAAAGTTTGTTTCTTGAAAATTGTTCATTACTGCACAGCTTTCAAGATGGATGGTTATTTTTGAAGAGAGTATGTTTATGACTCATTACTTTGCTTTAATTGTTCTTTTAAAATATTAATTTTGTTGTAATTTGACTATTTTTCCTCCTACTAAAATCCTTTGAAAGTGTACTTTAGTTTTCGAATATACACCTAACTAACTAGGGTGAGCAAGCTCGAAAACTTCAAATTCTCAGCCCCGTGCAACAATAATTCTCATTGCCGCCACTCTAACAAAGGCATTCTTCAATACTACTTCAGTAACAGTTTGGCTAATTGGAATTTTGGCTCCAAAAAGTAATTTGAGCTCCATTTTGTGTTGCATATTGTTCTTGATGGTCCCATCAAGTCACGTGAAAAATTTGGGAATTTTCGAAGATGGTTCAATTGCTCGAAATTGTGGTCCAGAAAATTAAGCTTATTTTTGAGAATTACCCATATAAACTTTAGTGCTTTGTTATTTGCACAACCATTTAATAACTTTTCTAATTTACATATAAACAGTTTAATGGGCTTTATAATATACATTAATATGACATAATGCACACAAAAGTGAATAATTTTACTACAAGTGATATATAAGATATTTTAGCAAAAAAGGAATTTTTTTAAATTGAAAAAAAAAATTTAATAGATTCATGGAATTCTGTTTTCTGTTTGGGATCAGTTAAGCTAAAAAACATCAACACATTTTATTAATTTCTTAGTGATGTCTTAACTCATAAGTTATGATATATGATATGAGCTATCGTAGAAATATATACTAATGATAAACTACACATTGATTTTATGAAGTAAAAGAGGTATAATAGAGAGAAACAGTGATTATTATTAGCTCTGTAAACTATCTCTGTTGCCTATTGCTATCACTTAAGCTATATGGTGATACACGATATCTGTCGAAATGACAAACAATTTACAGTTAAATATGAAATGTATGTTTTATTTATCTTGTCTTCAAAGTCTAAAAATATTATAATTAAGTATTTTAATATAACTTTAATTTTTGGATTGAGGAAATAGTCTTTAATGACTAATATATATGGGTAAAAAGAATTTTTTTAGGTTTATGGTACATTGTCAAACAAAACTTACATCTGCCAACATCCATATAAGCCATTTTACTAAGTCTAATTAGTGGTTATTGACAAACTGCTCAAGTGAGAATTGTTACTCTTTATTTAAGTCTCACAATATAGCTTGGTATTCAGGTTCATTTTATAAAAAGTAAGTACTGGCACTTATCTATCATACATTATCTAAATCCTAAATGCACCATATAAAAAATCCTGCCGTCACCAAATATATATACCATCAATGTAAGAGTCAACTTTTGAAAACCATTGTGCAAACAAGAATCCAATGACCGTCATATTAAAATAGTTAATCTCTAGTGATATTGTAAAAAAAAAAATTATGATTAAATAATTTAGCTGCTGTTCTGGTGCTTATTTCATTGTGAAAAGCGTGCATACGATCAATAGTTAGTGTAGAGTCTTCATTCAACAGAACATCAAATCGTGATTTTAATATCAGTATATTGTATTACAATATTAGTTTTTTATTATCAATTTTTTTTAATTTAAAAATATAGGAAAACTTGTAGAAATCAACTTGAAGCCTAGCCTAACTATTTGAAATTATTTACCTATTTAAATGCAATTTTCAAAAGGAATTAGGTTACAACTTTACAATCGGGACTGCTTTAATTAGATCACAGCTGTCAACTTCTGCTTAGCGTAGCTCTCTCGAGAGATAAACAAACTCCCAAAAGATCTTTCAATTGAGGTCGGGCCTTATTATAATTTAAATTATTACTGCTGTATGTACAACTTCTCCATTCAACTGGAAGTCGGCAGCACTAATAATTTTAAATAATATCTAATTAAAGCAGTAATAATTTTAATAATTCCAATGAATACGAATGTTACAATTGAATACAAAGCAGTTAGTTATCACAAATGGCGCTAGAGAGTGCTAGTGCAGCTATCTTCGGATAACTTCAGCTGCAGGCAATGATAGTGCATCCCGATTGTAAAGTTGTACCGAAATTAGAGGATGAAATAGGAAAAGCGGATAGATTAGAGAAAAAATGTAAGCAAATGGGCCTATTATATCAAAAAAAGTTAACACATCCATGCCTCATATATGCAAACCATTAGTATCTTTAGCTGGAGTGAATTTTTTAATAAATTACATTGAAGAAATAATAATAGACAAATAAAAAAGCCAAGAAATAACTTTTTTAAATTTTGTTTTACACTTTTGTATGAATTATGATTATTTTATTACAAAATTATAGTTTCTTAAAATAATTTTAGATTTATTTAAGTTGAATCATTATAGGATTCAGAGAAAATAAATCAAAACAGATAAGACTGAAATTATAATTGGTTTTCCTGAAAGGAAAAGGAGGTATAAATCCCAAATAAAGTAGTTATAAAACCTCCAAAAGGGATACACCTATACCGTTGCGGTGGTCTGAAAGGTTGAGTTTCTTTGCTCTCCTTTTTCAAAATAATGATTTCTCAACTTAGAAACCTTCAGAAATCGATGTTTGCACCACTTCTTACTATTAAAATTGTATCTTTTAAGTTTATTAATTCCTTTTTTAAAGAGTTATTTATAATAAAGGGATTTACTGAAAATTATTTTTCATGTTTTTACTTTAAAAAAACAACCAGAAATTTGAATTAAAATAAATGTTCTCATAATAAAAACTATAATGAAGTAAATTAGTTTTAATAATAAAAATTATGAGTTTTTTTTTTTACAAGAATAGATGAGAATGTTTGTTTTTGAACCTCTTTTTCAAAAGTGTATGTACAAATTACTCTAAAAAAGAACGCAAATTATATCTTCAATAAATTTGAAGTAATTTCCTTGTTTTGTTTTTTAAGAAAAAATCATTTCATTTATTATAATTTTTATTTGATTAATAATATAGCTGCCCTATTAAATTAAGGACTATAATTAAAGAACTGTGATGGAAAGAAAGAAGATTTCTTATTTTTTTTATCATAACTTTACTTATATCCTTTAAATGTTTCATTAATAAATCAGTTACTTATTGGTTTTGTTAGTCCTTTGGCTTCGGCCGACATCTGTAAATTTGATGGAGGAAACACATTTTAACAGTTTCTGAATAAAATTTAAAAAGCTTATTTTAAGGCTGTAATACAATATAAGCAGATATGGACCCAGGATATTTTGGTATCTATAATATAATAAGCCAAGCTATGAGAGGGTACAGTGTAATTAATTATTGGGAAGTTAAAAGGATAATATAATTTATCTGAGGCATGTAGATGCAAAAGAGGGTAAATCCATTTTTTGATATTTTAATTTTGTCCATGCTGTTTAGTATCCTCTTTAAGGTGGGTACCTGATTAAGCCCTCATTACAATAAACAAAAAAAAAAAAGGTTCAAAACCTAGCATACTAATTTACATAGTATAATTAAATTGTATTCATATAATTCGAATTTCTGTTTTTATATGGCATAATTGAAATTTCTGGTTTGAGTATTGAAATAATGGTGAAATGAAGGTCAAATAGTTGAAAATATAAGTCAAATATTTAAAAAATTGAAAGGAACACTTGTATATTAATTTTAATAATTAGTGATAATGAAATTTATTATAGATATGTAAGAGTTCCATTGAAAGTTTTGAATATTTCACTGTGTATAATTGACAAAATATAATTTATATGGATGATGTTAATAAAAGAAGAATACTTACAAAGGTTTTATTATAAAAAAGTATGAACTTTTAAGTTGTAATGAAGATCCTGAAGATGAGGAAACATACCTCAAAATGCTGGAAGTGATACGATAAATTTTAATAAAATGATAAGGAAGAAAGAATTTATTCATAACAACCTTTAAGCTACTGTAATCATTATTATAATAATTGATAATTACTTTTTATAATCTAACAAAGAGTAGTAAAAGCTAATAAAAATATAAAATAGTAAAAATACTTTAAAATTTTGGAAGAACATAATAAACAAAAGAAGTAGGATAAGAATGTCATTATAATTGAGTCACTGATTTCCAAATTGAACTCTAATCAATTTTTTTCGAAATTGAGATAAGTATTGATTCCTATGTAAAAACATCAGAGGAATCCGATGGTGCCATTATTTTTCCCAAAACAAGTCTAAATATTTAAAAAATTGGTTTGAAAGTACGTTTATTTCCAAAACTGGCTTGGTACAGTATTTTACTTTGTTCCAGAATGTTCCCAGATTGTAAGTTTATTTCATTCCAAACTGTGCCTCAAACCATAGTAAAGTGGTATATAAATCGTTATTTTCTTTCCAAAAGCGACCCTAATTTTCTAATTTATCTACAAGCGGTTCTCTCTTCTGTGATTTTTTTTATAAATCTTATTAATTTGTTATTTCTTTTTTTAAAACGCGCAGATTTCTTTAGTTGATAAAGCGCTCTTCAAAATTGGTAAAACTGATCCATCCAGATCACTCAACCTGATCAAAATATTTTATCAACCATTTCTTTATCACTCATTGTGGATGTTGTGTTCGTTATGGTGGAGGCTAAAAAGTAAATAATTTAATTATGTCACATGAAAATTACTAAGTCTCTAGTGAGTGTAAGAAAAAAATATTCTCAGCCACAAAAGTGGGTTAGAACCCTTGAATGATGTGAAAGGCAAATCATGGAAAGACAGTAATAATTTGGATTTTTACACAAATCTTTTCAGTCGTCAAATAATTTTGAAGGAAATTATTATAAGTGTTCAAAGAGTAGAAGAAATTGGAGATGACCTGAACGAGATAATTTTGGATGATACAGATGATGATGAATACGTTATATTTATCGCTGAACAAAATATCTTGTTAGAAATTGTGACCTGGAAGACGAAATTGCACTTGAAAATCATGTTAATTATATCAAATTTAATAATATTGCAGAAGAGCACATTTTAGCTGCAGAAGTTATTTTTTACTGATTATGTGGCATGCCACATAATTTTAATGTGAAATTTTATTTATTTTTTGAGTAGTGTAAATATGCATCTTTTATTGTTCTATGATTAATACTTCTAATTTTTTGAAGTATTTTTATGAAATAAATTAATCAAAAGCATTTTATAACTAACCTTTTCATTTGACTAAAAATATAAAATAAATTGATCATAGATTAGCGTTATAATAAAAGAAAAACAATATTTTTAAGGTACAATATCAATCTAATTTTCATTCCAAAGCATATCCCATTTTTTTCTTTCCAAAACGAACCCCAATCAATCTTCTTTATTCCAAAACCGGCCTTAAAGTTTAATTTGTTCCAAAAGCGACCCTATATAAAATTTAAATGCTATTTGATTAATATTAAAATAATAAAAAATTTCTGGAGATATGTATTATAAATGAATATTTTTCAAAATTATTTTAAAAAAAATATTGGAGATCACTATAATAGAAAATATAGTTTTTCCTGTTTCCTGAACATTCCTGAAAATTCGTCGATGATTAGGACTTATTTTGGGAATAAACAACTCAATTGAACTAATTTTGATTTTGTTAATTCCAATAAATAATGTGTTGTAATAATTTTTGTTATTACAAATATCTAAATTTTTTTAGTTCCTTTATTCTACAATTTGAATTTAATTCACTAATTACTATTTAAAATTTTACATATGTAGTAAGTTAGTTAATAAGCTCGATAATCCGATAGTTTAAATAAAGCCTACGGAAAATATTAGAAAAATCCCTTTGGCAGAAAAAAGTGTCAATTTCGCGTTGAAAACTTTATTTTGTATTAGGAGAGTAGGAGTTTACAGGAGCTCATAAAATAGCACCAACCCTACCAGGCGAGTGCTGGCCTCTCTTAACAGCCACTGAAACTATTTCGGCTGTTGGATGATGCTGGCCTCTTGCGGCGGTTATTAGAACTACTGTTTCAGCTTGGCAGTCACTGATCACTGATCATTTTAATTTGTTAGTGTTGAAGGCATTAGACAGCTTTTGAAAATTTAGCTCATTTTGCTCTGTGTCATTATTTTAACTTTAACCTATTTGTTTATGTAAGCACATTGGTAACCAGTAATCAGTAAACAAATACTGACTGGTTGTCAGTAATCACTGACATTTGTGAATTAAACAATAATGAAAGAGGAGGAAAAAGAACTTGGCCTGATTTCATTTTTTTATAACACTTAAAGATTTTCTTTTTAGTTTATATATAAATTCACATAATATAATAAAAAAAATTGATGATGCGTGAACATAAAGCCTAGAACAGTATGTTTCCTGATAATAAATAATATTATTATTATTTATAAATAATGCTTCAACAACTGCTGAACCTGTTATGGAAGAGAAAAGAAATTCCAAAAGAATGGAAGACATCAGTTATAGTTCCCATTTTTAAAAAAGGTGACAATTAGAGTAGACAATCGTGGAACCAATGCTGGGTGAGGAGCAATACGGCTTTCGAAGTAACAGAAGCACACCGGACCTCATTTTCATAATGGGGCAGATACCGAGAAGATAATAGAGAAGGATAAAGAAGTCTATACTTGCTTCATGGACTTAATAAAGGCATTTGATAGAATTAAAAAGCAGGACCTAACAAATGCTCTAGAAGAATAAGGAATTGGAACAAGACTGAGAAAAGCAATTTGATTATGTATAGGGAACAGAGAAATGTTGGCAGATTATGCAACTATACGTCATAGGAATTCCTGACCAATCAAGATATTAGACAGGAGTGCAGTCTCAGCCCATTGCTTTTCATAATAGTATTGGATTCTATCCTTGGAAGAGATGAAAATGAGGTCTAACCACCTGAGCTACAGAAATCTCAGGCCCACATTCTTCACGCTGTTGGCTTTTGCCGATGATCTCGTTATTTTGGGTAATAAATGTAGCAATGTCCAGTTTAACCTCCAGGAGGAACTAAGGAAGATAAATATGGAAATAAATGTTGATAAAACAAAAATTATGAGAATAGGAAGGAGATAGAATAGTTCGCTTAATTGGTGTTCCTCTGGAACAAGTCATAGACTTTAAATATCTTGGTGCCCATTTAAATGAGTACGGATGGATAGATGGAGAGATCCAAGAACGTATAACATGTGCGAAAGGTGCTTCAATGAGGCTTTATTGGAAAGAGAGAAGTTACCAAGAAGACAGTATTTAAAAACAACTTTCTCCCAATCCTAACGTACTCAAGCGAATCTTGGATCCTAACCACCAAACATAAAGAGTCTATTCCAGGCTATGGAAATGAGATATCTCAGAAAAGTGTAGTGGAAAACAAGAAGGGATCAGGTAAGGAACGTAACTATAAGAGCTAATCTGGGCATACGACCAGCAGCAGACATCATTGAGGAACACAGGTTGAGATGGTTCGGGCATGTTTCCCATATGGCTGAGAATCGTATGGCCAGAGCTGCATATGAGACCAACGTGGAGGGTAGAAGGCCTCAGGGAAGACCCAGGAGGACCTGAGAAAAGTGTTAAAGAGGCCTTTGACCGGAGAAACTTGGACTGGACGAGGAGAAGGTTGTTGGTTCGTGAGGGAGAAAATTGTATCAAGCTCTATAAGTTGGCTCCTCACACTGCTTAAGCAGTAGAGAGGAAGCGGTTATATATGTATGTATTATTATTTACAATAGAATGTGGTCTGGACGAGAAGGTTGTTGGTTCGCGAGGGAGAAAATTGTATCAAGCTCTATAAGTTGGCTCCTCACACTGCTTAAGCAGTAGAGAGGAAGCGGTTATATATGTATGTATTATTATTTACATTAGAATGTGGTCTGGACGAGGAGAAGGTTGTTGGTTCGCGAGGGAGAAAATTGTATCAAGCTCTATAAGTTGGCTCCTCACACTGTTTAAGCAGTAGAGAGGAAGCGATTATATATGTATGTATTATTATTTATAATAGAATATGGTCTTTCCTAGACCTAATAGGGATGTAATATATTGAGATAAATTTACAAAAATAGCTATGATAGTTATTTATTTTTTACTTATTAAAATACATATAACAAAGTATAAAATTTAAATTGTGTCAAACTCAGGTAATTACAACATTAAGAATTTTCTAAATTCTCTAAAGATACATTTATATACATTTAGAAATTGATAACTTTGTCATATATACCATTTCTTTACATAACATTACAATAACATCATAATCTGTTAAAACAATTTTTTTTAAATGCCTAAAAAGATATATTTCATTAATTATATAAATAAAAAATGGTATACTCTTTCTCTTAAGTGTGAGGTTTATGCAGTAAATTCTCTCTCGTCTAAAGTTCTGTTAACTGACATGCTCCTATATACAGTGCCATAAGGTAAGATATATCTAGCATTTACATCAATATTTAAAGTATCAATTGATAAATAACATTAATTTGATAATGAGAAATGTAGAAAGAATATGGAGGCTTTGTAAATGAGCATAATGTGCTCAATGCCAAACACAAAAAACTTCAAAATAACTGTTTCATTAGAATATTATTTTTTAAAATAAAGTTTTCAAAAAATAATAAATTTATTCCATTTATCAACTTAATAATGTTATAAATAAATTATGTAAAATTACTTTGCTCAAGCTGAAGAAAAATACAATATGAAATTAAACATTTTTATTAATTTATATTTTCTGATTAATTGAAATTGCTGTTATCCAACATTAGCTCTGGCAATAATGGAAATTTTACTACATATTAATTTCCAAGTAATAATTATTGGGCAAGCCCAAGTGAAATAGAGATTTGGTTTAAAAATTACCAAAAAGAAAGGAAATTATATAGTAGTAGGTGTAGAAATCATAAACGAAATACCAATGGTAAAGAAAATAATCTTATACTTAGGGAAGGTAATATAATACAATATATCAATAGATAACAGATCTTAACAATATAACTTGTTTTATTTCTGTTCAACAAACCTAATGAACGATGCAAAGTGTCCATGAAGCTAACAAAAATTAAATGTATATAGATTGCAATTATGCATTGGATAATAAGGTGTAACTTCATTACAAAGACGACACTATTCTGTAAAGATTGAGATACTTAACTATAATTTTCCCTGAATATATATTATGGACTACAATAAATACCATATATCTAATTTAAATAGATGGAATAGTTTGATATTACATATCTCTGTTCTAAAAAGAAACAAAATAAATAAATAATGAAATCAATTCATGACAAGAACATACGTACATTAATAAATTAACAAAGAATAATTATATAAAATCTCTATATACACTTTATTTATTTCAATTTATAATAAAATTTGACAGTCTGACTAATCGGTTAAGTTGTTAAACACATGTAAAGTTACAGATTCTAAATTAATCACTGCTACTTAACAATTGTTTTTAACAGGAATGTTTAAGGCAGAAACAATCTAAAGTCTTTCGAGGGTACTCTCTTTCCGACTGAATAATCTCATTCGACCACTGTGTTGAGTAGCGCTTCCTATAACTTCCATCCATCTGAAATAAAACGATCAATTGATTGACACATGCAAACATTTTGAAATGGGAGGATATAAGTTCATATTTACTAAACAATAACTGGCTAATAACCAAATTTTTACAGTTAATTGACCAATTTTTTTTTTTATCACAGCTGATTCACCTTATGCCTCTCTTGAAAACAATTGTATAGATATACCAAGAGCCAAACATGCTCCTTTAGCAAAAACTATCTAACTATGGAGTAAGTTTCGGCTAAATTGAAATGATAATCGAGGGAATTGTTGGCAGAGTTGGACAGTAATTACAGTGGAGCGTCGACTATCCGAACGTCAGTTATCCGAACGTTCGATTATCGGAACGTTTTTTTTTTTTTTTTTATGTGTGTAATTTTAATTAATTTGATCATGTAAATTACTTTTTGGTATTGTTAAAATGATTGTTATTCTGAAAAAATTAAACGAAAAATAAAATTATTTTTCCCAGAACGTCTATAAAGGAAGCCATCCTTAATTATTTATCATAAACTGCTTCGTTAAATAGTATTTGTATCTGGCTCATAAGTGTGTATGTGTTCAATTAACTTAGATGTTCAATACGTATTTGTTTACTGAGAACTGTTTACCTAATTAGTTCATTGCATTTGTTTCTGTGAAACCCTTTTCGTTCATTTGGCTGGTTGTAGATAGCTTACTTTCAGTTTTAAACCGTTCTCTGTGAGGTATATACCGCATTGTGATCACGTTTTTTAAAATTAAAACATGACAACAAAAAGAAAACGAGTGGTTCTTTCAATAAAAGATAAAATGGAAATTATTATGCAGAAATTTTATATATATATATAGTGTGTGTGCGAGTACATGAATTTCGATTATCCGAACCACCACTGACAATATTAGTTCGGATAATCGACGCTCTACTGTAATTACATTATTATTTAATTACATCTCAATTACAATTACTGTAATTGTGTTAAGCGAATGAAAATGATGAGAAAACGTCTAGGAAGAAGGTATAAATAATGAAATGCACAAGCACTTTACTTTGCGACCACCAGATTAAAGGTTAATCACGCTCGAGCTGAAGCTCATGGACCAGAGAATGGCCATTGTCGGGCCAGGGCAGATCGCTAAATATGTACATAGTGGTGTAATAAATGACAATAAGAAAATTACTTACCTAGAAAAAGTATATTCACTCTCAGCACGGAAGAAATAAACATGGTTCTTAAATTGTAGCTTGAAAACAAAATCTTTATTGATATTGTCTTTTTCTAACGGGGTCGTAACACTGTAACCCAATAGGGGTAGACTTGCCAGTGGCGCGTCATCCTGAAATTAAACAGAATTTAGTCCAGTAATTGATTTATAATTATTCCTCCAGTGTATGGGTCTGATATTTATTGGAATCGGCTCAGAAAATACAAACTAATATACCTGATAGGTTTTATAGAAGAATAAACAAAAATTGGTAAAAACAACCCATAACTTTTGCCAGCCATTGCTATTTTTAAACTTTCTAAGAAGATAGCCACTCAACTGATTCTGAAAGAGAGAAAGCAAAAGATTAATCATAAAAATCGTTAAAAAATTGTTAAAAAAATCTTAGTAAAAATATATAAAACTATAAGAGTGGAATTTTTTAGTATAGAAAATTACATACATACTTCCTCAAATACTCATCAACAGTAATAATCCATTTTAGTCTGACTATTAATAATAATAAATCTATTTTCTTTTTTAACAAATATATTTAAATTTCCAAAAGCACCATAGAATTCTGCTAAAAATGCCTAATAATTCTCAATACAAGGATTTAAGTAACAATTTTAAGTATCAAGCATTATTTTGAAAACAAAATCTAGGACTAAAATTAAGACATTCTAAATTCCAAGTCAATAGAGTGATAAATAATAATTTACTCATTTAACTTTTAATACCTGAGCAGCCCTGATTTGATCAGCTAAACTTATACTGGTGTTCCTATGCCAACAAACATGGACTGTTGTATTGCTTCTCTGTGGAATTGCTCGTACCACCTCATCATTTCCTGTTTTTTCAGAGACATCATCTGACGAACCTGAAAGAAAGTTTAAAATAAAATGACACTAACATTTTATAAACTAGATTTATTTAATAAAAGCATAAAGTTAGACAAGTTTTTTTCTTTATAAAATTCATAATTATAACATCAATTTATGACTTACTCGAACACTTCAAACTAAGCAAACTTGTATTAAGTGAATTATTTTTAGCTTTATCTATTGCGGAGGTAAGGTCTTCTAACCACTTGTCTTTTTCCTCAGGGCTGTTGGCTCCAACAGTGATAGCCCTGATGAATACAAATTTATGACCAATTAATTATGTATGAATCTTTGTATATAACAATTAAAATATTCAATATCAACATAATTTGAATTACCTATTCCCAGAATAAATGAAAAATGAATTAGGTGTGGGATTGTCTTCTCTTTCTTGAACTGTCAAACTTTTGACTGGCATCTGACCATGAACCCTGAATGTTTGTCCGCAGAGATTACTGTACAGTACCATATCTGATAACTAAATAAAAGTAGATCAATCAGGTGAATGTTCCATTAATAATTAACTTACGATCTAATATATTTTAAAGATGTAATTATTTACCAGAAAGAACATTCGTTGTTGAAAACCTTTTTTCTGAGAAAATTTAGCAAGGCAACCTTGCCTGATGAACAGGCGGTCTCCTTCAGTCAAAGTTCCTTCAAATCCGCTCAGGTCTCTTCCCAACTCGATCAATTGCACAAGATTTTCCTAAAAACAATTTCATTTAGAATCAAATTCTCAACAATCATAAAGCTACGCAATCTCGAGAATATGGCGTTAATTATTCAATTATAATAATAATAATAATTATTATTCTTTATAAAATAGAATCAGGGAATGCATTATCTAGTCCTGTATTAATTAAGAAGAAAGGAATTAACTTCCTAAGGGAGATAGAAAACAGTGTAAAACTACACATATTCAAGGCCGTCTACCTACCTGCCCTTCTTTATGGCAGTGAAAGCTGGATCCTGCTGGACAGGCACTGGAGCAGAGCCACAGCCGCTGAAATGAAGTACCTCCGGAGAGTACCCGCCTTGAGGGGTACTATTCAAAAGAGGAAGCTAAAGTGGTTCAGTCATCAATGCCAAATGAATGAAGACGGGGATCGACGAAGGTTTTTTGAAGCCAGGCTCACTGGACGTTGCCCTCAAGGAAGATCGAGACTGTTATGGTCAGATCACATCTCCAGGATAGGACAGAAAAAGGGAAAGAGTCTGAACTCCATGAGAGCTCTGGCTTGGGATTGTGATGTCTGGCTTGGCTTGGACTGAGGCACCTCCACGCTAAGAGGCACAAAGGAGGAAGATGATGAAGAAGAAGAAGAAGGAATTAACTTTTAAAAAAATGTATCAAAAGTATGTTGATAGCAAGAGGCTCAATTTTTGTTTAAAACTAATAGTAAAATACAATAAAAAATAAATGTATATATCCTGGAATACAACATCACTCTAGAATAGGGAGTTCTTATACTAACATAATAAGGAACCCCCTCTTGAACAAATTTTTTTTTTTGCAGGCCTTTGTTTTTTTTTGCCAACCCTAGGTACTTAAATGTTTGCTAATTATTGTTGTTATGTTAACAGCTAGTTAAGTAAAAACAAATACAAAAAGTCTTGACCATGTAGAATTAGTATTAAAAGAGTTATTTGAATAAAAGCGAAAAGTTGGGGGATGTCAAGTTAAATTCAATACTGTTTCGCAGATCCCTGGTAATGACTACACAGACCACAGTTTAAGAACCTATTCTCTAGAATAATTTATAATAAATCATGATGATGGATAAAAAGCCATAAAGAACCATTAAGATAAATAAAATAAAAAACTTTTGTTTTTTATAAATATATAATACACTAAGTTAACAATTAACATCGGATATAGAGTGGCTTGGAGATAGCTCCATAATGTGGCGAAGATTCACCTCAAGAACACCAAAAAGTACAACTAAATAAGTGAACAATATACGTACCGACTTCTGAAGGACGTCAGGTATTTGCTTGACAATATCAGCAAATTTTGTAGCAGCTTCCTCACAATCTCCATAATCTGGATGGTCGTATCCATAATGTTTCTTAAGGCCTTAAATAAAACAAAACAAATTATAAAACAAAACATAAATAATTATGAATAAATATCATCAATGTAAAATCCATAATAAACCAACTATTTATGAGTTAGATGCACTGATTGTAAGCAAATATATATATAAAAGATGTGAATTTTGCTTTATTTTGTTAACTGATTAAGAATAAAACAACAAAGTTTTACTATCATATAGTAACTTATTTTATTCAAAGCACAGAAGATAGAAATTTATAAATCACATTCATAGTTTTCAAAAATTATATGGCTCAATCATAAAGCATTGAAGACTTCATTCTTTTTTCTTCTCAACTAAGTAATTCGTCTGTTTTTCTTCAGACAAATAAGTTATTTAAAAAAAATTAAAATATAATGATAATGTAAGAATATTTTAGTAACTTACGGTCAATAAGCTGTGCGTAATGTAAAATACGCTGAATAGGTTTCAATATAAACAATGTTAATGGAAGGTAACAAATTTTATTCTTCTCGAAGTTAGTATAGGTCTGCTCGAAGGCGTCATTACAAAGATCTTTACTCAACTGGACTAGGACATCTAAATGCTCATGTAAATAGTCTTCATAAATCTTAAAAAAAAAAAAAATGTTCAATTAAAAATTGAAAATATTTAGAAAAATTATCTCATTAAGCATAAAGAATAATTTGTTACGATAGAACTATCATGAGCGATAATTTTCATTCGAGATGATTTATCATATGAAACATATCAATGGTTAACTGTTCAAATTTGTTTGGTTAATTTTTATGTTGTAGATTACATATTAATTATGTAAATTGTAATTTAAGTTCCTTATTAAATTTTTTAGTTTTAAGAAGTGCTTCAAAATGTATTCATTGGGTTCTTAATTGGCGATGAGTATCAAATCCATGCGTGCATAGTACATTAGATTAGCTAGAATAATAATTCAACAATCAAATAGAAAAACGAGAGGGATCAGTTCTTGACTTTTATTAATTGCTGGTCACTTTTTGTCGTATTTTCTCCTAAAACAATAGACTTTTGCACTGTATTGAAGATGGAGGAAGGGTGGGGGTACATTTTAAACCAACTAAATAATCTCTTGAACACAGTTATGGGGATTTCGGGCATTCTTTGGATCAAATGAGCTGAAATTTGGCATGTACGGTTTTTTATAGGCAAAATAATACCATAGAAGTGGGGATAAATTTCAGTCAAAATTTCGGCATGTCCAAATGTTCCAAATCTTTGTTTGTGGTTTTTAAGATTTTATGCCTTTCCAAATTGAGTTGCTATTAGAAAAATGCCTTTTGAGGGTCTCAACTTTTTTAAACACATTAACTACACCAACGAACATAATACAATGAATTTTTAGTATTGTGAATCAAAAAATACAGAGGATAAAACCAAGACTTCAACAATACATAAAAAAATACGCTTCACGTTTATATAAAGTGATATAAGAACTAATACCAGTATAAAATTATATTTACTTACTGGAATATACTGCGTAGCAGATAAAAGTATATCAGCGATCCGATGTTGGTTAGCATTTCTAGTCTCGGAAGCTCCATACCTCATCTCAATTTCTTTAAGAAGAGCACAGTGTGCATCATGAAGTGGATCTATTATTCTGAGAAGCTCGGTAATACTTCTCTCTTCTACTTTGTCAAATTCATCTCTCAGCCACTAAGGACAAAAATTTATCAGTAAAATGTTTTGATGGATAAATATAATGTATAAATATAATATAAAATTGATGGATAAATTTAAAAAAAAATATATATATATATATATATATATATATATAACAAAAATTTGGATAGTTGATAAATAAAGAAAATATGTTCAATACTTTTATCTAATTATTGCTATTTTAGTACCTATAAATAATATACACACCAGAAAAAGTAATGTACATAAAAATATATTGATTTTATTGAATCTCTCTCTCTCTATTAATAAATATATATATATATATATATATATATATATATATATATATATATATATATATATATATATATATATATATATATATATATATATTTAGAATGCAGAGATAAATAAGTTTTAGTGAACCCAAAGGATCAATACCAATACTACTAAAATAAACTCATTGCCGATATACCTCCTTATTGTCATCCTTAAGACTACGTGTTACAGCTTACTCTTAGTTTTAGTCTGACCATTAAGCATATTTATCTTTAACTCCTAACTTAAGATTACAATTAATGCAACTCACTGAGATTAATTTCAGTAATAAAAAAAACTCTTACCAGGTTAATCACTTCCAAATCTTTCCTATAAGTTCTCTCCGTCATCATCATTTCTTTAGCAATGAAGTAAGCTCGATCTGTAGTAACTTTCTAAAATTCAATAGCATATAAATGTTTGTAAGATTTTCAAATTATAAATCAAGAAAGAATAGATACATAATAATGATAGCCTATTATTACATATTATTAGATACCAAAGCCATTCAAGGTAAATCAAGGACTTTTAAAAAATGAAAATAAAAAAGCTGTGTAACTTATCTAGAAATAAAAAAAGTAAAAAAAAAATTTAATTTTTTTAAGGGAAAGTTTTCAATTTGGTTCTCATGAAACAAAAGAAGTCAATACAGTGAAACCTCGTTTATCCGTACTAACTGGGACCAAAGGCAATCTGGATAGTAACTAAAACTTACTTCCGTTGCTCTGTAATCCTATGTGGACCTTGGCCTCCTCAATGAGCCTTCGACTGTCAGCTCCATCCTGTGCGGCTGCTCTCCAGTTGCGTACATTTAGTAGAGTCTGGGCATCCTTGGCGGCCACATCTTCCCAACGGAGTTGGGATCTTCCTCTGTCCCTGGAGCAATCCAACACTTCCACGAGAACATGCCTAGCCTATTTTAATTGCCCTAACTTTACTAATCAGATAACATCTGTTTCTTCAAATAGCTCGTACTCTTCATTGTTATGACACCGTCTCAAATGGTTTCCTTTTCTGATGGGTCCAAAGATACAGCATGACATAAGATCTTTCTTTCAAAGACATCTAAATATTTTTCGTCCGAGCTAATAAGGGTCCATGTTTCTGATCCTTAAGTCAGAACTGGTATAATAAATGTCTTGTATTGTGTAAGCCGTAAACTTTAGTTTTTTTGTTCCGTCACGTATGGTGACTTTTCCATTTCAAAATAGAAAGTATTTTTTTTTTTTATGTTTGTATTGAAATAAGAGAAATTTAGTTGTAACTTGCATTTGTTTCCATGGTACATGTACTGTTTAGAGATTATCAAGAGATAACTGGCCCTTTGGGCCAATTTACTGAGGAAGGCAGAAGAGTGTGGAGCCATAGCTATTTTCGTCAGACATTGATAATCATTTTTAGGTCATCGTCATTCTTCTCCAGGATCAATGTCTACCAGCTGCCAGCTACACCTCTCATCAATGGAAGTTTGGAAAGAAATCCTTCCTCTTAGATACGTCGGTTCCACGACAATTGAGGCAACAAAGATTTTTTTTTTTTTATTTCTTTGCCATTCATACATTGGTGGTAGCAAAACCAATTCACATGAACAAATCCATGAATTTAATAAACTATTAAGTGAACAAAGTAATTAGTCTATTTCTAGTGGCCAATATATCTCAATGAACCAAAACGATCTATTTGAAAATTTTATTTATAGTTTGTTATCGATATTTATTAGTTTAATATTCCATAGATACATACTTATTTATTTTTATTACTTGTATATTAATTATTTTAATAGCAAAAGAATTTATTTATCATAACAAGTTAGTTTCAAATCCTTTTTTACTTCCTTGTACGAAGTAAAGGAAGTACTGTAATCGCGAAAATTTTCGGTTTTCAGATTTCGACGGAAATATCCATTTTGACCATCCCTGAATCCATTTTGACTAGTTTCGCCGTGGCGTTTGTACGTACGTTCGTATCTCGCATAACTCAAAAACGGTTAGCTGTATAAAGTTTTAATTTTGTACTTAAGATTGTTGTAAAATCTAGTTGTGAACCTCCCTTTTTGGTCACTGCTTGATTACCAGAAGTGGTACTTTAATTGAAGGTCATAATTGATTTCCATAAAAAATTATATTAAAATACTATACAAAACTTCTAAAATTCAGTATTTATAATTTATATATTGATTTAAATACCATACTAGATTTTGGTCTAAATTGGAAAACCGGAAGCGGTACTATACTTGAAGGTCATATTAGACTTTCATCAAAAATTATATTAAAATATAATGTAAAACATCTCAAATTTGACTTTTATATCGATATAAATGTATTTACTAGATTTTGGTTAAAATTCATGAGCCGAAAAGGGTACTTTACTTGAAGGCCATAATAAGCTTACATCAAAAATTAAATTTAAATTAAAAGAGAAATCATATGTTTCGGTAATAAAGGTTACGAACGCAATTTGGTTTCCAATCCAATTAAATATTTTTATTGCTTGTTTTAAGTGTTAAAATTGAGTGTAAAATACTGGTTTTCCTCCCCATTTGTGAGATCAACAAATCTGCAGCATTAGAATAAGATATTAGTTAAGTGGGTTTTTCTGCTTAAAATGTCGAAACTGTCGATTTCCAAAGCTTTATTCAGTGATATTGACAGTTTTATTGTTGTCACGGAGCATGGAGAAATATCTTGGAAACTAGTTACCTACTGAAGGAAAACGACATATAATAACGGAATGAGACATCCAGTAACAAGAGTGTGTGTGTGTGTGTCAATAGATGGATGTCGGGACGCCGAGTGTCAATCTTCGGAATCTAGTAACCGAATTCAATATCACTTTTTGAGCCACGGATTTATAATTTAATAGGCATACAAGGAAGACATGTGTTGCCCACATCAGACATTTATATAAGTAATATTAATTAAAAGGAAATTATTTCAGTTCAATTTATGTAAAGTTGTAAGTCATATTTTGTTTATATTAATGAATTTACATTTTTTTTTATACTTCTCTGTAATTCTCTCCTTTCAAAATTATAGTTAATTTATTTTATTGTAGATCAACTTTTTTTTTTCCAACATTATTTATTTATTTATTTGTGCTCAAAAACCCGGCGTTAGTAGAAACGGGGTCGAAATATATGTTTGTTTTTATAACATCACTCTCCCCATCATGTATAAAAGGTATTTTGATTTCTGGTAAGGATAGGACTCCTAAGATACTTTCAGAATCCACAATAGCAACGGTTGGCTAACTTCAATGGGAAATCTTGTTATTGCTGCTTATGATCGACCCCAGATATGCAAATAAGCAAAACAAAATCCTTA
This sequence comes from Rhaphigaster nebulosa, assembly GCA_948150685.1. Classification (NCBI taxonomy): domain Eukaryota; kingdom Metazoa; phylum Arthropoda; class Insecta; order Hemiptera; family Pentatomidae; genus Rhaphigaster; species Rhaphigaster nebulosa. The sequence continues at coordinate 30,565,195 of OX411310.1, forward strand.
AATAAGCTGACTCACTGTTTATTACAATAAAAACTATTTATAGCTGCTGAGTCATGTCTGGTGTACAATTTAATATATAATCTATGCAGGAACTGTACATTAAATCAAACTAAAAAGTGAATATTTGGCCTATTTATGCACAGTTATGTTCTTGCTATCATAGTTAAAAATTATTATCTAATGTGAACATTAAATTACAAAAATGGCTAAAAATCTGGTCTGGATAATCCCAAGATCCGGGTATACGAAGTTTTACTGTATCACATACTACTTATCTAATTCACAAAAACTAACATTTTAGTCTAATAGATTTCTTTAAATAAATAATCAAAATACCTTTTTTTTTACTTCTCCATCAAGAGTATCACCACTACCTTGGATCCTCTGAGAATCGTCTTTCAGTGTTTTAAGGGGACTCAACTCTGGAGAGTTTAGTTCACTGTAAAAGGAATCAAAAATAAACTTTAAGTAAAGGACAATATGGAAAAAATTAAACAAAAATGTTTGTTTTTATGAAAGAAAATTCACTAAACAACTTTTTAAATAAATATATAGTTAAAGATCTGAAAAAATAAATAAAATAAAGAGGCCATGTGACAGTGCGTGTTGGCCAACTTCAGCATGCCGAGACTAGAAGCAGTGCAGATTCAATTATGGCCTAAGAAGGTAAAAGTTTATTTTATATTCAAATTAGATTGTCTATAATTTTCTACATGTTATTAATTGTTGAATTAGTATTGTTTGTCCATTTTAGAAATTATATTTTATTTATTTACGCTTCAATTTCATTTATCAGTGTTTCAGATTCCTCAAATTAATTTTTCTTTTAATTTAAAAAATTTGAGAAGATTTAGCAGGTCATAATTTAATTTTACACTTCTTCTTATTATTATTATAAATTTATTGTAAATAATGTAAAAATGTTTTCCTCCTAACTTTATGGACTCTGAGGGAGGATGCATTAATATGCTCTTCTGGAATGAAAATCATCTGTTCATGTGTATATACTCATACTTCATACAGGAGTCCTAAAAACTTAAAATTGATAATCGTTAGATTAATTGAATTGATTAATCGTCAAATGTCGATAAAGTCTATCAGCTAAATGCTACCCACTCAAACATACTAAAAATAAAGCAATAAATCCTCAGGGGATCACAATGGTAAAGCATCTAAATCAATAATAGTTTATGACCTTAGTTATAGTATTATACTCGATTATAATCGACCTTGTTCTAACACTAACCTCTTTAAAAAAGAAAAACTAGAGACTTAAGAAATCAAACCGCTCAGTGTCTCATAATAAGACATTTGAATTTTTGTATACATTATAACATAACATCACTTAAGCTGTGGTAACTCTTAACTCAAAAAAATCAATTTTATAAAAGGAAGAAAATATTATAAAAATTTATTTTCTACATACTATAATTTGATTTTCTCGTTTCAATCATTGTTTTATAAAATATATAATTTTTTCTGACTTTAGAGATATCTTTAGAATGATGCATCAATTCTTTTTTTAAATTGCATAAAGATCGTACTTATGATTTTTTAGAACTTATCGGCTATCACAGCTTAAGCGATGATAAGTTATCAAAAACATCTGTTGTCATCAAATAAATTTTACCTGTTTGAAGACATAGAAACTCCATTAACTTTGGGCGTTGATGTAATTACGTTGATATTATTAAATTTGTGATTTGGTGTATTATTCAGAAGCCTTTTGTCCGTCGGTGAATTCGCTCTGTTGTCTTCAATTTCAACCACGGCAACTATTACAAAAACAAATATAAATAATTCGTTCTTTAAAAATTGAAAAATAATCACAAGATTGTACTGCAAAAAAATATGCAGGTATTTTTGTAGGAACATTGCCAATAATTTCATTGAGCTGATCATAATTCAACAATTCAAATATCGACAATCAGAATTAAAAGCAGTGAAGTGAATAGTACGAAAACGCATTCACAGCCACAATACCAAATTTATTTATCAATAATAACCATATGGCCAAAAACAAGAATTTGAGATAAGAATAAAAAAATGAGTAATGAATTTGTTAGCTATTTTTAATGTAGTAAATTCTCTTTCTTATCTGTAGATCAGCTAACCAAAAGTATCTTCTTGTCCGTGAAGCAAGAGGCTAATGAGAAATACAATAGAGATATAATATAGAAAAGCTCAATGAAAATGCTGAAAATGTTTTATACAAAGTATGGTGATACTGATGATCGATTTTAAAAGACAGAAAATTAAATAATACAAAAGATTATTAATAACCAATCTTTAAAAAAATCAAAATTAGATAAAACCTTCCTTTAAAAATTGATCGCTCTTCAAAATCATCATACTTTAATAAACAAGTAAAGAAATAAAAATAGATTTATAATACTTGTAGAGATATCAATCAAAACAGCTATTAAGAAAGAATAAGGCCCTTTATTATTTTTAAGTTTAAAAGCAATTTAAAAAAATAAATTATAACTAAGTTTTTTGTTTGCTTAGTAAAATATATATATCATTTCTTGTATTTATTTGCAATAAATATATATATATATACACACACACATATATATATATATATATATATATATATATATATATATATATATATATATATATATATTGCAAATAAATGCAAGTAAATTTATTTTCATTGTAAGTAATGAATATCATCAGGAACTTTGGAATTTTTTCAGTAATAACTGTTTAATTATTAAAAAAATAAATAATAATAGTAAAGGAATCAATCATTTCTAATCTACTTGATAACAAGGAAAATTTACATACACATGGGGGGGAAGGGAGAGAGGTAAAAGAAACGAATTAGTATCCAAAATTCATATATATATATATATATATATATATATATATATATATATATATATATATATATATATATATATATATATATATATATATATTTTTTTATTATTCAACTTCTACTAATTTAAATTTTTGAGGATGAAATATTTATTTAAAAACAGGATGATTAAAATCAGATGCATTTGCAATTTTAAATAAGAGAATAGCAAGGCAATAGGAATAATTTCATCAATTTTTTTTTAAATTGTAAGGATTTTATTAAATATATTTACAAAATTATTTATAAATAGAAACATGTATTCGATCTCCAAAACTCTCGTTTAAAAAATTTGGCTCCGAAACATTTATTACGATTTTGGATACACAGTTTCTTTTTTCAGAGTGTAAAATGATATCAGCCATAAAAAAATAAAATAAAATAAAAACAAAAATATCACTCATTAAATACATCATAACTTCAAAACACCAATATAATGTCACAACATAAAATCAGTTTTTATTTATATCTTTACAAAATTCATTCCTGATTTTCTTTTCATAATTTTAAATAAAACTAAAGTGTATTCTTGGCTACAATTGAAGCGTGGAAATGAAAAAGGGTCTAGGTGCCTTAAGAAAAACTTTTCAGAATTCAAGTTTCGACTTTAATGGCATTAAAGAAATAAGACAATTAACAATAAAAACATTGTTTTCTGATTACCTATGGTTGTATAAGTAATAGAATCGTATTTATATTAGTATTAATTCAGCACATAGACATGAAATATGTAAAAAAAAAAAAAAAAAAAAAAAAAAAAAAAAATGATTTCAGTTATACTGAAGGCACTTAGACCCTACCCTTTTGCATTTCCACACTTCAATTAATCTAACACAAAGCAATGATAATTAATTTTAAATTGATTGGTATGCGGATGTAAACAAAAAAAATCTTTTACTGAACCATAAGGATTTTGAGAGTTATGAAGTTTAATGAAAAATACATACACAATGAAAATAAACATTAAATTAAAATTTTAAAAAAATAAGAGGGAGGAATAATTAAACATTCCAAATCACAAGACTAATATAAAATATGGAACTAAAAAAAACATATATAAATAAAAGCCAATTAAAAATACTCTCTCAAGCAGCACCTAAATGTTTTCAACAACTTTAAATTAGTACTCACTTCAGATCCAAACTGATGAGGCACTTATTAAAATAAATAGTTGATTATATTAAAAAAAAAAAAAAAAAAAAAAATCATTCAAGAACATATGCATTTATGTAGTCTTTTATTGAAAATGAAACAATCATAAAAAAACAACATTTATAACATTAAAAATATAGTTTAAAATTAACTATCGGTTGATAATAACACGATAATGAAAGACAAATATGAAAAATATTAAATCTATCTACAATAATATAACATGGCACTGTAATACATTTAAGTGATCCATTTAAAAATTATGCGGTGTTTTTCTAATGAAAGGAAATCAAGGAAAACAAAGTTGTAATCGGTTAATTTTTATACCAATTATACAAATGTTTTTTGTTTGATTTTTCAGAAAATTTATAACAATTTACAATATAAATAGAATTTGAAGCTGAATGGTTTCTTCATGACATTAATATTTGAATTTATATATCAGAAAATAGAAGAAAAAGTATAAATGTAATGCCTGCTGAAAACATAAGATTAATTTTTAGATAAATTAATAAAATCACAGGTTTGTTATTTAAAAGCATTCAACAATAAACAGTATTAAGAGTATTTTAATTACACTTAGCAATATAAAAATTAATTTTTTAAGAGAGAATAATAACCTAAAATATAAGAGATTATAGATAATAATTTCACCGTACATAATTTTCAAAGATATCAACCCTTTCAACACCTGTCATCACAACAGTTGTAATCAGTCAAGCTCTCCAACATGGCTGAAGTCACAACCGTTGCAATTGCAAGCTCCAACAAAAAACAAATCCAATTTACTATAATATGGTAAATAAAATACACAACAAAAGCAATAAAACCTTGATCATCCAGCAAATAATTTCTAAAAAAAATAAAAAAATATTTTAAATTCTTTCTTTATAAGTAGCATAAATCATTCTTTACCTAAAATTTACTTTTAATAGCTAGATTTAAAATTTTAAAATTTGTAATCAAAATTTAATGTATTCATATTGTCAGATTGGTATATTCACTCACATTTATCTCTTGCATTACAATAATTGCTCTTATTGATTTAAAAAAAAAAATTACTTTTGGAACAAAGCTTTAAAAATGATGTTTCTAAAAAAAAAAAAAAATTTTCCTAGAATAATTAGAATTTGGAATGGTTAAAATATGAGTTACAGGGAAAACGAATTTCCTGATTTTTCTCAGAAATCACCATAATCTTAGGATTTCTCTGTGGATTTCTTCATCTTATCTTTATTTTATTAGATCCAAACATTCGCACTAAAAGGCAAGTTCTATTAACGTTTTAGTATTTTGATCATACAAGCCTACTCCTCCCTTTATCCATCTTTACACTGGATAATCAAAGTTTTATAGTATATTGTAATGCGACAGCTATTTTAATTATTAATTCAAAATATTTTCCAAAATTTTCATTATTTAAAAATATAATGTGGTTTAAAAAAAATTAAAAAAAAAAACTACTCCCAACTTCATATTAAAATCCTTGGCACTGAAAGGGTGAAATATTTACAAATTATAAAGTTTATTTTAATAAATAAGTACTAATAACTAATAACATAAATGAAATAAATTTGGGGCACTTACAAAGTTAAACTAGAGAAAATTATAAATTTGCTAAAAATAAGTTTTTTTAAATAAACAAATGAATGAAAAACACAAGTATGAAAGGATTGGTGATTACATAACAAAGAATCAATAGATTTCGCGACAAATTCTTATCGAAACAGTTTTTTATTAACAAAAAAAAATGTAGAATAAATTTTCTTTCATCCCCTAAATTAGTGATTCAATAGTAGGCTAACTATCACTATTTACTTTTAAGTTAGTCGTTGCCGAACCAGACAATTAAAAAGAAAACATAACAGGCTGATTCTTTCACAGTAATGTTTCCTTTATAATTGATATTTATACATATAAAAAATTAATTTATGTAACCACACATTCATAATTACAGTTTCATCCAATTGAAGAAACAATTTTCTCTAACTAACAAAAACTTAAAGCTCATGTTTTGAAACAAAAAATTATTATATCCAAAAATATGCCACGAAGAAAGCAATCATCTATAACTTTGTTTAATAATGCCTTTATTTTCAAGTTTTATTTTGTGTTCTGAATATTTCAAAAATTGTTGGAAGACGAGACTTACTTGGCACATTTAATTCACTATTTACATTTAATTAATTTATCATTTTAGCGTAGTGTAATACATATCTTTGGAAACATCTATCTTCCAACAATCAGCCACTGACTCGTAAGATATGTTATACAGTGGATTAATACTAAATAGCGATCCATTACAATCCCAGGGGCCAGAGAAATTTAAATAAATCAAAATTTATTTCTTAAATAATTTATAGAAATATAGATATTCATAATATATATAGATATTCTCAACCCTGTTTTTATTTTAGATTCTGTATCAAGAATTTCATTTGTATTATAAATTGATACTTAAATGCTTTGAATAGATTAAGCGTCCGATAAACAGAGCTGATCCATGACTTCCATTGCTGACATACATAACTGCCGCAGTATTGTTTTATTTCTGAGATCGGGATTACAAGAACTGAGATTTAACTTAAAATTACTGCAACTAGAATAAGATTTCTCCAATTATAATTAATCTATTATCTTACAGGCCTTTAAAGTTAAAGATCTCATTAGGTGATATATTACAATCATCGCTACTTCTTTTTTACACACCTCTTGAAGTTTCTGCAATTAAATAAATCGATCTATCAATTTCAATTATTATTATACGATAAAAACAACTCAAATTCACTTCCAAAAAATGTTATAATGATGTTTATTAATCAATAAAACATTTAAATTCAAAAGGATCAAGAAAAAAAAAATTGTTCTAAATATTTTCATTTATGTATAAATTATTGTGACTCAGTTGGAAATAGATACAGTGCTACTCAAAATATTAATAAATTTGAGTTCATGACTTTTTCCCACTATTTTCCAGTAAATATGCAAAAATTAAACAGAAATAGAATATTACTGTTTTCCCACAAAATATTTTATAAAATGAAACTTATATATTATATAACAAATTTATTAACCATTAAAGATAAATAGAAGTAATATTAAGACAAATTTAAGAAAGCAAAGCATACATTGCTAGATTAACCCCTGGCAAATAAAAGAAGATAATAATAAAATAAAAAATAATAATAGATAAATCATTTGATAATGTTCCATGTATACACTACTCTAAAAAAAAAGTGCAAGTAACTCTTTTTATTTTAATTATATAAGTATATATCAAATCTTTAATATACAACATTTCAGAATACATCTATACATTATTGAAATATTAAAACTGATCTACTCATTGTTATTATAAATATATTTTTACATAATCGATAGTCGCTTAAATTTTTTTTATTTTTAATATTTTAAATTTTTTTTACAGGTCGTCTGATTCAGCAATTAAAATGTTATCATAATATAATCATAAAAACAATAAAATAAAAAAGAAGTAGTTCCTATTTACTATTGAGCATTAAAATAATTTGTATTAAAATTACTTAAATCTCAATTACAATTTGAGATAACTATTCGAAAATTTCAAATTTTCAACTCAACTTGTGAATTATTAGGTATATTTTTACATACCTGTGTCTGTGTGCACGGATCGGAATCTCATACACACATATGCACATATTGGCAAACTTTATTAAAAAATGATATTATGGGCCACAAAATCCTTTCAGCGAATAAACACTGCTCTCTTAAGCGCATTTCTTAAATATGATTCAGAACACTCACAAACGACGCATAGTAAAAGAAATATAATTTCAGATGCTTTTAATAACCAACTAAAAAAGGCAGTATACAGTATTCTCTTAAATTTAGACAATAATAATTTGTGCTAAATTTTATTTAAACCATGGGTTCTTAACCTGAGGCTCACCTTACGGTTCATTGAATGACATAAGGGATCCTCGACCATATATCAAAGAAAGATGAAATGTAGATTATATTCATTTTTTATTAGTAAATAAAGATTGAAGAAATAGTTTGACTTACTTCATAAGAATTGAGTATATGCAAAAAATGGATAGAATAATTTTCCCAGTATGTTACTCCAAAGTTAACTGCCAAAACTAAGTGTGAAACAAAAAATATTAAGAACCCATGATCTAAATGATTGATGGTTCTAGGTGTATTTTTAAAAATAAATTATTCATATTGCTATAAAAAATTTGTCTTAAAAAAAAACACAACAGCTTTAAAATAAAAATAATTAGCCCTTAACATAATTCTATGCTTCCAACATATACCTGACTCGATAAGGCCCCATTTAAATGCCGTATTACAATATATGTATCTTACAGTAACATGATTTAAAATTTAAGGCAGTAATTACAAAAACTGTAAAGAAAATGAATTTAGCTACTTTTAGTAATATGAGGATAACTACTAAATTAATTGCTTATGCATTAAGATTAAAATTTTGCTGTAAAAACAAACAAATGATGAATGATTGAAATGTAAAAAGATTTATTAGTTAATATATACATATAAATAATATTAAAAAGTGACAGATATATGCATAATCATCCATTTATCTCCTTTAAGCTATACATTTGAAAAAAAAAAGTAGTTCTGAAACTAAAAAAAAAAAAGTGAAAAGAAAAAATGTGATAAACAAAAATGCTACAAGATTAGTTAAAAATTTCCAGATATTAGGCCACAAAGAAGCTGTATTGCACAATTAAAGAGAGAACCTTTATTTTTATAGTAAAAAATCATTTTTTTATGCTTCAATATTTTTCATGATTGATTCTCAGATAAGGACCGACAGAAACAGATATATTAAAAACAAGAAATTATTTCAATTTATTTATTGGGTAATATTTAAAAACTAAAAAATATTGTAATGGAATAAATAGATTAAGATAACAAAATTTAATAAATATTAGTGCCATTCAAAGATTATTTATACAGTTTATGATATAATATAAAAAATTTAACACCCAAGCAGTTATCAAAATTTCCCTCAGAGCTCAATAATAGGAATTATTTTTAAGTCACTTATCATTTACACAACAGTGCAGAAACATAAGAGGCCAAATATTAAAACCGTCTATGTTCTGATTTTTTAATCATTTCCTAATTTCAAATCTTAAAAAAAAAAATTGAAGGAAAGTGAAATTATTGTTCACTTGTATGTGTGTAATTTTATAAACATTAAAATCATTCATTTTTTCTTAATAGCAACAACTTGACTAAACTTTCCTCTACTACATTAATGGTAAGAGTATATAAATAATTCGTCCTTATTGCATAATTAACTATCTTACAAATACTTAACACTCACTCTTTGTCACTATAGAGGTACTTAATTTTTTTTTAATAATTAACAGTCACAATGATGATTAAAGCCAATGATTATAATAAAGAAATTTACAAGAAACATTTAAATAATATATCGTAATAATGAGTGATCATGTTCCGTCTGCTTTCTGTCAATCAATAATATAGTAATTTAAAAAGTCAGTTATTTTGTGTCCAAATACACTTCAGGATCTGACCTTCTAATTTTGAGCAGTTTAAGACAGCCTTGCAGTATGAGCATTTCATAATATTACTCCCTTAAATTATAGAAATTAAAG